>OY804596.1:4554445-5043344 GCA_963680895.1 Fragum sueziense
GTTACATGGAGTGTTTTGTCTTAAACATGTACTGTGAATAAGTGGTCTGTAAGCTTCTTTAACTCATTCCCACACAATGACGCCTTTTGACGCCTCTTATGAAAAAGGCCTAGGAAAACATCATGGAAAATGAAGAAATTGCTTGTGACAATTTCTTCATTTCCCACAATGTTTTCTACCCCAAACAACCCAAAAAAGCAAAAATTCATCCACTTGAAATTGTCGTCTGCATGATCTTTGAATTTGGAACAGCCAAAAATTTTGTTGCTTGGGAAAGGGTTAATAGCTTAACCCTTTCCCAAACAAGACCTGGTTTTGACGTCCTCAATAGAAATAGTTTGGGAAAACATTGAAACAAAAGAAGAAACTGCTGATAACCAGCAGTTTCTCCTTTTGTCTCAATATTTTCTATGCCATATTTTTTACAAATTCTATCTTTAATAACTTTCATTTAGTCATTTTTGGCAGTTCTTGAAGTGGATCACCCTAAAATTTTGTCATTTGGGAAAGGGTTAAGGTAGTCTACCCCTAATGCTATTCGCGCATTGTCAGAATTATTTGGGCGCCGTCGAAAACATTCGGTGGTGGAACTTGAAATTTCCACCACTGAATGTTTACGACTGTGACCGAAAAGGTTCGGATGCGTAACAACGCCGCTCGAAAAAAGCCAATTTTTTATTAATCTCAAAATAGCCACATTACCAAAATTCTACCTTAGTTAAACTTCTCCAAAACAAGACCTGAATCAGAAAGAAAGGATGAAAAGCCTTGGAAAAACTTTAGGGCAAAAGAAGAAAAAGCTGATAAGCATCCTTTTCTTCTTCTGTCTTAATTCTTTTCATACTAATATGTACACAAATTTCATTTTCATTACTACATGTATATATTTTGTCATTTGCTGCAGCTTTCAAATTGATAAAGCCAAAAATTCCATCATTTGGAAGAGGGTTCTCAAACAACCTTGGTTTTGGCATCCTTTATGGAAAAGGATCAGAACAACATTGAAGAAATATTAAACATAATTCATGATGACAGAGTTACCAGGGGTTGAAAAATCCACTCGCCTGCTCGCATTGGCGAGTAGAAAATGCCGTAGGACGAGTAGATTTGGGGACGAACCAGTCCGACGGGGCGAGTGCAAATTTAGTACTTGAATCACGCTGATTGAGGGAAAAAATAAGGATCGAAAAGAAAGTATTTATTTCAAACAACTCATATCGGAAACAATTATAAAGACCGTTCCCTGTTTATGTCGATCAATCCCGAAAGTGAAACTAAACAGAGTAAATCTGTGTTACTCATATGCGATGATTTGAGGGAGATCAAAAACGCCGCAAACACAGTCAATTGATGACGTAGTCATTCCAGTTTCAATATAATCACATGATTTTTCCCCACCCAAATAAGGTTACATTTTACTATGATTTGTTTACAAATGTCGCGCTTGCCAGAAAGCGCGGGAAAATGGGATGAAGCAGTGAAAACAAAACGCTATCTACGTAGTAAATACACTGACGTTAGATGGTTTTAACACCGACGCGTTGTCTCTTTCTGTCATGCCGCCTCGCGATTACACAAAGAAATTCTTTCACATTTACCAGGTGGTTGTACATATTAAACTGGTGTGCTTACTCGACCATTTCGACAGCTAATCTATCTTTTGAATTAAATAAAAAGTAAGTGTTTACAGTAGTATTAATCGGCGATTGATTTATGGTAAAAGATGGAGTCAAGTCTGAGCCACATTCGATTTATTGACCATCTTTTTTAATAAAATTGTTGCCTTATTCGCCTATGACTTTTGAAGTGGCGATCGGCAGCGCGAGCCCTGTCTGTCATTTATACCAAAGAAACTTAATTTGTAACTAAACATTAACAGAGTCAAAGAGTTATGTTATTTGCATAATAATGCATCCGTAAGAGCCAACAGTCTAAAATTTTGTTCATCTTTAAGGGCGAGTTGGGTTGCCTTAAGTGCGAGTAGAAATTCAGAGCTATTAGTCCTACAGGACTAGTAGGTTTGAAGAAAATTTTCAACCCCTGGTTACATGATAGATGAAAGAAACACTAAAAGCTGCTATCAGAAGTTTGAACTACTTTGTAACATGAAGTAGTTAGCTTCATGCATTTTGTATTGACCGGGGTGGGTGGGGGTGGCCTAGTTTGTTGCTAGATATTAACCCATTCCCACTCACAGACGCTTATTGACGCCCCTCAAGAAGGATGCTTGGGAAAACAATGTGGTAAATGAAGAAATTGCTTGCGGCCAGCAATTTCTTCATTTACCACAATCAAGGGCGAATCCAGGAATTTTTTCCAGGGGGGGTCCAAGCCCAAGATTTTTTCCAGGGGGGATCCAAGCTCAAATTATGGCTTAAAATGTAATAGATATGTAACGTTTCACTAAATTTATATAGTCAAAATTTAATTTTCGGCCAATGCCAGGGGTGGTCCGGACCCTCCCGACCCCACCTCTAGATCCGCCCATGACAATGTTTTCTACTAAGAAAACAAAAAAATGTTGAATTCCATTCACTTGAAATTGTCGTCTGCAACATCTTTGATTTTAGACCAGTCTAAAATTGTGTTGTTTTGTAATGTGTTAAAGGTATCAAAAAAGGTATGGACTGTCAGAGTTTCCAGTAGAAATAGCTAATTGAAAATGCTTAACAATATCAATATAGATAAGAAATTCCTAACAGGCGGCAATCACATGACTTTGTTATGATATATTTTCCTCACTTGTGGCACGTATCTCAATATTGAGTGTTAAGTATTTGATTCAAAATTTGAGAAAATGTGTTCTTACCGTGTGTTTTTGTTTACATAAGTGAGGAAAATATATCATAACAAAGTCACGTGATTGCCGCCTGTGATTCCTACAAAGTTTGGAAGTCTGTGAACTGAATTGATATGAAAGCCAGAGGGTTTAATTCTTGGTGTTCAAGGAAATCAATGTATAATGAGTAGTTTAGAAAATGGATCATTTGTTCTAGAACAATTATGGCTTTACGCTAAGTGGACTTGCCAGACTGTTTGCTTTATTTTTTGTCCATAAATATTTTCTGTCTGGTAAAAATGTCTACAAAGGAGAATTCTTTTGAGAATAGACCAGATTAAAAAATGTGGGCAATTCTGTTTGATGGATATAGATAGTACTGGCAGTCAGCTTGTCAGTTTATAGTCAGCTGATCTGTAGCTTTTATTGTCCGATCTATTTCTCAGCAATTGACTGGAAGAATATGATTCACATTTCACAAGATAGATTCAATGCCAAGCATTATGATTATTTATACGGTATATCAAATTTTAGATAATTATGAAAGAGTTATGACCCTTTGATGAATGTTTTGGTTTATGATAATTTGCTGTAGGGTTATCATCACATTAACCCTTTCCCAAACAATACCTGGCCCTGGTTTCTCGAATAAACGTTTAAAAGTACTTACTCATGAGAACATGCTCAACTTCAATTGAATATACCAATCAACGTTGATTTGTATTCAATTGAAGTTCACATGGATTTCTTGTGATTTGAGGACGGTGCTCAGATTTGAGTCTGAGAACGTACTTTAGTTTTTTCCCGAAACCGGGACCTGGTTTTGACAGAAAGGGCTTGGTAAAACATTGAGACAAGAGAAGAGAAGATCAGCATTTTCTCCTTTTGTCTCCATATTTTCTGTGCTATTAAAATTTTGTCCAAAAATTCATTCCTTATCAACATCTATTAGGCATCTGCATCTGCTTTTGAATCAGACAACCATAATTTTTTATGTCCCTGTATCGAAAGATTGGGGGCATATTGTTTTACTTTTGTCCGTCAGTCTGTCTATCTGTCCGTCTGTCCGAAAACTTAACATTTTGCCTTCTCTCCAAAAGTATTTGACATATAAAGCTCAAATTTAGTATGCAATTTCCTTTCAACATAACTTTCTGTTCCATGCAATATGACCTTCCTCAAGGTCATCAGTTAACCCTTTACGCTAAAACTTAACATTTTACAAAAAGGGCCATTTCGGGGGCATTGTTTCACAAACACATCTTGTTTTACTTTTGTAACATATTTTATTCTTGACATTTTCAGCATCATTGAATGTGGATTGCTGCTGGGTCATTTTACGTTTTTATACGCCCGAAGGGTCGTTTTATGTTATGGCCCCGCTCGTCCGTCTGTCTGTCCGTCCGTCTGCCTGTCCGTCCATCTGTCAGTCTGTCCGTCCGTCCGTTAGCAAATTCTTGTGTGCGCAACTCCTCCTACAGTTTTGATTGGAATTTGATCGAACTTGCCACAATAAATTTCCATGGTGTCTAGTTGTGCACCTCGCTTACGGAATTCAAATAACTCTTTTCGTTCTGGAATTATCTGCTCTTGAATTGAAAAAATGCCCATTTTCTTGTGTGCGCAACTCCTACAGTTTTGATCAGAATTTGATCAAACTTGCCACAATGAATCTCCATGGTGTCTAGTTGTGCACACTGCTTACGGAATTTAGATAACTGTTTTCGTTCTTGAATTATCTGCCCTTGAATTTAAGGGAAAATGCCCATTTTCTCAAAAATGCCCATTTTCTCCTGTGCACTACTTCCACAGTTTCAACCAGAATTTAATCAAACTAGCCACAATGAATCTCTATGGTGTCTAGTTATGCAAACAAAATTTTGATAACTTTTCATGTTTGAATTATCTGCCCTTGAATTGAAAAAAATGGCCAATTTTTACTGACAAGCCCCTCTCGGGCGTATATGCGCTGCTCTGCGAAGCTCTTGTTTAGAAATCACTGTGTACAATGAGAACTTTGCAAAAGTTATTTGCTATTAACCAATACATGTATTTTTCAACATTGTTATCTCAAGTCTGTGGAAATTCATCAAGTCTTTCCATCTATATTCTTACTTATTCCAATTTTGCACTTCACAGACATTTCCAAATTTGAATAATGTAACAGCTAGAAGCTTGATGACAAATGAATAGATCTGAAAATATGACATTTTCCATCAATATGGTAAACTAATCTCATAAGATGAGAAAAAATGCTACTTTTCTGAATGTGACATCTACACTTTTGTGACCCATTTCTGAGGTCATAGAAATGTTGAACCTTCTACAAAGAATTTACAATCACATTTATCGTAAGAAAAATTGAGCCCAGACCTAGAGAAAGGGCGGTTATATAGCATGATTTGAGAAAAATACACAATTCTTTTCTTTTTTAACTTCAATTTTGTTGTAAACAGCAGCTTTCCAATTAGATCATCTCAAAATTTTGTTGTTTGGGAAAGGTTTAACGGAAAAAACTAAGGAGAATTATTGTATATCTTTTAGGTGCCTGAAGTGTTCAAATGTATCCGTGGCGCGGCCCAACATGATCTGTTTGAGGAAATGGAGCATAAAGAGCCAGAGACAGACAAGGCCTGTTTTGAGGTCATGTATGTCGGGAGGGCAAAGGTCAAGGGCAAAAAGATCATGTCAACCCACATTGATGACCTAGTTCTGAGGTTAGAAGCCAAGGAACAGCTAAATAAACCAGTAAAGGAGGAGAATGGGGAGGATGTGTTAGATCGGAGACGGCATAAAAGTGATTCTAGTATTAAAAGTTTGCCGTCCATGCTCAATAGTGACCTTGTAAAGGAGAATGAACTTCAGAAATTATCGAAGAAAACAATATATCAGGGTGTGGAATGGCATAATGAGTCACCAACTGGGAGCAACGAAGATGTCACCAAAGGTCAAGGTCATTTACAAGGTCATTGTGAGGAGAAGACAAACAGTAGTGATAGGTTAAGTGAAGGTCACAGTTCAGGAGAAAATTTAACAGACGGCATTCATCTATCAGGATCCGGGGACCAACTCAAAGATATGTTTACTGCTTTACATGAACATCCAGACAGTCATGGACACTCTGACCTTCACAACCAAGGTCATGGTCACAGTGTCCATGGTAACCATACTAAATCGTCCAATAAGATCATGCTGTTTAGGATAGGTCAACATGAGATATCCCTGATCAGCCTAGACAAGAAACAGACGATAATTGAGAGAAAATTCAAGAATATTTCATCTGTCTCACAAGTGAGTATTGTCAGATTTATGCGAAAACTAAAATTTCAGAGAGGACTATTTAAAATGCTGATCCAACTTAGCAATTCCTTCCTAGTAGATGCTTAAAAGCACTTACCTTTTAAAAACTAATCTGTCTAATTGTTGGATTGTTATGTTGTGAAAATGGATCTTTTTACATGATAAAATTTTATATACCAGAGTTTAATTTGACAATAAATTGATAACTTAATTACAATGTTTCCTTTATTTGACACTGATTTGGTATTTCTAAAGAATCTATTTGTATTTTATGTTCAATTTAGTTACTTTGGGACAAAATTTGTTAATTCTTCTGGATACAAGACCTGTGGCCCGTATTATCACTGATCTAACAACCAAGTTGGAGGGAAATCATAATGGTGAATTTGTTGTAAGATGGTTGATGATACAGGCCTCTGGTTTTGAGGTCTGTGTTTTCAAAAAAGCCATTCGAAAACATTCAAGTAAACGAAGGAAATCCTGATAATCACCATTTTCTCCTTTTGCCTCAATATTTTTGGAGCTCCATTGTACACAAATGCCATCTTTATTAACATCAGTTTTGTCTACACCAACTTCCAATTGGAACAGTGTAGATTTTTGCAGTTTTCGAATATAATACCAATGATAACTTGTCAAGTACAGATGACTATATTGTCGCTTTTCAACAAAAACCTCGTAACTGCAGCTTAACTATTTCCCAAACGACAAATTTTTAGGGTGATCCACTTCAAAAACTGCCACAAATGACAAAATGGATGTTATTGAAGATAGAATTTGTGTAAAATATGGCAAAGAAAATATTGAGACAAAAGGAGAAACTGCTGGTTATCAGCAGTTTCTTCTTTTGTTTCAATGTTTTCCCAAGCCTTTTCTATTAGGGACGTCAAAACCAGGTCTTGTTTGGGAATGGGTTAAAACAAGCTGCAGTTATGAGGATTTTGTTGAAAACTAGCGATATCCTTTGTTATATGTTGTAGGGGAATATAAAGTCTGATGTGTTTGGGTTTATTTGTCGTGAACAAAACCACCAGCTTGTGTGTCATTTATTGAGAGGCTTCACCGGAGAACTGGTCAGTATAGTTTATTTTGTATAGTTATATGTCTGTCTGTTTGTCTACATATATACATATATAGTTCTCTTTTATTTCTAATGTGTAAACTTACATGGCCAATATTTTGTATTTAGGTTTTTTCACCGAATTTTTAGCGAGCCGGGACTTTATGTCCGGAGAGCTAATGTCACAGCTCTAGTATCGGCGTCGCGTCTTGAAAAACTTTAACCTGGGGTATATCTCGGGCACCATTTGAGATACAGCCTTGATAGTTCACACATGGATACCTCTTGCCAAGACCTTTTATTTCATGTCGGACCATGACCTTGGATTTGGTGACCTTGGAGCTTGACCTACTTTTAAAAAACTTTAACCTGGCCTATATCTCATGCACAATTACAGATAGAGCCTTGATATTTGACATGGATAGGGGAGATTCGGGATTTCTCGGACATGTGGGTAATCTCGGACAGCCAGACGTTTGTCTTTATAAATAAAGAGTCTTTATTAAATATTTCCCAAAATCAGCTGTATTTATAGGTATAATGTGTCATCAATCGAATGCGCCTGAATAGATGACACCACGTGACATGTATCGTGACATGTGGGGGAGTTAACTCATTTCTGCGACGTAGTGTCCGACTTTACCCGGTGTAAAATTGTATATAGCTATTTTAAACTCGGACACTAAAGTTTTCTCCATGTTTTCTCCGATTTTCATGCGCGAATTAGCAACATAAATGATGTCGACTGCAACAGCTTTCAAATTGGAGCAGTGTGCAAAACTTTACCCTTTTGGAATGTGTTAAAACAACAGGTGCGTCCGAGATTCCCCGGTGCATGTCCGAGTTTACCTTACTCTGATAGTATACTTTATTTCGTAAAATTATCTGCCTTGGCTTTATTTCAACTGTTTTAGCAAATGAAATTAGTATAGAATTGGAATACTTTATTGTTTTCGTTGTTGATTCAGAAGCTTGTCTGTCCGAGAGAGTGAGATATCCATGGTGTCCTGACAGAGACTACGTTTTGTGTCCGAGTTATGCCGAATCTCCCCTACCTCATGCAATGACCTTGACCTGGAGACCATGATCTTTGACCCAGTGACCTTGACCTTTGACCTTGAACTCCCTTTTTTGCAACAAGCTCTTGTATAGGCGAGCTACGTTGTCCGCGGACAACTCTTGTTTGTATCAATGATAATAACAATTTCAATTCTCATAATTTTGCAGAAAATCCATATTATCCACCATGATCTGTTATTTGACTGGCCATCACTGGCTTGTGTTTGACTTCTGTTGTTTGTTTCTCAATAGAGTTTAATGTGCATGACATGTAGACTTACAGATAAGAAGAGGTAATGGCTTTCTCAGATGTAAAGTATTTTCCAGTGTTCATCAATCCCTATTCCGTGGGTACTCATTGTAATCATGTCATTGAAACAATTCCAATGATTAGTCCTAACTCAAAGCAAAAGATAAAAGGATATGAACACATTCTAAATTTGTTATTTGAAATCCAAACCCCATGTTGTATGTTGTGACATATAGGGTTTGATGAACTATAAGTAAAATAAATGTTTTGCATTTTGAAAGGCCTTCTCCCTCTCTTATCTAGAGCTCTGAATAGGGTTTTGGATTTACAATATCAAAATTATACTGCTTTTACCCCTTCTCATCTATTACTCTGATGTATTGGCTATTTCTCCGCAGGTTGATGAGATCATGTTGGCGTTGAGGACGTCATTCCAGTCCGCGTACCAACAAAGTCGTCTACAAACACAACAAATCTGTATAAACTGTCCACTACACCAGTATCATAAACTATGTCAAGATATTAATGGTGAGTTTACATATTAAAGTCTCTCCCAAACAACAACAAAGTCGTCTACAAACACAACAAATCTGTATAAACTGTCCACTACACCAGTATTATAAACTATGTCAAGATATTAATGGTGAGTTTACATATTAAAGTCTCTCCCAAACAACAACAAAGTCGTCTACAAACACAACAAATCTGTATAAACTGTCCGCTACACCAGTACCATAAACTATGTCAGGATATTAATGGTGAGTTTACATATTAAAGTCTCTCCCAAACAACAACAAAGTCGTCTACAAACACAACAAACTGTCCGCTCCACCAGTACCATAAACTCTGTCAGGATATCAATGGTGAGTTTTATGGCGTACCAAATGGGCCAAAAGTCTATTTAGAGCATGCACACATAAAATATTCAACGCGTAAATTTTCAACTGCTCGCATAAATATACGCGTCAACGCGTATTTTATCTGTTAACCAATCAGATCCTTCGTTTCATCCATCAATTTTATGGTATAAAGGGAAAGGTTTCTTACCGCCTCTCCCATTGGCCAGCCTCGGTTTCACATTTTTTACTCATGCTCGCGTAAAATTTCACGTCGACGCACATTTTTTCAACTGCTTGTGTAAATTTTATGTGTCGACGTGCATATTTACGCGTTGACGCATAAAATTTACGTGAGCAGTTTAAAAAATATGCGTCGACGCGTATATTTGATGCGTGCACGCTCTATATAGACTTTTGACCCATTTAGTCTGTTATAGAGTTTTACATTAAGTTAGTCCACCCCTGAAGAGATTCACACAAGATTGGAATTTTTGTGAGGCGTCATTAACATTCGTTACATATCCAAACCTATTCGGTGGTGGAACATTTCTCCACTGAATTTTTACGATGTTGCATGAATAATTCCAACTTTGTATAAATCCCATTAGGGATGGACTATGTTTAACCCTTTCTAGAAAGACAAAACTTTAGACAGGTACAAAGGACATGCAGATGGTAACATGATGTGACTGTCAGAATGAGAATTCTTTTTTAAGGGTGAAAATGCTTATAAAGAGCTAAAAAGAAATGCTTGTAATCATCAATTTCTTCTATTTTTTTCAACACTTGTATACTGTAAAAGTCTTTATTTTCGCGAGCTCAACATTTGGCGATTTCGTTGTCTGGGATTTATTCGCGAGTTTATAAATTCGCGCGTGTTTGATGTAAAGCTCTGGTATTTCCGTTGTTTTCCGGAAATATTTGCTTCGTTATATTCCGTACATGTCCGTTTAACTCCGATAAATACACAAGCGATGGTTAGACAAAATGTTTATCACACCTGTCTTCTCTTTATAATTGTTTTCACACCTTTTCATATGTAACTGTTAAAAGGACAATTCATGTATTGTCCCTACATGTATCACAAAAAGTGAATAACATAAGAACGTAACTGCTTCATTTTTCCATTAAATGTACTGTACTTCTGAATTGTAAACGATAAAGAGGTCACCCTTTTACGACCATATTCGAGGAAAACACATGTAACATTTATACTTTGTATTTGTAATCATGTACAATGTATATCATCATAATAATATAACATTATGATGTTAATTGCATTGTTCATACATTGAAAGGTGGGTAACGATCAAAATTCCCGATTTGAAGTGTTTTAATGAACATATAGAATTTCGGAATGTTCCGGATTCCGAAGAACCATCGGCAATCTCCGGCATTCTGAGACTGATATATTCACGAAATTGATGAATTCGCGAGATAGCCTACTCGCGAAAATTAGCGAAAATTAAGTCCTAGCGAATAAATAGACTTTTACAGTACTAAGTTGCATCAAAGTGTGTCTTTGTTTTGGGAAGATTTAAGATTTATTCATATTCACAAATATATCACAATGCAATTTTTTTTTTATGCCCCTGCACTGAAATATTGAGGGCATGTTGTTTTACCAATGTGCATTTGTCAGACTGTTCAAAATTTGTCATGAAAATTTAACAAGAAAACTTAATATTTCAAAGGCATTAGTCTTTCACATACACATCTTATTTATGGATAGTGCAGTCGCATACCCCAGCTGAAGCATTTAAGCTCAGGTCAACATAATATTTACAAGTTTGGTCTTCTGAATATACATATGATAAAAATTCAGAGCATCGAATGCCGCCAAATGGCACCAAATGTTCCCATATTTTCTTAAGGAAAGGACCACTGTCCCCTCTGATGCATATGCTTGCTTTAGCCTAAGGCACTCTACCAAACACCTTGGGTTTCAACATTTCCAAATGCCTTGTTACCCCCTAGTACATAGATATTTCTATTTCTATTTTACAGGTCAAGCCCCGGAGAGTGCCTACAACATTTTGTGTAAAAGAATTCAACAACTGCCAGAAAAAGAAGCAACAGATCTCTATCATGCTCTACAGGTACAACGTTATACAACCTTTGTCACTTTTTCTAACCCATTACCAGACAGCAAAATTTTATGGCTGTCCAAATTCATAGATGTTGCAGACGACAATTAAAAGTGAATGAAATTTGACATTTTTTGGTCTTTTAGAGTGGAAAAGATTGTGGGAAATGAAGAAATTGCTTGTTACAAGCAATTTCTTCATTTTCCACCGTGTTTTCCAAAGCCATTATCTTGTGGGGAGTTAAAAAGAGTCACTTTGTGGTAATATGTTAAAGAAAAAGAGAGAATGAAATTTTATTGACATAATTCCTTTTCTCTTTCCAAGAAAATAAAGCATGTTTCAAAAATTTTTAGGAATAGGTGGTGAAATAGTCCTTGTGAGCAGTGGCGGCTAGATAGGTCGAGGAGGGGTTTGTGTCACCCTTTTGTAGCCTAATTACTAATATTTCATCTCATGCAAAAATTCAGCCAAAATCGTTAAATATTTGTAAAAAGAAACCCCTGTTTTGTATGTTCTAACCTCCTTCACAGAAATCCTGGATCTGTCGCAGCGTGCGAGTACCACACAATTAAAACAATTTGTAATTTGGAGGTTTTTGAAGAAAAGTGGCATCATTCTGTGCTTTATTGCTGTACTAATGTTATGTCGTATATATTTTTCAGAATGAGAATCCCCAGTGTTTTGAAGAGTCTGTAGAGGTGTTAATGATAGGTATCAGAAAGATGTGTGAACTGCGACAAAAAGAACATTCCCATATATCTGACAGTAATAAAGGCTCCCATAAATGTGATGTAAGTTGTTGATTTTAACCTTTTCCCAAACAAGACCAGGCCCCGGTTTCTCGAAAAAACTTCTCAGACAAACTTCTCAGACTCAAATCTGAGCACCGTACATACTAAAATCACATGAAATCCACATGAACTTCAATTGAATACCTTTCAATGTTGTAGTGTATTCCATCGAAGTTGGGCATGTACTCATGAGAATGTACTTAAGTTATTTCGAGAAACCAGGGCCTGGTTTTGACGTCCCTGTGTGTGACTTGGGAAAATATTGAAGTAAAAGATGAAAATGCTGATTATCAGCATTTTCATCTTTTGTCTCAATATTTTCTTTGCTATTTTGTACAATAATTCTATCTCTATCAATATTCAAGTTGTCTGTGGAGACTGTGTCAAATTAGAACAATCTGAATCTGAAAATATTGTCTGCATTGGAACAAGGGCACTCCCACTTAAAGAACTACCAAACACCAAACTATTAGGGTTGTACAACTCTAAAGCTGTCAAAAATGACAGAATGTCATTGATAAAGGTTAGATTTGTGTACAATATAGCACTGAAAATATTGAGGCAAAAGGAGAAACTACTGGTTATCAGCAGTTTCCTCTTTTGTCTCAATGTTTTCCCAAGCCTTTCCTATTATGGTGGTCAAAACCCGGTCTTGTTTGGGAAAGGGTTAAAAAAGGAATACAGAAATATTTACAACAGAAATTACATAAAATTTGTAACTGACATCAAAATTACGGAGACAAAATACAGAGACAAATTCAGTATTTGTGTACAAAGAACATAAAAAGTTATTTGCTAATGGATAAGTTCTATAAGTAATAAGTACTGTGATACAAATTTGAGCACAGCATGACTGCAATTACATAATTTTCTTGCTCAATATTTGGAAAGCCTTTAATTACACTAATTATATATCTTCAAGTATCTGCTTTTCTTTTCAAAATCTTTTCAGTTTTATTTGGTTGACATGAAGGGAAAGACAGGCAAGTCAGCGTTTGACAATCTGCGAAACAAAGCCAAAAAGACACTGACCCACTCATTTGAATCTCTGCTGTCCAATGTCCAACACAAACGAGATGAAATGAAGGAAGCGTTCAGAACCAGAAGTGGGACACTAGAGAGTGAAGGGGGCAGTTTCAGTAGATCAAATGTAGGTATTTCTTTTTTTCCGTCAATGTTTTGTCTTTCCCAAACAGCAATATTTTAGGGTGGTTCTATTCAAAGGCTGCTGAAGATGACAAATGGTTGTTAACAAAAAGAAGTTTTGTGTACAAATTAGGTCATATTGAGGCAAAAGGAGAAAATGATTATCAGCATTTTCTTCTTTTGCCACAATGTTTTCCCAAGCCTTTTGTATCAGGGACGTCAAAACCAGGTCTTGATTTGGAAAGATTAAAACAAAATATTACAAGAGACAAGATGAAGGAAGCGTTCAGAACCAGAAGTGGGACACCTGAGAGTGAAGGAGGCTTTAGTAGATCTAATGTAGGTATTAAACCTTTCCAAATCAACATGCTCTGGTATTTTGGGCATTGTGATCACCCCAGTTTGAGATTGAATCTTGAATCAAAGCCCTGTCTCTATAGGCCTGGTCTCCATATGACTTTTGTTGTGTAATATAGTCAGGAAAGGGTTAAGATACATTTGTATTTGTTAGGGAACAAGGCTATTAGGGGGCGGGTCATGTCAATACTTCAGTTGAAGATTGGGGCGGTCTAACCAAATAGCCGGTGGCCAGTTAAGCATGCGAAGACTAGAGAAGAAGATTGAATAGCCAATACAAGCGTTATCATATTTGTTATTCGCATAATTAATGTCGTATATTAGGGCATGTTTTGGAAGAATTTGGGAGTTGGTTGATAGTTTTGAGATTTGTAGCTCTTTGAGTTGATATGAAGATTGCCGAGAATAAAAAAATAGTTTAGAATTATTAGTTGTTGATTCTTTAAACCACTATACGGTCAAGATTAGAACTTGGAGATAGGAAGCATTATATTACAGTTGTTGAGTTTAGTGCAACACTCAATCCAATCTGTCTGCCTATCCATCTATATATGGAAAACTATGACATTTCTTTAAAACTACTAAAGACTAACTTTGCAAACTTGGTGCAGTGGCAACTCACTGGAATGTTAATCTAGATATGGCTAATTTAATTATCAATATTTTCTCATGTTTACGCAATGTTTTGTATGTTATATAACTTTCATAAAGGGAAATCCATCTTTTCATTCATATTTCTATCTTTGAGAATCTGTTGTTTATTCTAGGAGTATTCAGTAGGCTCCACCCCGGACCAATCCCCAGCCCCATCACCAGCAATACCTCACAAAGAAGTCAATTTTGACTTTCCTAGTCCACCATCATCCCCTAGTAGTCGACCACGAAGTTCCACCGTCGGTGCCGCCCCAGATTCCGCAACATTAGAGCGTGTCGCCGCCAGACAGGAGGAGAGGCAGAAGGCAGAGCAGAAAGAACAGGAAAAACGGAGGGCCAGTGAGAGTCCTATGAAACACATGTATGTATAGTTCTTCAAATTTAACCCTTTTCCAAACAGCAAAATTTTAGCGCACTCTGATTTAAAAGCTGATGAAGAATTAGATGTTTATTAAGATGAGAATTGTGTAAAATATAGCTCAGAAAATATTGAGACAAAAGGAGAAATTGCTGATTATCAGCAATTTCTTCTTTTGCCTCAATTTTTTTCCCAAGCCTTTTGTACTAGGGATGTCAAAACCAGGTCTTGTTTAGCAAAAGGGTTAATATGAGTTGGTGCAGTGGTAACATACATGTTTAATTGGTTAATTCTCTGCTGCCATGTCATGTCTTTTTGAGACTTTCAGATATGGTTTAATCACCATAACATGATTTGAGCTATTGATGGCGGGTGATAACTTTGTTAAAATCTGGTCAAGTTCAAATGAAACAAATAAAAATAATGAACTTCAAGTAATTACTTGTATTGTTAAATTATCTAGTAGAATTGCATGTTTGGTACTGCTTATGATTTAGCTCAAGCCTCAAAAGTATAAATTGACTTTGTATGGTGCAAAGTACTTTAACCCTTTCCCACACATTGATGCTTTTGGACGCCCACAAATTAAAGGCTATGGAAAACATTGTGGAACATGAAGAAATTGCTTGCGATAAGCAATTTCTTCATTTCCCACAATGTTTTCCTCCAAGAAAGACAAAAAAAATATTAAATTTTGTTCAATGGAAATTGTCGTCTGCAACACCTATGAGTATGGACTAGGCTAAAATTTTGTTGTTTGGTAATGGGTTAATGTAAGGAGGGAGAAATCTCTCCAATTCTGTCTTTCACTTGCTTCATAAGTTTGAAATATTAAGTCACTATGAATGTTTGATGAAAAGTGCAATTGATATACTTGCTATACTTCAGGTTTATCCTTGCCAATGCTGCTAGTTCCCCCCGCAGACGTAGTTCTGGCAACAGTTCTGGTCAAAATGATGATGCTAGTCAATCTAACGATGTCTCAACTCCGGACCTTAGAGGCTCGTGGAGACAGAAAATATTCAACAGAGTTGTGACCCCTGCTAAACATCCGGCTTCCCCAACTTTAGATGGTAAGTCAAGTTGTGTCGAAGTCAGATGGGCCGTCAAAATACCTCGACATATCTGGAGTTCGACTCATCCGATTAATGTTTACTTTCGACTTGAATGGCATTTGATCATTTTTGTTGCTCATCAAGAGTGTTCATAATTGAAATATAGTAGGAAAAGGAAAGAAATTGCTGGAGACTTTTCAATGGTCATATTTATTACGCTTTTTTGTTTAAACTTTTTTATGTCCATTGGTGAGGACGGGGTTAGACTTTTACTTCGACTTAAGCGAAAATTCAACTTATCCGATGTCGACATAACGAGTGTCGACTGTAAATACTCAACCATTGAAATTGATATTTTGAATAATATGCCATCAGGTTTTTCTAGACATGGGTAAACTGAATATGAAACATCAATGAGGAAAAGAATATGAATTGTGAAATGATTATGCTAGTCAATCCAACGACACAAATATGTCAACATAGGCCTTTATTTTGTGTAATATTTGAGATGGAGCCCATATACTGGATGCATGGATACCTTTTGCCAAAACCTTTCTCTTTGGATCTTGACCTTGAATTTTGACCTTTTTGATGAGCTTTCTTTTATGAAAGTTACAACAGGGTCCGTTACAATGTCAGCTTTTGTATATATCAGTTTGTCTATATAAGAAAGAAAGATCATATGGATTTATTAACATTGAAAGTTTTTGAAAATTTTGTGGTTTCCAGAGCTAGAAGAAGACAGCAATGAGCCCGGTAAAGTGAGGAAAAAAACATCAGAGGAGTTGAGAGCTTTGTGGAAAAAGGCAATTCTAGAAACACTGCTGTTGATCAGAATGGAGAAGGAAAATTTGGATTTGAGAGGTATTTATCCCATTCCCACATAATGACTGTCTGACTTCCTACAAAATAATGACTTTGGAAAACATTGTGGTAAATGAAGAAATTGCTTGTGACAAGCAATTTCTTCATTTCCCACGATGATTTCAACCCAGAAAGACCGAAAGATGTAAAATTCACTTTGAATTATGGCATGCAGCATCTTTGCATATGGACAAGTCTACAACTTTATTATTATTTGTTGTGTTGTTTTTATGGGGCATAGGGGTATCCCAGATAGCTCAGTCTTCAACATCAAAGTTTTCAAAGTCTTTAACCCATTACCAAACGACAAATTTTAGACTGGTCCAAATTCAAAGATCTTGCAGACGACAAATGTATGTGTATGAAATTTAGCATTATTTGGTGTTTTGTGGTAGAAAACATTGTGGAAAATGAAGAAATTGCTTGTAACAAGCAATTTCTCCATTTTCCACAATGATTTCCCAATCCGTTTGTTTTCATGGAGTCAAAAAGAGTCACTGTGTGGTAATGGGTTAATCCATGGGTCATGGGTTGGAAGCCCTGTGCAGCCTCTGTCCTGTCTGACATTATATAAGACAAAAGTTATTGTCTCTCACAAATGGATGTGAAGAGAGCATCAGGAGGCTTGGACTGGAAATGGTGTATCTCTGAAGAGAAAATTGCTGGAAATCAATGACACAGGGCTCTATAAGCTGCCATGATAAGACTAAATGTAGTGAAAAGTGGCATTAACCAAAAATTTGATTATGGAATATGGAAGACGCGGGATTTTGTAACCAGACGAGCCCTGTCATTCCTCACCTTCGAGTGAATCTACTGAAGATGAACAGCTTGTGGCTTAGATAAGATTTTGTGTTTATGCTGGTGTGAGAAATGCCAGAACCATCATGGATAGATGTACCAGCTGACATAATAATTATAACCCCCCCCCCCCCCCCCACCGTTTCCGTGCTCTAACTCGAGAACCGTTTGACCTAGGATCATGAAACTTTACACAGTTGTGCCCATGACCCAAGGAGGTGCCCTATTGTTTTGGGGTCACAAAGGTCAAGGTCACAATCAGACTTTGTTTAACATCCGTTTCCGTGCTCTAAGTCAAGAACCGTTTGACCTAGGATCATGAAACTTTACACAGTTGTTACTCATGACCCAAGGAGGTGCCCTATTGTTTTTGGGTCATGAAGGTCAACAGTCAAGGTCACAATTGGACTTTGTTTAAAATCCGTTTCCGTGCTCTAACTCGAGAACCGGTTGACCTAGGATCATGAAACTTTACACTGTTGTTGCCCATGACCCAAGGAGGTGCCCTAATGGTTTTGGGTCACGAAGGTCAAAGGTCAAGGTCACAATCAGACTTTGTTTTAAATCCGTTTCTGTGCTCCAACTCGAGAACCGGTTGACCTATGGCATTTTTTCAGTGACAAGGCGCTAGTGGGGGGTATTTGTCCGCTTTGCGACAGTTCTAGTTTATAATGTGTTGAACATTGCATTAAACTCCATTCAATTTATCAATCATATTGACATTAGAGTTGTTGGTTACACTTTGGTGTACAAGAATGCATTAATCAATTTTCACACATCAATGCTTTGTGATGCTCAACATGATAAAGGGTTTGGAAAACATTGAGGAAAATGAAGAAACTGCTTGTGACAAACAATTTCTTCATTTCCAACAATGTTTTCTTCCCTACAAGACCAAAATGTAAAAAATGATTTACTTGAAATTGTCCTCTGCAACGTCTGAATTTGTACAAGTCTAGAATTTTGTCATCTGGTAATGGTTTAGGGTATGTCTTTAGATCATGTATCTGTAATCAAGTGCAGATCTAGGGGTGGGGCCCTGGAGCCAGGGTTCCCCCCAAATTTGTAAAAAAGACTTATCAAAGTGATTTTTAGCATGCAGGGACTTTATGCCCGGGGAGCTAATGTCACAGCCCTAGTGTTGGCGTCAGCGTCCCGTCCTGTCGCGTCTTCACTTGAAAAACTTTAACCTGGTATATATCTCAGGCACTATTAGAGATACAGCCTTGATATTTTACACATGGATAGTTCCCGACAAGACCTTTCATTTTGGACCATGACCTTTGACATAGTGACCTTGACCTTAGAGTTTAAAAAACTTTAACCTGGCCTTATATCTCATGCACTATTATTGATAGAGCCTTGATATTTCACACATGGATACCTCCTGCCAAGACCTTTTATTTGGACATGACCTTGTGACCTTGACCTTGAAGTTTGACCTGCTTCTAAAAAATTAAGCTGTTTTTGTGATAACATCCTGTATAGGCCAGCTACATTGTCCGCGGACAACTTTTGTTATGGAATTTTTGATGTGCCAATGCTTTCTGGCCCTCTGTGGAAAGCTTGTGCCGCGTCCGGGAAAAATGTCTGGATCAATGCATGTGTAATAAAACTGAAGAATCCTCCATCATGCTAAAAAATGTACCTTAGCGGATATTCATATAACAAATTCATTAGAAATGCATAAGGCTTAGAGAAATGTTGCATTTTGAAAATGAACATTAATAGTAAGATAGGTAAGAAATTAGAAAAATTCACAAAATTATGGCCATATTTCCCAGATGGTCCTTTTGAGCATGATAAGAAGCATATATATTTACAAAATGTTGCCTAGGCTCATCATTGACAAATTATGTTTTGATAGGACTGGTCTAATATCAAAGTCTCACTTTAATAGAAAGACAAAAAAATGATATCCAAAAACAAAATAGATGAATAAAATGGGAGTTTGTTCTTTTGTAAAAAATGGATCTTCAGCTTATCTAGAAATTGTTCAAGAAAGAAAAAGACCTAAATATAAGGAGAGGATAAATTCCTCTTGTTTGCAGTAAAAAACTGGGGATTAGCAGAATTAAGCTTGTCTCAATGGAGTAATCAATGGTGATTTCTTAGGGAAATATTGAATTGTATCACCGCCACTTAGGGCTGCTGTGTATACTCTTTTCCATAACAGCAGAATCTCTGCTCTAAACAACAAAGTAGATGTTGATAAAGATAAAATTAATGCACACAGTAGCACAGAAAATATTAAGACAAAAGGTTACCAACATAAAATTTTCTTTGCCTCAATGTTTGGGCCTTTTCCATTAGATGCATCAAAAGGCATCACTGTTTGGAAATGGGTTAAGACAGTAGTAGAGGAATGAACTTCTAGATCAATGGGCCAAAATCTTTTAGATGATTTGCTTGAGGCACTGATACAAATTCCGGTCAAGAAGAGATATTTTATCTGTTGCCAGTTGAATGAAAATGTTCAGAGAAAAGAGCTTCAATAAAGGAGAGGATATGTTTCTCTAGTTGCCATAAATAAACAGGATTAGTAGACTTAAGCTTGTCTCAATGGGGAAATCAATGAAGATTACAGAGGGAAATATTGGATACTAGTAATGTAGCCTCTAGTTTTGAATGGGCACATAAGGTATAGTGCTGGACTTGTAATTCAAGGGTGGCAGCCTTGATCCGCAGTCATTCAATCTTTCAATAAGACATTAAACTAAATCCTGGTCAATCATTAGTAAATTTCATGCCCCCTTATCGAAAGATTGGAGGCATATTGTTTCACTTGTGTCTGACTGTCTGTCCGAAAACTTAACATTGGCCATTTCAAGGGCATCAGTGTTTCACAAATACATCTTGTTTATCACCTGTTACAACAAAATTCACAGAAAGAAATAGACCTGAGATATAAGAGAGGATAAGTTTCTCTGGTTGTCATAATTAAATGGGATTAGTAGACTAAAGCTTGTCTCAATGGGGAAATCAATGGTGAATACTGAGAGATATTATTGGATCATGTCACAATGGCTTAGGTTGTATCTAGCTCTGTGAGGGCACTTCTAATAAACCAAATAAGTACTGAATTTATTATCAGGGAATTGTTAATTTGAGCTTTCAGTGACAAAATGTTTACAGTAAATAAAGAATATTATTAGAGTTCAGTTTGTCTCATGCCTAATTATTGCTGTAATTTGTCCATAAAAGGTCCTATGTGTAGCATAATTTCAACATGATGTGGATATCACTGGCATAGCTAGCCAAAAATAAAGTGCACACAAAACTAATTCATAGTGCAACAGCGGGGGCTGATGGGGGTGGGAGAAGTGGATATCCTTCTATCACCTGGAGCCATTAATTACCAGGGTTACCGGTATTTGTATCTTTTTACTGACAATTCATGTGTTATTTCAAGGGAAACATAAACAAAAATCCACAGTTCTTAAAGTTTTTTGGATGTGTAAGCAATTAAGTTTTTGTGTATGGACTGCTAATCCTATAGATGTGATATGGACATCGAATTGTATTCTAGATAACAAGCAAGAATAAAACTTACACCATCTTTCATTGACACAAAATAAAGTCTGTCTTGGTAAGGAAATCAATAGGAATTACTGGTAAATCTTAGCATAATTGTCTAAGTAACTTGACCCGTCATGCTAAAAGGTACCAGCCGGGTTTGTGAAAAGTTTCGACCCTAGTCAGTCTATGCAGACTTAATAAGATAATAGGTCTGATGGACATTTTCAAAATTGATGATTAGATATTTTGACTATTCCATTATGATTTGTTTTTGACTAGAACATATAGCACATTTGAATTGATGATGCTTTTCACTTTTCCCAAACATGACCAGTCCTGTTGATGTCCCTAGTAGAATTAGTTTTGGAAAACATTGAGTGAAAAGAAGAAACTGCTGATAATCAACAATTCTCCTTTTCCCTCCATATTTTCTATGCTATAACATGCACATAATCTTCTTTTGATATGATTTATTTTGTCGCCTGCAGCAGCTTTCAAGTTGGAAAAGTCCATAATGTTGTGTGGTATTGGATTAAATATCGTGATCAAGATTAACAATTAAATGCTCTGATAAGATTTTGTGTAATAGGCGTTAAAATGCAATGAAAACATGGTAAAGTGTACCAGTTTCCAAAGTATTTCGCTGCTTTTCAACAAAAACCTTGTAACTACAGCTTAAAAAAGCGACAATTTGTTTGTCTGCTTTGAAACCTATTCAATCTAATCAATCCGTCAACTGGAATTGTACAAAATGTAACAATGTCTTTACATTGAATATAAGACTATATAGCTTTGACAGTATCCTTGTCCCTTTCCCAAACAACAAATTTTTGGGTTCTCCTATTTGAAATCTATCGCAGATGACAAAATGGAAGTTGATTAAGATATGATTTTTGTACAATATAGCATAGAAAATATTGAGACAAAAGGAGAAAGTGCTGGTTATCAGCACTTTCTTCTTTTGTCTCAATGTTTTCCCAAGCCATTTCTAAAAGAGATGTGAAAACCTGATCTTGTTTTGGATAGGGTTAAGCAAAGGGTGTACAAATTGCATTAAGAGCCAGAGTTAGTATATAATGGAATGGGAAATATTTAGTAACTAGCCCTGTTTATATCAATTATGATGCATAATAATACTCTCACTTGATGTGGGGATGGCAGCTGTCCGGAAATCACCATGATTATAGGTGCGCATTACATTTTATCTTGTATCATTTTATCAAAGGTTTTGTGCCTAAAATCCTTCTAAGATCTTAGTTGATTTGATGACATCTTTTGTAAAAAAAAATCTAAGAATTTTAGAGACTTTTCTTTTGTTTTTGATCTTCCTAATTTAAAATGTATTCCATCATTTTGATATTTTAAAATAAAGAGTTGTATATTGCTCTTACAAATTTTAATGTTATGTAAATCTTATTTTATGTAAATGGACTGGTTGAATGTTGGTTTCATAAGACATTGTAAAATTAAATTTTGTTCAATGATGTCAAACTTTACGTATTTCATGTCTCAAAATCAATTTTATATAATAGATTAAAAAAAATATCTGTAAATGAATTCTTGGTTTTAATGACTGTATAATTGTAATAAATGTAAAAGAAAAATATTCAAAGAATCAATTACATTATTTACCTTAAATTTGTCAGAAGTTTTTGAATTTAGTTGCTTCCTTCCTTTCTTTATGCTCCAGCTGTATTTGTTGCTCTTCTATCACTGTATGGTAAATTGTGAATTTTACATCTTTTCTTTCTGTTCCCATGTCAACCAAGGATATTTTGTCCTGTATGGTTCCCGATCAGTTGTGGTATTCAAAGGTAAAAGTATATTATGATGGGTACCATCCACCTATGTTGTACTCTAGCAGCACTTTCGTTTATTTTGTTTTTCTCTTTTGTTTTGTTTTAGCTTAGTGGAATATGTGAAAATGTCAACACCTGATAAGAATTTGGATGTGAAAAAAGTTTGCTCTCCCAGAAATGTATTGATAATTTTGCCCGGTATTTGGTCCCACCTTTACTTTCGTGTATGCCCTCCACTTGACATAAACTTTGAGTTGCTTTAAGCCATTACCAGACAACAAAATTTTGGGGTAGTCAAATTTGAAAGAAGTTGCAGACGACATTTTAATGTGATGCAATTTAGAAATTTTATAGCTTTTTGGGTAGAAAACATTATGGGAAATGAAGAAAGCGCTTGTCACAAGCAATTTCTTCATTTTCCATGATGTTTTCCAAAGCCTTTTCCTGTAACGGCGCCAAAAAGTGTCTGTGTGTGGTTATGGGTTAAAGATATGCATTCCATCTATTTCATTTACCCATGATGACCTGATTCTTCATGTAAAGTAAATGGTTTCCTTGAATTATTTTGTTCCTTGGGCATATTATGATATAACTGGGTAGCTATAAGCTTTCCTTGTTTAGTTTAAAATTCATTGAAGTTTGAATCATACAACAATTGTTGTTTATCACATTGCTTAGACCATTACGTTGTGCTTGAATTGGTGTGAGAAAGAGAAAGAAAATATGGTTTTATACTAGAAATTTCGATGTAAAAAACAATATATTTGAAAATAATTTAAAACCATTAACGAAGTACATGTACCAGTCAATGTGTGCAATGAAATGGAGACTTTCTTACACATGTAATTAACAAATTATATACAATGTATGGTGACAGATGCTCCCAACTTAAACTGTTCTAATCAATAGTTGTGTACTTGCATACCAAGACAGATGAAGACTTTAGAATGGTAAATTTCAGATTTATTGTTTCAAGAAATGTTTATCATGCAGCAGAAAAATAATTGATGATGGCAACAAAATATGAGAAAATGTCTATAAATGCAAATAATAATGTTATTCTTTTAAATATTGTCTCTTTGAATGTAAAGTATTGTAAAATGTAGGGAATAGTATTAGTTATAGACCATAGATAGCTGATAATGCATGACTTAATGTAAAACCTTTCCCAAACTAGGAAATTTTAGAATGTTCTTATTTGAAAATTGCGAAATACATTGTATTATGTAATCACTTTTAGGGTCAGATTGACTGGGGACTCGATTGACTTAATTAATGCCCCTCTTTTGTTCTTTTGTAAAATTGCACTTAAATATTTCTCTGAATTGAATTTTATGCATATATTTGCAAAAGAATTAAAGCTATTATGTTGAGGTTTAATTCAGGTGGTGGATAGACCAGCTTTGCGCCTATTTCAGCAAAGGTGTATCTTAGAACAAATTGTCACTTTTGTCTCTGTTTGCAAAAGGATGAACTGGGTAAAACAATTTTCAATTTTCACAAAAAGATTTGGTGCAATTGATTTTTGAAGGTCTTTGCTTCTGTTAGTCCTAAAAAAAGAGTTTCACTGACACAATCTTCTTCTGTACCTATTTCCGTAATAAGATACATCACTACAAATACAGGGGATTTTTTTAAGGATTGACATTTAAGCAAATGTCAAATAAGTCTATGGAATTCAATAAAGGTCAGTCAAATCAGTGTTTCTATTGCTGAAAAAACTAGCTTTAAAGTGGGCTTGACATTCAAAACAATGACTTCTTTTTTGTCAACTTTGAAGAAAATACTTTTTAAAAAGTTTGATATTTCCTCATGAGATGCTTTACCTTTTCTCAGATTGCAAAATTTCAGACTTCTCCAAATTGAAAGGACTGTAATTATTGAAAGGAATTTCAAAATAGAAATGAATATTAGGAATGATTAAAAAAAACTTTAAAGTTCATGAAAGATCAAATTTTGTCAGAATTTCTTTTCTATGCCCCTGCATAGAAAGATTAGGGGCATTTTGTTTTAATCATGGCCATCAGTCTGTCTGCCCAAAAACATAACATTTGCCTTTTCTCCAAAAGTATTTGACACACTGGCATTTGGTATATAGCCTTCTTACAATGATATGTATTTGTTCAATGCAAATTTTTTTTTATGACCTTCCTCCAGGTCACTTAACATTTTCAAAAAATAGCCATTTTTGGAGCATTCCTGTTTCACAAACACATCTTGCTACTTTAAGACATTCTAAAGCAATTTTTAAACATGTTTTAAATTTAAATAAGAATTAAAATTAAAAGTTTTGCTGTCTTTCTGAATAACCAAAAAAGAGAGAATCTTTTACTTATTTACATTTCTGTCCTAGAATCTGTTTTTATGCCTCTGCAACAAAAGATCATGGGCATATTGTTTTACTTGTGTCTGTCCATCTGTCTGTTCGAAAACTTAACAATGGCCATTTCGGGGTACTCCTTTCTCACAAAAACATCTTGTTTCTATTGTCGAGATCTGCAGATTTTCCAGACGAAAAAAAAAGACCTAGAAGTTAACCCTTTTTTAATCACAGCCTTGTTTTGATGTTTCTTGTAAAGAAGGCTTGGGGAAAAGTTTAGCATAAGAAGAAAATGCTGATAATCAGCCTTTTCTCGATAATTAGCATTTTCTCCTTTTGTCTTAATATTTTCTGCATCATATTTTTCACAAATTCTATCTTTATCAATATCCATTTGCCGTCTACAGCAGCTTCCAAATTGAGTCACCCTAAAATATTGTTATTTGGGAAAGGATTAATCTATACCTATATATTCTCATTTCAGCGAGACAAGATGAGGTGCATCTGAAGCGTCAGAAGCTGGACTATGTGGAGATAACCCCGTGTCTGAAGGAAGTATCGAGGGTCTGGGATGAAATGTTGCTGACCACTGACAGACCATCAGTGAAATTTGACAATGACAAACTACTGCATTGTGTCAGAGAGGGTAGGTTTCATCCATTCCCAAACAACAAAATTTTAAGGTGATCCACTTCAAAAACTGCTGGCATATGACAAAATTGATGTTATTAAAGGCATAAATTGTGTAAAATATGGCATAGAAAATATTGAGACAAAAGGAGAAACTGCTGGTTATCAGCAGTTTCTTCTTTTGTTTCAATGTTTTCCCAAGCCTTTTCTATTAGGGACGTCAAAACAAGGTCTTGTTTGGGAAAGGGTTAATCCATTCCCAAACAACAAAATTTTAGGGTAGTCCAATTTGGAAGGAGTTGCAGATGACAAAATTTATGCTTATAAAGATAGGATTTGCGTATAATGAAACCCCAGAAAATATTGAGGCAAAAGAAGAAAATGCTGATTATCAGCATTTTCTTCTTTTGCCTCAATGTTTTCCCAGGCCTAATCTTATAAAGACGTCAAAACCAGGTCTTGTTTGGGAAAGGGGTAATCTTTGAGTTTCCAAAAAGACAACAATTTATTTAGCCTGGTCAAAGTTGAAAAGAGATTCAGACAAGTTTATGGGTATGTAGTGCAAGACAGCTATAGAAATGTGGCTTTGTTCTTTACATGAAAAAAGACTCATAAATTGAGATTGCCAAGGGATTAATACAATGTACTTCAAATATGATACTGGCATTGGGTAATTGTCTTTTTAGCTCAGCTGAGCACGAAGTGCTCAAGGTGAGCTATTGTGGTCGCTTTTTGTCCGTCGGCGTCCGTCTGTCCGTCTGTCCGTCCGTCCGTCCGTCTGTCCATATTTTGGTGTTACCACTCTAGCACCCACAAATATTGACCAATCTTAATCAAACTTGGTCAAAACATGTATGACCATAAGTTCTCGGATGAGTTCGATTTTGGGTCAGATCGGACCAGGGAGTCCGGAGTTATGTGCCCTTGAACGTCGAAAATGGCTAGTTTTGACTTTGTTACCACTCTAGCATCTACGAATATTGACCAATCTTAATTAAACTTAGTCAAAATATGTATGACTATAAGTTCTCGGATGAGTTCGATTTTGAGTCAGATCGAACCAGGAAGTCTGGAGTTATCTGCCCTTGAACGTCAAAAATTGCCGTTTTAGACTTTGTTACCACTCTAGCATCTACAAATATTGACCGATCAAAACAAAACTTTGCAACAATGTTGCAAACTATAAGTTCTCGGATGAGTTTGATTTTGAGTCAGATCGGACCAGAAAGTCTGGAGTTATTTGCCCTTGAACGTCAAAAATGGCTAGTTTTGACTTTGTTACCACTCTAGAATCTACCAATATTGACCGATCAGAACAAAACTTTGCAACATTGTTGGTAACTATAAGTTCTCAGATGAGTTTGATTTTTTGTCAGATCGGACATGGAAGTCCAGAGTTATGTGCCCTTGAACGTCAAAAATGGCTAGTTTTGACTTTGTTACAACTCTAGCATCTACAAATATTGATCGATCAAGACAATACTTTGCCACAATGTTGGTAACCATAAGATCTTGGATGACTTCAATTTACAGTGTGATTGAAGTAGGAAGTCTGGAGTTATGTGCCCTTGAATTTGACAAAATTGCTGTTTTCGACTTTGTTTACACTGTAGCATCTACATTTATTGACTAATCAAGACAAAACTTGGCCACAATGTTGGTGACCATAAGATCCTGGATGAGTGAAAATTTCAGCTTGATTTGAGTAGAAAAACCAGAGTTATTGGCCCTTGATTTTCACAAAATTACAGTTTCCAACTTTATTTTCACTCTAAACAATATATTGACCAATCAAAAAAAATTGGACATAATGCTGATGAGAATATTTTTATTAGAACAGAGTTATGTGCTCTTGACTGTGACAAAATTGTTGGTTTCTTCCACTTTGTTTTTACTGTAACAGCCACAAATATTGATCATTCAAGATTATGAAAGCAGTTTTCAGCTGGATCATAATCTCACATCTTAAATTATGTGCTCTTGAACTTGACAACATTGCGACTTTCTGTCTATCTAGGTTCAGGTGAGCGATTAAGGACCATCATGGTCCTCTTGTTTGACATTGCAGGCATTTCATGTCCATGTATATTCCCTAGAAATGTCCAACTGTTTATTTCCACTGATTCAGGTGTTCCACAAAGTAAGCGAGGTGATATCTGGTGGTTTCTGGTAGAACAACATCAACTCAAACATCCAGAACTCGGCAAGAAAGTACCAGAAGTGGAATATACAGAATTGTTGAAACAGTTGACCAACCATCAACATGCAATACTCATTGATTTAGGTATGTAGATTCTTGATAGCCAGTATTAGCTCCATTTCTGCCACTGTTTTCGATAGTAGGCTAGAACAAAGTGCATGAAGTGGACTAATCAGAACTACAATAAAAACAGCTGACAAACTATCAATATGCAACATGGGTGGATCTAGAGGGGGGTCGGGGATCCGGACCCCCCTGGCATTGGGCGAAAATTAAATTTTGACTATATAAATTTAGTGTAATGTTACATATTTACTACATTTTAAGCCATAATTTGGCCTTGCACCCCCCTGGAAAAAATCTTGGGCTTGGACCCCCCCCCCCCCTGGAAAAAAATCCAGGGTCCGCCCTTGTGCAATGCACATTGATTCAGGTATGAAGATTTTTGCTTT
Source organism: Fragum sueziense (assembly GCA_963680895.1). Lineage (NCBI taxonomy): Eukaryota > Metazoa > Mollusca > Bivalvia > Cardiida > Cardiidae > Fragum > Fragum sueziense. Next base: position 4,582,766 of record OY804596.1, read on the forward strand.
GTCTGATAATATTCATAGCTTTCTAAAGTACTCTAAGCCCTTTTCCAAACAAGCCCTGGTTTTGATTAAATTCCAATGGAAGGTGGTTATGAAAACATTTGAAGAAACGATGACTGGTCCTGTTGATATCCAGAAATCATATGACGTAACAACGAACAATTGGAGAATGTGACAAAACCTTGCTACAATGTATAATTAACTACTTGTAGGACCATCTGATACGAAAGATCTTCCAATAGTTTATTTCCCATTACAGGTAGAACATTCCCCGGTCATCCCTATTTCTCCATGCAGCTGGGTAACGGACAGTTAGCCCTGTTTAACCTACTGAAGGCCTATAGTTTGATGGACCAAGATGTGGGATATTGTCAGGGATTGAGTTTTGTGGCTGGAATACTCCTCATGCATGTAAGTAAATATTTAGTTCCTTTATCACTATGATTCAAATTTAACCCTCTCCCAAACAAGACCTGGTTTTGACATCCCTAATAGGAAAGACTTGGGAAAACATTGAAACAAAAGAAGAAACTGCTGATAACCAGCAGTTTCTCCTTTTGTCTCAATATTTTCTATGTCGTATTTTACATAAATTCTATCTTTAATAGCTTTCATTTGTCATTTGTAGCAGTTTTTTAATTGGAGCACCCTACAATTTTGTCGTTTGGGAAAGGGTTAAGCGTTTTTAGCACTGTTCGAAAATCAGAAAATTTCTAGAAGAGGCAAGTTCTGTTTGTTAGCATTTTGAAAATTATTTAATGACCATTTATACCATTATAATTTGCAAAAATACTGATTTACTGTGTGAAAAATTTACAGCATCAAAACATCTGCCATTAACCCATTCCCACACATTAACGCCTTTTGACACCCTTTTAGATAATAACTTTGGAAAACATTGTGGAAAATGAAGAAATTGCTTGTGACAAGCAATTTCTTCATTTCCCACAATGTTTTCTACGTAAAAGACCAAAAATTGTTAAATTTCATTCACTTGAAATTGTCGTCTGCAACATCTTTGAATTTGGACAAGCCTGAAATTTTGCCGTTTGGTAATTGGTTAAGGAAGCCACTGATTGCAAATGTGCAAACCACTTCTCATTTGGTTTACGAAGAAAATTATCGTTGTTGTTTTAGACTTTGCAATTCCCTTTTCTATTTTCAGATGGAGGAATCGCTAGCGTTTGATGCCTGGATACATGTGATGTACAACTTGGGTCTACGAAAATTATACCGTCCAAATATGATAGCTTTACAGGTACTACTTGTCTTGTAATATTACAAATAAAACTTATATTATTCTTGTTTCATAATATTGCAAATAAACAAGGCTTGCAAGATAAAAAAAAAAGTTGTGTTATAATTATGATAATTCTTAAAAAAAGAAAAAAAAATGGTAAAAACACTGAATGAAATCTTTCACATGTCAACTAGAGAGGTTTTGAATTGTCTTTTTACCCTTAAGAATTTCTGCTAAAAATTTTGTCTTCAGATCATTTAGTAGAAACAGAAGAAACACAGCAGAGGTCAACCAAACTTTGCATTTCCTTAACCCTTTACCAAACAACAAAATTTTAGGGTGATCCAATTTGAAAGCTGCTGCACACCGATAGGGCAAAATGAATGTTGATAAAGATATGATTTGTGTATGGTATTGCTCAGAAAATATTGAGACAAAAGGAGAAAATGCTGATTATCAGCACTTTCTTCTTTTGCCTCAATGTTTTCCCAAGCAATTTCTGTTAGGGGCGTTAAAAGCAGGTCTTCTTTGGGAAAGGGTTAATGAAAATAAGGTAACTTTGAATATATATATACTCAGAATATCTTTAAAAGTCGAAAATGTTGACCCTGGTCAATGACTAGAAGTCAACATTTGCAAGTCTGTGAAGGTTGACCTGGGTCAATACTTTTCACTCTTCTCTAAGGGTCCCTGTTTGTGAGACAGTGTATTGATAATTTCAGAGTTTCTGGTATTTCAACTGCACTATGATTGTACGTGTTTTCCAGATTCAACTTTACCAACTGACCCGTCTAATCCATGATAACTACAAAGATCTTTATGATCATTTTGAGACCCACGAGATCGCCCCCACCCTGTATGCTGCTCCCTGGTTTTTAACCCTGTTTGCCTCACAGTTCCCCCTGGGGTTTGTTGCTAGAGTATTCGGTAAGTGTTATGCAGGATAACTACTTTCTAACTTATGATGTTGCTCAAACAGGCTTTGCAATAATGTTCACTTTTCTGATGTAATCCCCTGCTATGATTTATTTTGTGCATTCTTTACTAGACTTTGGAAGCTGTATCATATGGTGGAGTTTGATTTTTCAAGCCTATGTTAGTTTTGACATGACAAACATTGATACTTTGACATTGAATGTCTTATTAGCCTAATTTAGAGGCTGTTTTGAATTACACGTACTTTGAACTATTCATTATCAAAGTGTTTTCAGGAAAATATGATTTGTTGAATTGCATAGCTCTAATGAGTTTATTTCATAATTCCTACCAAATGATTTGTGAAATATGTAAAACTTTTTCTGTTGTGTTTCAGATTTGATCTTCATACAAGGCACTGATGTGATATTTAAGGTAGCCCTGGCTTTATTAGGGAACCATAAAGAGTTGATTATACAGTGTAACTCATTTGAGACGATTGTAGAATTTATAAAGACCACCCTGCCAGAAATGGGCATGATCCAAATGGAACGAGTTATTAATCAGGTATTACTAAAACTAACATTTATTTAATCCTTATTGTGCTGACTTAATTTTTGTCGAGCCCGCTTGCGGTGAGCTCGACATAGTTGTCACAATGGCGGTTCGGTGTATGTGCGTTAGTGCGTTAGTGCGTGCGTGCGTTAGTGCGTGCGTGCGTGCGTTAGTGCGTGCGTCCGTCCGGATGGAGCTTGTCCGGGCCATAACTTCACCATGGATGGAGGGATTCAGAAATAACTTGGCACAAATGTCAAGCTCAGTAAGCCGGAGTGTCGCGTGCAAGAACCAGATTCCAAGCTCAAAGGTCAAGGTCAAACTTGGAGGTCAAATGTCAAAAATGAGAAGATTTTTGCTTGTCCGGGCCATAACTTCACCATGGATGGAGGGATTCAGAAATAACTTGGCACAAATGTCAAGCTCAGTAAGGCAGAGTGTCGCGTGCAAGAACCAGATTCCAAGCTCAAAGGTCAAGGTCAAACTTGGAGGTCAAATGTCAAAAATGAGATGATTTTTGCTTGTCCGGGCCATAACTTCACCATGGATGGAGGGATTCAGAAATAACTTGGCACAAATGTCAAGCTCAGTAAGGCAGAGTGTCGCGTGCAAGAACCAGATTCCAAGCTCAAAGGTCAAGGTCAAACTTGGAGGTCAAATGTCAAAAATGAGATGATTTTTGCTTGTCTGGGCCATAACTTCACCATGGATGGAGGGATTCAGAAATAACTTGGCACAAATGTCAAGCTCAGTAAGGCGGAGTGTCGCGTGCAAAAACCAGATTCCAAGCTCAAAGGTCAAGGTCAAACTTGGAGGTCAAATGTCAAAAATGAGATGATTTTTGCTTGTCCGGGCCATAACTTCACCATGGATGGAGGGATTCAGAAATAACTTGGCACAAATGTCAAGCTCAGTAAGATGGAGTGTCGCGTGCAAGAACCAGATTCCAAGATGAAAGGTCAAGGTCAAACTTTGAGGTCACCTTTTGTCCGGCGTTGTCCGTGCGTCCGTCTGATGTCAACACTTTTCTTTAAGGTAGTTCACTCCTAATGCGATTCGCTTGACGTCGGAATTATTCAGGTGACGTCGTAAACATTCGGCAGTGGAACGTTCCACTGCCGAATGTTTACGACGTCACCCGAAAAAGTTCGGATACGTGACGAATGTAAAACGACGTTGCCCGAAAAAATCCGACGTCGCTCGAATATCATTAGGGGTGAACTACCTTAATCAACATCTCCTTCTAAACCATTGGGCCAATTTTGATTAAACTTTACAGGGATGTTTCCTGGGTAATGCTCTTTCAAAATTGTTCAAATGATTTGATTCCATGCAGAAATCTGGTTGCCATGGCAGCACAAAGGGCAAAAGAAGGAAAATCTTCTCCTCCAAAACTAATAGCCAGATTTCAAAATAATAAGGCACAGATGTTCCCTGTATAACCAAGATTGTTCAAATTATTCCGATTCGTAAAAGAACATGGCTGCCAGGGGAAATTGCTTATTTCCTTATATGTATATAGTCAAACTTTGAAATTCATCTCCTCCAAAACTACAGCCCAGATTTCAAACTAATTTGGCACAAATATTCTTTGGATGGCCCTCTACCAAGATTGTTCAAATTATCTCAATCCGTAAAAAACATGGCCACGTACAGCTACGTGCAGCTAATTTTCGTACTTCTCAGAATGTTCAAATTATTCCGATCCGTACAAAAAATGGGTGCCAGGGGGCATGGCTTATTTTCCTTATATGTGACCCGTCGCGCTAAAAGGGACCTTATCGGATTTGTGAAAAGTATCGACCCTAGTCCGTCTGCGCAGTCCGCGCAGCCTGACTAGGGTCGAAACTTTTCACGTTTAAGTATTTTCTGAATCTAGAATGTTTTCTCTACCTTACAATATTTTCGTTTTCCAAATACGACATCGGATGGACTTCTGCTTGGTCTGGTATATTTCTCGGAATTTGGTTTTATGGACTTAGCATAAGGTCCCTTTTAGCGTGACGGGTCACATATGTATACTCAAATTAATCCATTCTGGTATCTCGTTATAAATACATAGACATGTAATATTTTGTGAACAATAAACTGTCTCACCATGATCCCCATCATTCCAACTTATTTTGTCCCCACTTTTACAACGCCATTGTAATGACAGCTGTAGACATAGGTATGGTCTTCTTTCTTCAAAATGAGCGGGCTCGACATGTTGCCCTTCGGCATCTAGTTACTAGTATACCTCCGTACGGCTGAATTAATTCATTGTGCACAACGTATAAATGGGGTGCACTTACTCCACCACTATAAATTGAATTTTTTAGGAATTTTAGCAATTTATGGGGCATTTAAGCCCTATAAACCCTATGCTTTAGAAAGAAGACTACATACCGTGTAGGATCATCGAGAATTCCACGTTATTGGTTTACTTTGACCCACTTAAATTGCATCATAACAAATCTGTTGTCAATCAAGCCCAACCCACTAAAAGTGACAATTGGTACATTCCAATATCGGGCGATTATTCCATCAGTATTTAAGACACAAAGTCAAAATCTATGATATTTTGTTCCAAATATATTTCTAACCATCACTACTAAAGTCACTTTCCGCTTAAAAGCCACTATCATCAAAAATTCACACAAAACTTCATCAACATGTTCGCCTTCTGAGCACCACCATTTTGGATTAGGGTTTTCCCAATTTCACTTTTGAATATTAAGTGCATCATTATGACGTCTAAGGCTTTTGGTTGGCTGATATTTTTACAGAATTGACCTTCACTGGGAGTGTCCTACTAAATATCGGTTAAAACTTGCATAAAACGTCATCAGTTTGTGAAAACGAGGCTCATATCTAGGGAACCCCTGTAGCGGGACTCTAGGTCGCGCTTAGCACGATAAGGATTAAAGCTTGAACTGCAGCTGATCAATGATTTATGACATTTTTGTAATGAATTATATCCAGGCTTACCTATTGTCAACTTTTTTAAAGAGATCATATTCTCTCCAAGAATGCAGCTTTGATAACTCCGCATTCAATTATGGCATGCATGGTCTTCTGTCAGTGTTAATCCAAAATCTTTTTTAGTATGATTAAAGATTCAAAGTTACTTCTTTTCTAAGTGCATAAATTTAACATTTTTATGCCCCTAGCTGTATCGAAAGAACTTTGCATATTGTTCTACTCATGTCAGTCTGTCTGTCTGACTGTCTGTCATTCCGAAAACTTTACATGAACACTTAACATTAGTATTTTCGGGGACATAAGTGTTTAAAAAACACATCTTGTCTCAATATGAAATTCTATATCAATGACTTATTCTGTCAATAAAATTTTCATGATTTTGATTTGTAGTAAATCATGCTTTGATGTAAAGACTTGGATATATATCAAACCAATTCTATTGTGCTGGTTTAGATAGACATTCATACTCATCTTTACTTTGTAGGTATTTGATATGGACATAGCCAAGTCATTACAATCCTACGAGGTAGAGTACCATGTATTAAAGGAGGAGATGATATATTCCCCACAACGTGGTGAGTCAGGACTCATCGACAAACTAGAACGAGACAATCACAGCTTGAAACAACAAAATGTGGAACTTCTCGAAAAACTTCAACAAGCTCAAAGTCATGAACGAAGCTTACAAAGCATGATACATAAATTTCAGACACAGGAAAATAAGTTGAAGTCGCACATTCAAACCTTGGAATTAGAACGATCGGCTCTATTGAATGCGGTGACCAAGTTAAAACAGCGTCTTCCGGAATCAGATCAAGTTTCGTTGGATTTATCGCTGCCTCCTTTAACCCCGAGTATGCCGGTGTCTCCGATGCGCCAAGGTATTCAAATTACGAGTCCGAGTGAAAATAGTGCTATAAATAACTTGAAAGTTGACAAGACAAAATCAGCCAGATTCAGGCCCAGTCCTGATTCTTAGTATTATCCTATCTTAGTCCTCTTACAAACAAGAATTGGTTTTGACTTCCCTAATAGAAAAGGCCTTGGAAAACATTGAGACAAAAGAAGAAAATGCTGATGATCAGCATTTTTTCCTTTTGCCTCAATATTTTCTGTACTATGATGTTCATGAATTCTATCATTATCAACATCCATTATGTCATCTGCAGCAGCTTTTGGATTGGAACTGTTCAATTTCTTGCTGGGAAGGAAAGGTTTTGATTAGGTATCTGCAATGACCAGCAATTAGAACAGACTATATAAAATGTAATGTTAGAACTAAACATTATGTGATATCAAGTGATAATGTATAAGTTTCCCTTACACTATACCACTCCTGATGGGAACCAAACCCAGGACTTTTCTTCCCTAAGGGACCACTCTACCAAATTGCTATAAGAATAAGCTTGTACATGTATGTTGAGAAAGTATAATTGCCACTTGTACTACAACCGACCATATAAAAAAATGTAAGTTTTCTTTGTACAAGAGGAGAAAAACGGCATGTAATCACCAACTTCTGTATTTCTCTCCATCTATCTCAGTGAAATTTCATTTTTTGTTACCACCAAAACTTGTCTTTTTTAGATCCTTTTGTAAAGTACCACCACTTTCTTTTGATCACAGAGCTCTACAAATAGAGCTTTCTCTTTTTTCATGGGGTATTCTTTATTCATTTAATTTTGTATTTCAAATATTAGGTCTTTAAGAAAATGTGAATTGTTCCTGTGCATCATAATGTCAAGTCATATTCAATGACATTTCCATAAATGTATTCCAATCCTAACAAAACTGCTTTATCATACTCCTACCTACAAAGTAGATGGGGTATATTGGTTTCATCATATCTGTCTGTCCATGTGTCCATCTTTAGACTGTTTAACCTAGGACCATGTTACTTCACATAATTGTTGCCCTTGAACCAAGGTGGTGTCTTTTATTGGGGTATTCATTTGCTAGGCAAAAGTGCTAGTTTTCTATGCTGCTGGTGTGTATATCCAAGATTGTACATTTCAAGTGAAATTTGACTGTTGATGACTTAGTATAAAACTATTGTAAATACATATTTATCTGAACTTGCAATGGTTTTGTAAAAAGCCTTCAGTTTAGTCAAGACTTTTTAGTCATAAGTATAGTCAAGAACCATTCAGATGTGTTCATAAACCAGTGCTATTTTAAGCTACATGTTTGTGTTTATGTTTTCCATGTTAAGTTTTCCAACTGTCTCAATACTCTATTGTTATACTCGAATATTGAACAAAAGTCAAATTTGTTCAGTGCTATTTTCATTTATAGTCTTCCAAACATTATTACTTCCCTTATATGACGTTTATTTTACACCTTTGAATCAGAACCTTTCTTGAAATTTGTCAACTTTCAAACGATTAAAAGCATTGCAATTATGTTGAAATATCTATGATTTGTATTAAAGAAAACTATTATTTCTGTACACTTTCTTTCAAAACAAATAATACTGGTCCAAAGTGAATTGTGTTACCAGTAAAAATAAATGAGCAAGGATCTGGATAGATGGCCTTTATTACATTTTAACCCTTTCCCAAACAAGATCTGGTTTTGACATCCATTATAGATAAGGCTTGGGAAAACATTGAGACAAAAGAAGAAAATGCTGATAACCAGCATTTTCTCCTTTTGTCTCAGTATTTTCATAGCTACATCTTAAACAAATTCTATCTTTATAAAAATCAATTTTGACTATCATAGCAGCCTTCAAATTTGACCATTCTAATTTGTTGATGTTTGGAAAAAGGATTAAACAACCATGTTTCTAGGCCAGTCTATCTTTAGAAACAGTTTTGCCAGGATTCACATTTGCTCTCTGATAATTGCTACATGTCATAAAGAAGCTATATAACAGAACAACAATGGATCCTGATCAGACTGTGTGTATCCTAAAGCTTAATCCATGGTATTAAATGCCGTAGGGGACCATTTTCCAGATCCCGGTTCAAATATTACATACAACACTAACTACTTAAAAGCCAGGAATTGCTGAGGAAATGCCTAAAGAGAAAATATGGTGTCTCTTCAATACCAAGTACCTTATTCTAGTCTTATCATAAAGAAATCTTTTCCTACATGTTTATTGACCACCAACAATCTTATCCTATCTTTTTCATATCTTATTTTTACCAGTGAATGAAATTTGCGAAATTTAAATCACATTCTCTTTGTTGTTTGTAATTTACAGGGTTGAAAATTAATATGGAATCGAAAGAGATCCATTGGTATTTCCTGGTTAATCAGAATTGTTTCCTTTCTTCACAATAAAGAATTCCAAAGATATCCTATTTCCTACAGTATTTAGACGTCTCGAATGTGAATAAATTGTTTAAGATTTGTTTTGATCTCCTTCACAGCAGCTTTAATTTTTGTCTCCTTTCCTCTCTATTAATCATAATCCTCTTTTGTCATACAAAAAGGGACCACAGAGGAATTGTGCAAATATTATATCTATAGCTAGTTCAGTGTAAATCTATTATAAGTATACATATAACTTAATGTACTTGGAAATAAATCTGCACTAGCCCACCTTAAATGACCATAAACAATTTTGACTCTTTGTCATGTGATGTTTAATGCCAATTAACATAGAAAAAGTCGCTGGAGAATGTAAGGAAATTAATGTGCTGAGGTTGTTTTGTTATAAATTGTGTACAAGAATACATGACATTGTAGCAATGTGTTAGTTATCCAGGTTTTATATTATGCCATTTTCAAACAAAACTCTCAGACCAATCCAATTGACCAAACGCCAATCGACAGATCGCTCCGCCCAACATAGAATTTAAAACAAACAATGGGAATGTGATCATTAATAGGGAATGATTTTATTCAGTTAATTGTGACGTAAATTCAGACAAACAAAATAGTATTTCGTAGGTGTTGTAGTAAAATCTCGTAACTACGGCTAAGCCGTAGTTACAAGATTTTATAACAACACCGACGGTTTATTAAAACATAACGGTAAACCTAGTCTATTGTTAGCACAAAATTCATTGGCATGTCGATTGTTTTGATTGTCAGTACAATAACACATGCAATGAAGAACAATTGGGGCACAACATTTTTCTGATCGTCCATTGGCTAATCGATGTTTTTGATTGACAGTCGGCGTTTGGTCAATTCTAAAAGGAGTTGCAGATAACAAAATCAATGAATGTTACCAAATGTTAGAATTGTGTATTTTATAGCATGGAAAGTATAAAGAGAAAGGAGAAAATGCTACTAATCACTATTTTCTTCTCTCAATGCTTTCTTCCAGACTTCAAAACCAGGTAGAGTTGCTTTTGGAGAGGGGAAATATTCTGGATTATAAGACATAGTGTAGATCTACCAGCATTTTACTTTTCCTTCAATGTTTTGGATTTGGTAAAGTCTACAATTTTGTCATCTGGTTTAATCCTTTCCCAAACGACAACAGTTTAGGGTAGTCCACTTCAAAATCTGCCACAAATGACAAAATGGATATTATTAAAAGTAGAATTTGTGTAAAATATGGCATAGAAAATATTGAGACAAAAGGAGAAACTGCTGGTTATCAGCAGTTTCTCCTTTTGTCTCAATGTTTTCCCAATCCTTTTTATTTGGGACGTCAAATTCAGGTCTTCTTTGGGAAAGGGTTTCTCCAGTTTAGGCAGACCAGGAAATGGTTGATTTCAAAATGAGAACATGTGTATAAGGGAAAAAGAAGAAATTTCTGATTATCAATCAACAATTTCATCTTTTCTCTTGGTGTTTTTCTAAAGGATTAGGGATGTCAAAACCAGGTCTTGTTTGGAAAAGGATAGTTGTCTTGTGATATATTGTATGTTAAATATAAAATAATGTATGTTAATACAATACATGTGAATGTAATAATGTATTAGATCTATGTCTTGTTTCTAGAATTAGAAACTGGATTATAAAAGAAATAAAATATGAAACTAATTTGTGTGTTTAATGATAATCCCTCATACTATTTGGTTGGGTCAGTACATATTGTTCTAAGGGCAGTATTGCCCTAGCCTGTAATGGGTTCCCTCTGGTCATTAAGGTAGAATACCTGTAATGTGGCCATTTTGAGATTCATAAAGCATTGCATTTTTTCGAGCGTCGTTGTTATGTATCTGAACTTATTCGAGCGCGGTCATAAACATTCGGCAGTTGAAAGGTCCACCGCCGAATGTTTTCGACATCGCCCAAATAATTTGGACGTCAGGCGAATCTCATTAGGGGTAGACTACCTTGAGCCATTACCCTATAGTGATGCTTTATGATTCCCCTAAAGATAATGGCTTTGGAAAACTTTGTTGTAAATGAAGTAATAGGTTGTGCACCTTCTGTACTGTTTACCCGGACAGTCCATGTAATTTACAGAGTGTCTGAAAGCTATCCACGTGACTGAAGTATTCCTGTTTAATCCTGATAGATTTGGGATATCATGACGATGTCCTTATGACAACACAGACAATATGCCGAAGATATAGAGACAATCATATCCACGTCAAAATTTTGCTTTCATTTAAAATTTCCATAAGGACAAAATTGCTGGTCCGGAACGATACAAGTCATGGGGAAGGTTTGGTGGTAACATTAACCCTTTCCCAAACAAGACCTTGTTTTGACTCCCTAATAGAAAAGGCTTGGGAAAACATTGAAAGAAAACAAGAAACTGCTGATGATCAGCAGTTTCTCCTTTTGTCTCAATATTTCTGTATCATATTTTACACAAATCCTATCTGTAATAACATCCATTTTGTCATTTGTCACAGTTTTTGAAGTGGATCACTCTAAAATTTTGTCATTGGGAAAGGGTTAAGAAGACATTAGGAATGTGCAGAAGGTATGCAGAATGTTGATATTTCTGTCCGCATTCTTTCTGCGTATTGTACATGCCCTAGTGGACGCTAGGTCTGAAGCAGAGAAGAGGGGGAATTTCTGGATTTGAGGATCTTTTAACAGCTGATACAAGTTATTGATGAACAACCAAAATATTGATTGGACATCAATAACATTTTAACCTACTCTAGCACATTGAAACTTAACTCATTTCAAAACAGCACAATTTTGGACTCTTCCAAAACAGAGAGGTGTTGCAGACGACAATTTTAAGTGAACGAAATTTAGAATTCTATGGTTGTTTTTATTTTAGGTAGAAAATATTGTGGGAAATGAAATTACTCGTCACAAGCAATTTCTTCATTTTCCACAATGTTTTCCAAAGCCTTTTCTTATGAAGGAGTCTACAGGCATCACTGTGCAATGATGGGTTAACAAGATAAAGGCTTTGGAAGTCATGAAAAATTTGTGACAAGCAATTTCTTCATTTCCAACAAAAATTTTCTGAAAAGAAAGACCAACAAGAGTTGTCTGGGGACGACGAAGCTCGCCTATACCAGAGCTTGTTAAAACAAGAGGGCCAGAATGGCCCTATATCGCTCACCTGAAAGAAGTTTAAGACACGCCCATTTTTTTTTGACGAATCAAAAATTTGCAAACAAATTTTGAAAAGAGTCGCTCAAGGAACATTGTTGCCAAATTTGTTTCAAATTGACCCTATGCTTGATTTTTAACCCTTTCCCAAACAAGACCTGGTTTTGACGTCTCTTAAAGAAAAGGTTTGGGAAGACATTGAAACAAAAGAAGAAACTGCTGATAACCAGCAGTTTCTCCTTTTGTCTCAATATTTTCTGTGTCATATTTTACACAAATCCTATCTTTAATAACATCTATTTTGTCATTTATGGCAGTTTTTGAAGTGGATCACCCCAAGATTTTGTTGTTTGGGAAAGGGTTAAAGAATTTTCTTATGATTTCTCTAGTCTGATAAGTCACGCCCTGCCACGCCCACTTTTTTTGACCAATACAAAATTTGCCAACATATTTTGAAAAGGGCCACTCAAGGAACATTTCTGTAAAGTTTGCTTCAAATTGGGCCAATGGTTGATTTTTAAAGAATTTTCTTAGGATTTCTGTAAGTCCGATAAGCCACGCCCAATTTTTTCTGACGAATAAAAAATTTGAGAAACATTTTTGAAATGAGTCACCCAAGGAACATTTCTGCCAAGTGTGGTTCAAATTGGGTCAATAGTTGATTTTTAAAGAATTTTCTTATGATTTCTCCAAGTCCGGTAAATGCTGACCTGCCACGCCCACAATTTTGGATGAATAAAAAATCCGTGAACAAATCTTATGAAGGCTCACCCAAGGAACATTCCTGACAAATTTGATTTAATTGGCCCTATGGTTAAGGAGAAGAAGATTTTTGAAGAATTTTTTAACAATTTCTCTTGGTTAGATAAGACCCGCCCTGCCTCACCCACATTTTTTGACGAAACTATAAATCTATGAACAAATATTGAAAAGGGACACTCAAGGAACAATTCTGCCAAGTTTGGTTCAAATTGGCCCTTTGGTTGATTTTTAAAGAATTTTCTTAGGATTTCTCTAAGGCTGATAAGCCCCTTCCTCCCTGCCATGCCCTCATTTTTTGACAAATGTAAAAATTTGAGAATCAATTTTGAAAAGAGAGACTCAAAGAACATTCCTGCAAAGTCTGCTTCAAATAGGCCCAATGGTTAATTTTTAAAGAATTTTCTTATGATTTTTCTAAGTCTGATAAGCCCCTTTCTCCCTGCCACGGCAACGTTTTTTGACGAATCAAAAATCTGAGAACAAGTTTTGAGAAGGGTCACTCAAGGGTCAATTCTGCCAAGTTTGGTTCAAATTGGAACAATGGTTGATTTTTAAAGAATTTTCTTAGGATTTCTCTAAGTGTGATAAGCCCCTTTCTCCCTGCCACGCCCACATTTTTTGAAGATTCAAAAATCCGCGAAAAAGTTTTGAGAAGGGTCACTCAAGGAACATTCCTGCCAAGTTTGGTCAAAATTGGCCTGTTAGTTTTGGAGAAGAAGATGTTTGAAGAAATTGTTGACGGACGGACAGACCAACGGACAGACAGACGTTGAGTGACCACAATAGCTCCCCTCGAGCACTTCGTGCTCAGGTGAGCTATAAAAGAGAAAAAAAGGAATCAAGTGAAGGTCACTAGGTCAAAGGTCATAGTCTCAAGGTCAAGGCATGAGGTACCCATGTGTGAAATATCAAGGCACTATCTATAATAATGCATGAGATATAGGCCAGGTTATTTTTCTTTTTAAAAGTAGGACAAACTCCCTTGAAGGTCACTAGGTCAAAGGTCATGGTCACAAATGAAAGGTCTTGGCAGGAAGTATTCATGTGTAAAATATCAAAGCTGTATTTCTAATAGTGCCTGAGATATAGACCAGGTTAAAGTTTTTGAAGCCGCCGAGCTGACGCCGACACTAGGGCTGTGACATTAGCTCCCGGGACATAAAGTCCCGGCTTAAAAATGAAAATTTCATCCACTGGAAACTGTGGTCATTAACATTTTTGAATTTCAACCAGTCCAAAATTTTGCTGTTTGGTAATGGATTAATCAGGTGATGTTTAAAAAAAAAATCCCAGATGTTTTTCCACCTCTGCTTTAAACCTACTTCAAATCGGTCATAACATCAACAGAATTATTGAAAACACGAGCTGTCGGAGACGGACAATGCTCCCCGAATAAGGCATTGTCACAATAAATGTATGCCATGGAGAGCGCTTTATTGTCAAGGGCATCTGATATGCTACTCAAATATGAATTTTCATCAAATTCTGACCATTAGACTAGGAGAGATTAGAGTAAAACTGTATTTTACCTTAAGTACCCTTTTCCCATGACAAGGCCTCAAATCCAAAAACTGGAAAAAGTACATTGGCATTATGTCATAGGGAGTTCACATGGTAAGTTTCATTTGATTTGGCCTAAGGGTTATGGAGAAATCGCTCCAGACGGACGGACGGAATGACAGACGGACCGGATGGACAGACAGACAAAGCGGTGACTATATGCTCTCCCTTTGGAGAGCATAAAAATTGGAAATGTTGTCCTGTAATTCCCCAACATGATATTGGATGCTTTGTTAGATTTGGGCACCATGAAAGTAAACAAAAGCAACATATATTTTGGGGTTTTTTTTAATCCCAGTTTATATACAAGTCAATGATAAAATACTTAATACAAAATATCACAACTTATTACATCAAAATGTTACAATAATAAATTCTAGTAAAACTAGTCAAAAATTGTGATTGATCATGTGAAAATTTGAGAAAACATGATTCTTCTTTATCAATATACACATGCATCAACAGATTCATAAATGAAAAGCCTTTCCAAAGATAACTTTTGTATTTAATGACCTTAACACATAACATAGAAGACAACTATTTTGAAAAATACATATATTATCTGAAAAGAATTTCAGCTGAAATGAAGCATTTTCTCCTTTTCCAACAATACATTTTAAGTAATGTAACTTACTAACAGTTTGTTAATGTAAAGATTTAAATTGAATAAAGTTGAAAATGACTGTCAAAAATTAAATATTTTTAAACAAAAGAATTAGAATCTAGTATAAAATCAAATCAATTAGGTGTCGTCAATTTCTTATTTTGCAGTTTCCCTCTTATAGTCATGACCTGCTGTCAGGACTTTTACCCTGATAATGAGGCTTTTAAAAGCCCCACAAGATAAAGTCATGGGAAAACATTGGGCCAAATGCAGAAATTGCTTGTGACACAATGTTTTCTACAGAAACATAAATCATGTAACATTTCATTCCTTTGAAGTTGCCTAAGCAGCATCTTTGAATTTGGACAAGTGTAAAATTATGCCGTCTTGTAATGGGTTATTGTCTGAGGGACCACACACAACACAATAAAATCACTCTTTAGGTGGAGAAGGCATTGTTTGTTTCTTATTTACCCTTAACCCTTTCCCAAACAAGACCGGGTTTTGACGTTCCCGATAGAAAAGGCTTGGGAAAACATTGAAACAAAAGAAGAAACTGCTGAAAACCAGCAGTTTCTCCTTTTGTCTCAATATTTTCTGTGCCATATTTTACACAAATCCTATCTTTAATAGCATCCATTTTGTCATTTGTGGCAGTTTTTGAAGTGCATCACCCTAAAATTTTGTCGTTTGGGAAAGGGCTAAAATTATTGTTTTGGAGGAGTAGGTGTTGTCCGTTTCTTATTTTTTGGTTTTCCTCCTAAAGTCATGGCCTGTTGTGAAGGGACTGTAGGCTTCAATATCTGATGAAAATGTAGTTGTTGTTGTTGTTGCTGCTGCTGTTGGGGCTTCTGGAATGCCTGATAATGGAGAAAAATATTAATTATGTTATTTGAACAAAATTCACATTCTGAAATTTAGAATAAGAGTTGTCAGCGGACAACGTAGCTCGCTTATACAAATTGTCACAAAAAAAAAGCAGTCAAAGGTCAAGGACCATGGTCCCAAGGTCAAGGTTGTGGCATGAGGTATCCATATATTTAATATCAAGGCTCCATCTATAAAAGTGCATGAATTTCCAGGTTAAAGTTTTTTATAAGTAGGTTGAACTCCAATGTCAAGGTAACAAGATCAAATGTCATGGTTCTAAATGAAAGGTTTTGGCAGGAGGTATCCATGTGTATAATATCAAGGCTCTGTCTATAATAGTGCATGAGATATTGGCCAGCATAAAGTTTTTTATAAGTAGGTCAAACTCAAAGGTCAAGGTCTCTAGGTCAAAGGTCACGGTCCCAAAGGAAAGGTCTTGGCAGGAGGTATCCATGTGTGAAATATCAAGGCTGTATCTCAAATAGTGCTCAAGATATAGACCAGGTTAAAGTTTTTTCAAGTGAAGACGCGACGGGACGGGACGCGACTCCGACACTAGGGCTGTGACATTGGCTTCCCAGACTTAAGTCCCCGCTTGCTAAAAATTTAAGTTATATCTTTTACCAGATCATGTCAGTAGAAAGCTTTTCATGACATAGAAATAAAAGATTTCTTGGAAACATTTATCATCGGATTCAAATTGAGTTGTAGATACCAAACTAGAAATCATCATTAAAGTTATAATAAATACCCAACTGCTACATTTGTCCCGACAAACATTTTCTAGTCAAATCAGGGCCATAACTCAAAAGTTCTTCATGGAATTTTTGCGAAAGTTGGCTCTTGCAAGTCAAAAGGTTGATTGAAACAATAGCATTGCAGTTGCTGCCATTTGACTTTTAAATATAGAACAGAAAACAAAACAATAGTCATGTAGAAATAAACAAAACAATAGACATAATTATTATTATGCAACCCGTCACGCTAAAAGGGACCTTGAAGGAAGCATGAAAAATATCAACCCTAGTCAGTCTGCACAATCTGCGCAGACAGACTAGGACCAACACTTTTCACTTTTATGTAATTTTCTAAATCCAGAATATTTTCCCTATCTTACTATATGTTCATTTTTCGCATACAGGATTTGGTTGACCAGCACCAAGTCTGACAAGTTTGTAAAAAATTGGATTTTTGGAGTTCAGATAAGGTCCCTTTTAGCGTGACAAGTCACATATGTAAATAAACATGTGATTACCTGTAGATGTGCTAATTGTGGTATTTGTAAGAGTTGTTGATGCGTTACCGTGGCAATACCTCCCTGTTGGTTCCCTTTACCTACAGATAACTGTGATAAAATAGGCTGCTGGTGACCAGCTTGTTGTAATACAGCTGTAATTATAAATATAACAAATGTGTTACCATGGCAATACCTCCCTGCTGGTTCCCTTTACCCACAGATAACTGATAAAATGGGCTGCAGGTGACCAGCTTGTTGTAAAACAGCTGTAATGATAAATATAACAAATATGTTACCGTGGCAATACCTCCCTGTTGGTTCCCTTTACCTACAGATAACTGTGATAAAATGGGCTGCTAGTGACCAGCTTGTTGTAATACAGCTGTAATCATAAATATAACAAATATGTTACCGTGGCAATACCACCCTGATGGTTACCTTTACCTACAGATAACTGATAAAATGGGCTGCTGGTGACCAGCTTGTTGTAATACAGCTGTAATCATAAATATAACAAATATGTTACCGTGGCAATACCACCCTGATGGTTACCTTTACCTACAGATAACTGATAAAATGGGCTGCTGGTGACCAGCTTGTTGTAATACAGCTGTAATGTGAAAATAAGATGTCTGGGTTAAAACAATATGGTTACATCATACACAACAAAAGATTTTTTTCATCAAGTCCCATTTTTCTGTGACACAGCATATCATAATTAAAGGTTTACCCTTATCAAATGGTGAACTTTTAACCATTGCTATAGCAAGATGTGTATCAGTTTAATCATTTTACATTATAAACAAATCTGGAAAAATTTCAAAACCTTCACTTTTACATTCTACTGAAATAGTGCAAGTTATAGAGACAGGACTTTGAATTAAAATCTCATCCAAATTCTACCCTAAAATCTACTTACTAGTAGTGAGTGCTCCGGACCCTGATGTTGTGGGTTTGACCCCTGTCTGTATTTGACCTATTTGACCTTGTGGAGGCAGGGTACCAGTCTTGAGAGGCATCCTCTGTGACATGGTGACAAGCTGGATACCCTGGTTACTGAACTGTAAATAAACATGTCCGATTTAAAGTAACGTAAAATGCCCTATAGTCATATTGTTTGGCTATTCAAAATGTATTTGCGCCTAAAGTCGTCACTTAACCGGTTCCCTGTTTTTACCATATCAAAGCTGAACCATTTATCTACAATTCTGCATATAAATTGTTACTCTATGTGCTAAAATATGCAAGAGGTTGAAGGAAAAAGAGGGCTGGGGTCCAGCTGACAACATTTGGACATCGTGGACCTAAAGTCGTCAAGTGCTAGGTCCTTTAGTCGTCACCGTTTAGAAAACAATAAAAATAGCGTTAATTAATATTTAAAATGATTTTATAACATAACTTTATGTATCATTATTCAATACTCCAGTCATTCAACCTTAATCATTAGCTCTGGGTAGCATAGATCTACTGGATAAGATCTTTCAAATTAGGCACCCCTTCGATATTTGTACTGCGATTTTCCCAAAATGACATCTTTTCGCTCCATGGGTGATATTGTATATCTCTTTAATGACCACGACTTGGTTAGATATCGTTTATCAATGGTGTTTTTAAAGCACTGAAAAAAAGAAGAATATACAGACAATCTGCATTTTCTTCTTTTCCATCCTTACTCTCCATGGTATAGCAGAAAAAATATAGAAACACTAATTACAACCATTTTTAAATCAGCATCTGCTTTCAAATTTTCATTTCAGATTGAAAAAATGCTGTACGCCCTATACTCTTCATGTTGGACTTAAAGTCGTCGTCAGCTTTTAATCTGGTTTTGGGGGCAGAAAATGATATATCAAGCTACAAAGGGGATTTAAATATGTATTGAAATATATCTTTTGTAAGCTAGAGTTATCCCTTTTGTTATCTGTGTAGTAATATGTGTAAAACATGCATTCGCCCGAGAGCCTATTTTTACATCCATTGTCTTCGCACGTTCTGTGTCCTGGTGCAAAATACACAGGTCTGATTCATCGTACATATATACGTTCACTATCAAAAAGGGTTTATAAACAAAGTATCTGGACAAAACAAGAGATATTTTCCTTTTAAATGACGTTTCTCTTTAATCTTTAAAATGACAGAAACGTGAAAAAAAGGCATTACAAAAAAAGTGACGACAATAGGACATTGACGACTATAGGGCAGTTTACGTTACAACTTTCTCGGTGTATCCATGACATCTGGGAAACAGAAATATTCATTTGTCTCAATGATTCCGTAGAAACACGTAGAGATACACATGTTTAAAATTTCATGCATTCTCTGTTTTTCGTTGAATTCCATCAAAATTGTTTAACTTGTAATTTTAAAAACCATTATTTTATTTTTAAATACAATAAATGCACCAGAAGGCATAGTTTTGCAAAGCTCTTTACAAATAGGCAACAGTTAATACTAATTTGAGCATATACCTGAAACACTGGTACAGATGTAGAAGCCCTCAGTTGTCCATGTAATTTCAGACCAGGCTGTACTAACTGTGTTATGCTATCCACATATAGTGTACACAGAGAATACATACCTGAAACACTGGTACAGATGTAGAAGCCCTCAGTTGTCCATGTGACTTGAGTCCAGGTTGTACTAACTGTGTTATGTTACTTACATAGAGTGTACACAGAGAACACATACCTGAAACACTGGTACAGATGTAGAAGCCCTCAGTTGTCCATGTAATTTCAGACCAGGCTGTACTAGCTGTGTTATATTACCTACACATAATGTACACAGAGAACACATACCTGAAACACTGGTACAGATGTAGAAGCCCTCAGTTGTCCATGTAATTTCAGACCAGGCTGTACTAACTGTGTTATATTACCTACACATAGTGTACACAGAGAACACATACCTGAAACACTGGTACAGATGTAGAAGCCCTCAGATGTCCATGTAATTTCAGACCAGGCTGTACTAACTGTGTTATATTACCTACACATAATGTACACAGAGAACACATACCTGAAACACTGGTACAGATGTAGAAGCCCTCAGTTGTCCATGTAATTTCAGACCAGGCTGTACTAACTGTGTTATATTACCTACACATAGTGTACACAGAGAACACATACCTGAAACACTGGTACAGATGTAGAAGCCCTCAGTTGTGCATGTAATTTCAGACCAGGCTGTACTAACTGTGTTATATTACCTACACATAGTGTACACAGAGAACACATACCTGAAACACTGGTACAGATGTAGAAGCCCTCAGTTGTCCATGTAATTTCAGACCAGGTTGTACTAACTGTGTTATGTTACTTATACAGAGTGTACACAGAGAACACATACCTGATACACTGGTACAGATGTAGAAGCCCTCAGTTGTCCACGTGACTTGAGACCGGGTTGTACTAACTGTGTTATGTTACTTATACAGAGTGTACACAGAGAACACATACCTGAAACACTGGTACAGATGTAGAAGCCCTCAGTTGTCCATGTAATTTCAGTCCAGGTTGTACTAACTGTGTTATATTACCTACACATAGTGTACACAGAGAACACATACCTGAAACACTGGTACAGATGTAGAAGCCCTCAGTTGTCCATGTGACTTGAGACCAGGTTGTACTAACTGTGTTATGTTACTTATACAGAGTGTACACAGAGAACACATACCTGAAACACTGTTACAGATGTAGAAGCCCTCAGTTGTCCACGTGACTTGAGTCCGGGTTGTACTAACTGTGTTATGTTACTTATACAGAGTGTACACAGAGAACACATACCTGAAACACTGGTACAGATGAAGAAGCCCTCAGTTGTCCATGTGACTTGAGACCAGGTTGTACTAACTGTGTTATGTTACTTATACAGAGTGTACACAGAGAACACATACCTGAAACACTGTTACAGATGTAGAAGCCCTCAGTTGTCCATGTGACTTGAGACCAGGTTGTACTAACTGTGTTATGTTACTTATACAGAGTGTACACAGAGAACACATACCTGAAACACTGTTACAGATGTAGAAGCCCTCAGTTGTCCATGTGACTTGAGCCCAGGCTGTACTAACTGTGTTATGATACTTATACAGAGTGTACACAGAGAACACATACCTGAAACACTGGTACAGATGTAGAAGCCCTCAGTTGTCCATGTAATTTCAGACCAGGCTGTACTAACTGTGTTATGTTACTTATACAGAGTGTACACAGAGAACACATACCTGAAACACTGGTACAGATGTAGAGGTTCCAAGTTGACCATGTGACTTTAGACCGGGCTGTACTAACTGTGTTATATTACCTACACATAGTGTACACAGAGAACACATACCTGAAACACTGGTACAGATGTAGATGCCCTCAGTTGTCCATGTAATTTCAGTCCAGGCTGTACTAACTGTGTTATGTTATCTACACAGAGTGTACACAGAGAACACATACCTGAAACACTGGTACAGATGTAGAAGCCCTCAGTTGTCCATGTGACTTTAGACCAGGTTGTACTAACTGTGTTATGTTACCAATGGGTACAGACAACATGCTGGGTGAGGGCATCACATTACTGGGGGTTGATAATACAGCTGAAATGAAGCAAAGCATGGGCAGTTAAGACAAATTGGTTATTTAAACAATGATAATGAAATCAAAACAGCTTTAAGCTTTATACACATAAGGCAATGTAATGACACTTAAAAGAACAGTTCTTTCTTCTATTTTAATGGAAAGATATATCATAATTTTAGCCCTTAATCTGAACTATAAGAATATAACAAGTTTATAACAATTACCTGTAACAACTTGTGTAGTTGATGTTGGGACTGACGGTGTTGATGTTGTTGGTAACTGTGTAACCATGGTAACAACGGACGACTGACCTTGACCTTGTAATGTTGTTGTGGGTATAGACTGGATGTTTGTAGAGGCGGTGGAGATCATGCCCGCGGGTTGTTGTTGTTGTTGTGATTGTTGTTGGTTCTGCAGTATAGGGTTGGTACTGATCATACTGATAGGGACTGCTATACCACCAGGTACTGACAGAGATACCTGTAATGTGACAGTAACAAGAGTTGTGAAACAGACAATAAAATGAAAATGGGTAAACTATATACCTCCAAAAGCATTTTGGAATACAAAAAAAATAAATTCAAAACCTTAAACCAGAATAATTCTAATACAAAAGGGTTCTTAAAGTCATTAACTTTATACCTTAAAAACATATCTTTAATACTGACCTGCATATTCTGCAGTCCCTGTAAGTTAGCAATATTCATGCCTGGCAGCCCTGTTATGTTCTGTATGTTTATATTGGGTGGTATCCCTGTAATGTTGGCAATATTTATGTTCCCCAGGTTTGCTGGTTGATGGGTTACATTGGATGATTGTGTAGTGTGACTGCTAGCTTCAACAGCTAAAAAGTAAATAAAGTACCAGTAACAATACAAATATCAGAAAATAATCACTCGGACATTATAAATTCAACTCTTTCCCAAATTGCTAGTTCCCATGCAAAAACTTACGCAGAACACTAAGTGGAAGTTGATAAAAACAGGATTTGTGTAAAATCTGATACTGAAAATTAAAGAGCAAGCTCCTATATCTAAAATTACAATCTCTCTTGTGTTGTTTCCATATTAAATAGGATAAAATCATGGTTCTGATGTTTGTTAACATTCAGAGGCCCAAGAAATGATTCAGATTGTAAGATATTATCGTAAATGTTCACCTTGGGCCTGTTGCTGCTGCTGTTGTTGTTGTTGCTGCTGCTGCATCAGAGTTGCTACATTAGCTTGATGTGGAGTGGCAGCCATGTGATGAACCGTCCCGGACTCCAGGGGTCCAGCTGACTTCCGGTTCCCGACTACAGGGGCCGCTGGAGGGGATACTATGGGTGGTGGAGGGGTCGCCGAGGGAGTATTTGTGGGAGTTTTAGATACACTGGTCTGTGATAACAGCGGTGAAGTACCAACAGATGGTGGGCTACCAAACAACTGGGCTGGAATGAGAAGGTAGCTACATGATTATGAGTGTAAAGAAATAGCTGTGAGGTGGTGAATCAAATACTTATTGTTCAATTTTGTCAAAAAAAAGTCTATTTGATGGTACACAAATATATCAAGCATAAAGCAAAATGACTAAAATGATAGATCTAGCAGACATTTTCTTCAACATTAAAAATGTTTGATGATAGGTTGACAGGGCATAATGCAAGAGAAAAATCAAAATTTTTAAAAGTTTTTCATATCTATTTTGCATAGACTACTTAAAATTCAAAGTAGCAGCTACTTGTCACGGTCATTTATACATTATATGGACAAACAAATTTTCTTTGCCAAAAGTTGAGCAGATATTGGGTTTCGCAGCAATAAACAGCTAACAGACAAGCCAACAGTGTGATTAACCCTTTCCCAAACAAGACCTGGTTTTGATGTCCCTAATAGAAAAGGCTTCGGAAAACATTAAGACAAAAGAAGAAACTGCTGAAAACCAGCAGTTTCTCCTTTTGCCTTAATATTTTCTTGACTAAATCAAAATTCCAATCTTTTATTCATATACATTTTGTCGTCTGCAGCAGCTTTTGAATTGGACCACCCTATCATTTTGTTGTTTGGAAAAGGCTTAACCCTTTCCAAAACGACAAAATTTTAGGGTAATCCAATTTGAAAGCTGCTGCAGACGACAAAATAGACTTTGATAACAAATGATTTATCATTATGTTAAATATTGTACAGAAAATATTGAGACAAAAGAAGAAAATGCTGATAACAGCATTTTCTTCTTTTGTCTCAATGTTTTACTACACCTTTTCTTTAAAGGACGTCAAAACCAGGTCTTGTTTGGAAAAGGGTTAAAGCCTAAGCCTTTACCTAGTGGAGGTTGTGAGTTGACAGGACTCGCTGTGGGCGTGTTATTCCTGGATCCAATACTTGTGTGTATACCCAGCTGTTTAAGTCTTTGTGACGCTGACTGTGATTGGTTACTGGCTGTCTGTAACCTCTGTGTCGACACTTGTGATTGGCTCAATTGTTGAGATGCTAAATTTAGCTGTATTTGATTCTGACCTTGGAAACCTGAAAAAAATATGAATGAAATATACCATTACTTTATCATTTGTAATTTTAAATTATTCCTAATGCTTTTGAAAATAAACAATGTGTTTTGTTGAATAAAGATGTATATCCGATTATAACTTTCGAAAAGTTATGGCTACAGCAAGGCAAGAAAAGAGAAATTATTGTTAACCATAACAAACTACAGTACATGTACATATACATACCCTGTTGGTTAAGTGATGTTAGACTCTGATTATGTACAGACTGACTAGTTTGTGTTGGACCTATAGACAATGATAGCTGTATGGGCATGGTACGCTTTAGTCCCCCAACATTGGCTAGAGAAGTAATCATGTGTAACAACAATATCGTACATATACATACCCTGTTGGTTAAGTGATGTAAGACTCTGATTATGTACAGACTGGCTAGTTTGTGTTGGACCTATAGACAATGATAGCTGTATGGGCATGGTATGCTTCAGTCCACCAACGTTGGCTAGAGATATCACATGTGTAACAATAATATAGTACATACACGGTGGGTAACCCACGTGACTTTTTGGAAGCGTCCACACGGAAAAATCGCCCGCTTCAAGGTATGTTTTGTTTAATTTCTCAGCTTATACTCTACGGATATTGAAGAGATAAAGTGCACGTAACGCGCCTTTGAGAGGGCTATTCCCGGCTCTAACTCACTCTGCCCGAAATCCAGTGGTTTCTTCAAACATTCGAGCCAAAGTTTTTTGAAGTGAAAACCGAACGCGGGAAGCGTTCACATTTATAGTCCTAATTGTCAAGTTTTAGCTTTACCAGCCCATTTACACGAATAAATTGTGTACGCACGTACCGTCTAGTTAATATATTCTTTAAAAATCCAAGGGCTTTGGTCAGAAAATCGTTAATTACGATGTGATCATTAAAATAACGAAATGGGAAGCGTACACATCTGATTCAAAATGGTAAGCGTACACACACAATATGCTGAGAAGGGAAGCGTACACTCTGTTGGTTTTTGGGTTTGTCGCATAGTCACTGATTTAGTCACCTATTTACAGACCTTTACACAGCACGGTGGATATTGTGCATCGCGGGGTGGATAAGAACTAAGGCAAAACTTGACCTGCTTCAGGTAAGAAATTGTGCAATAAATTTATTTATTTCTGCGTCGATTTTCAAGTGGATTGTTGCAGTTTCTCTGCTGTATGAGTCATAAATTAATACAGCTTAAAAAGGATCGCAATAGATCAGAAAATACGACACAAGGTTCAGGACATACTTCTGCTGGATCGGATACGGTCTGGATCGAATTTGGGAAAAGTACCAGACGTTTTCAAGTAAGTCACACACCAGAGTCAAAGAGATCAGTAATGTGGGGTACATGCAAAAATCCACTCACAAATTGACGCAGAATTAAGAAAGTTATTGCACAATTTCTGGCCTGAAGCGGGGCTATTTTGGACGCAGTGTTACCATTTTTCTCTCTAGCCGGTTGGGAATTTTTTGATAAAGTAAAACAACTTTACATATATATGTCATACATTTGAGTAAAGAGGTCAGTGAGGCGGTGCATATGCAACAATCCGCTTGAAATTTGACGTAGAAATAAGAAAGTAATTGCACCCACAATTTCTTTCCCGAAGCTGGGGTAATTCAAGCAGTGGTTACGAGACTCTATAACGACACCGATGGTTTATCAAAATATAACGGCAAACCCAGTCTATTTTTCCCAGTATATTTTTCGTAGCACAAAATGCATTGCTATTGATCACAACGAAATAATATTGATGAAAATATAATCGATTCACAATTAAACGAGAATAGATACGGTTGTCTTGCTTTAATTTTACGTAGGTAAAGGTAGTAGTTCTACCTAAAAATAAACCAAAACAATCGTAAACTATTCTCGTTTAACTTTAAACGTACATGTATTATAGCAAAACCATATTTATAACTGATATAGTCCAACAACATTAACCTGGGAAATCTGCATTTGTAATGACCAAAATTCTGCAATGTTTTGTTTTAAGGAATGAACAGTCTGGGAATGAATGCAATTATTTTCATGCAGGTATGAAAAAGAAAATCTAATCACGCTGTATGAATCCACGAAGCGGTTCATACAAAAGTGTGATCAGATTTTTCTTTTTCATACCTGCATGAACTCCGTAAATAAAATTTCATTCATTTCTTATAACTTGATAGTCTAAGACTAAAAAATAATGCGGCGTAATTCAATGTTTGACAGGGAAAGTAGTTCTGGCAATTTTGTTCATGGAGGTATGACATTTTTTTCTCAACCAATCGGAACTCCCGGATTTTAATGAAATCAATAAATTATAGGACCCTCAACTAACGGAATCTGCACACGTAAATTAAATTGTTCCGTGCTAATTTTGACGGACTATATATTGATGAATATTTCGTATGTTTTCGTATCAACGGTTGCTACAAAGAGCCAAAGAACAATTTAAATAACATGATAAATTGCGTTCAATACATCCTGTATATCAATGTACCTGGCGATGTAATGGTTAAAGCATCGGCGTTTGATTCCGAAGGTTCGAGACTCGGAATCACCATGTACCTATATCATGTATTTTTCTTACAATTAAAATGTTTGATATTCTGTGTTCATAAGTATCTATCTGTTTCACATGATTTTCATACTTGAACAATGAATACAATAATGCATTTGACCAAACGCCGGCTGTCAATCAAAACCATCGATAAGCCAATGGACGATCAGAAAAAATGCCACACCCCATTATTTTTATATAAATTATTCGTTGCGCGTGATATTGTATCGATATATTGACCTACAATCAAAACAGTTACATACTAATGCTCCACATTGTTTGACTTATAACCCCACCAGCCAAATTTGAAAGTGACGTATGATTATGTTTATCGTTAACAACCAACCAAACTGTTCATTTATCACGTGCACATTGTAAACGGTATTGTTAAAACAAATGAGAAGAGTTTATTTGTTTTGAAACAGTAAACACAAAACTATAGATCGTCCAAAAAGAGTGGCAGATGTTTACATTTTGTTTTCTTAAATTATGCCGTTATTAACCCGATTAATTATGTGTCAATGATATGTGTATACATTGTCTTAAACAGGTAATTTATCTCATATTGCGGACGAGAATTCACCTGGCAGAGCATTCCATTCGATTAGCATGGGCTGCTCTGCCAGGTCGATTCTCGTCCTCTATAACTCGATTTAAATCTAAATTAAAAAGCCATCCTTAAATGACATCCTTTTGTAAATGAAATAGCCTATTGTTTATCTGTCACTCTTTTTGGACGATCTATATATTATGTTTTTTATTCGGGAGACAGGGCGGAGCCTATTAAACGGTTCATTACATTTAAGCTTGAGGAGAAAAAGCCTTCTCGCTTAGCGGTAAATCGTCGGTATTATTGCAAAACATTTTAACTACAGCGTGAATCAGGCTGTAGTTACGAGGTTTTATAACAACACATTTTACAATTGCACATTCTTTCAATTTCGAAATGTGTTCATGCACGTTTTTCTCATATATCAACCAAGATATCAAGAAGTAAACTCATAGAATAACCTCTTTGCTAGCCACACCCTGAAATGTGAATAAAAATGAATTATACATCACAGTCAATTTTGGTTTGTGGATTTATAGATTCTACGTTGGGAGTAGCGATCTATCGATTGGCGTTTGGTCAATTCGACACATACATGTATTATCCATGTCTTTTTGGATGATAGACCAAAAAGTAATACAAAACTATTATCTAATACTATTTGTTTCCAAAAAAAAAATAGTCTATACTATCTAAAGCATGGAATTTTCAGAATTTTCTTTAGAAAAGATGCTCTTTCAGATAGAATAAAAGTAAAATTTATGTAAAAATAATTGTGAAATGTCACTATAAACTGAAGCTGTTTTTTTACGCCATACTTGTAGCCATTATCAATAAAATACAGTTTTATTTTAGTTATATTCGATTAGAAATATTACCCAGCACTTTAAAAAGGGAAACACATCGGTGTGTACGCTTCCCTTCTCGGCGTATTGTGTGTGTACGCTTACCATTTTGAATCAGATGTGTACGCTTCCTATTTCGTTATTTTAATGATCACATCATAATTAACGCTTTTCTGACCAAAACCCTTGGATTTTTAAAGAATATATTAACTAGACGGTACGTGCGTACACAATTTATTCGTGTAAATGGGCTGGTAAAGCTAAAACTTGACAATTAGGACTATAAATGTGAACGCTTCCCGCGTTCGGTTTGCACTTCAAAAAACTTTGGCTCGAATGTTTGAAGAAACCACTGGATTTCGGGCAGAGTGAGTTAGAGCCGGGAATAGCCCTCTCAAAGGCGCGTTACGTGCACTTTATCTCTTCAAAATCCGTAGAGTATAAGCTGAGAAATTAAACAAAACATACCTTGAAGCGGGCGATTTTTCCGTGTGGACGCTTCCAAAAAGTCACGTGGGTTACCCACCGTGACATATACATACCCTGTTGGTTAAGTGATGTTAGACTCTGATTATGTACAGACTGACTAGTTTGTGTTGGATCTATAGACAATGATAGCTGTATGGGCATGGTACGCTTCAGTCCACCAACGTTGGCTAGAGATATCACATGTGTGACAACAATATAGTACATATACATACCCTGTTGGTTAAGTGATGTTAGACTCTGATTATGTACAGACTGACTAGTTTGTGTTGGACCTATAGACAATGATAGCTGTATGGGCATGGTACGCTTCAGTCCACCAACGTTGGCTAGAGATATCACATGTGTGACAACAATATAGTACATATACATACCCTGTTGGTTAAGTGATGTGAGACTCTGATTATGTACAGACTGACTAGTTTGTGTTGGTCCTATAGACAATGATAGCTGTATGGGCATGGTACGCTTTAGTCCACCAACATCGGCTAGAGAAGTCATGTGTAACAACAATATAGTACATATACATACCCTGTTGGTTAAGTGATGTAAGACTCTGATTATGTACAGACTGACTAGTTTGTGTTGGTCCTATAGACAATGATAGCTGTATAGGCATGGTACGCTTCAGTCCTCCAACATTGGCTAGAGATGTCACAGGGGCAACCTCATGTGCCTGGATAAAATAACAGAGTTCATGTCAGCACATTAACATTTTGATAATCATTGTCAAAATATTAAATTCATGTTCAAATACTGTATTTTCAAAAATTTATAAATTCTATGGCTACATTTAGTCAACGAACATTGGCTATAAAAGTTACAGGGACCCCTGATGCGCATGAATAGAATAAATAAAGTACATGTCAAAATATTTCCACTTCGGTAATCATAACAACAAGAGGACCATGATGGTCCTTAATCGCTCACCTGCACCTAGATAGACTGAAAGTCACAATGTTGTCAAGTTCAAGAGCACATAATTTAAGATGCAAGATCATGATCCAGCTGAAACTGCTTTCATAATCTTGAATGATCAATATTTGTAGCTGTTACAGTGAAAAAAAAAAAAACAGTGGAAGAAAACAACAATTTTGTCACAGTCAAGGGGACTGGGCACATAACTCAGTTCTAATAAAGATATTCTCATCAACATTATGTCCAAGTTGTTTTTTTTTTGATTGGTTAATATTGATTGCTGTTTGAGAGAAAACAAAGTCGAAAACCGTAATTTTGTCACCATCAAGGGCACACAACTCTGTTTTTTTAGGCCGATCAGTCTGACGAATTAAAACATTTAAGATCTTATACCACCAACAATGTGACCAAGTTGTGTCTTGATTGGTCCATATTTGTGTTTGTTAGAGAGAAAATAAAGTCGAAAATGGTAATTTTGTGAAATTCAAGGGCCAATAACTCTTGTTTTTCTGGTCAAATCAAGCTGAAAATTTAACTCATCCAGGATCTTATGGTCACCAACATTGTTGCCAAGTTTTGTCTTGATTGGTCAATAAATGTAGATGCTACAGTGTAAACAAAGTCGAAAACAGCAATTTTGTCAAATTCAAGGGCACATAACTCCAGACTTCCTGCTCCAATCACACTGAAAATCAAACTCATCCAAGATCTTATGATTACCAACATTGTGGCAAAGTTTTGTCTTGATCGATCAATATTTGTAGATGCTAGAGTGGTAACAAAGTCAAAACTAGCCATTTTTGACATTCAAGGGCACGTAACTCCACGCTTCCCTGTCCAATCTAACTCAAAATCAAACTCATCCGAGAACTTATGGTCATGTCATTCATGTTTCAACCAAGTTTGTTTAAGATTGATCAATTTTTGTGAGTGCTACAGCCAAAATGTGGACAGACAGACGGACGACGGAGGGCGAGTGACCATAATATCTCACCTTGAGCACTTCGTGCTCAGGTGAGCTAAAAATATTCAAAGTACAAACTTGTGTGCCCAGTTAAGACAATCCTTGCAGGATTTGAGACATTTTTACTGATCAGTATAAATGACACATTATTTGTGAATAATATGTCCAAATTCCAAGTAAAACATTTCAGTTGGGGAAAAGTTATTACACTTTTTCCCATCCCCTTTAAAATTTTCAAAAAACAAGATACGAGGTTTTGCATTTACAACGACGATATTCTTTGTAGATTTTAGAGGACCACGGACCACCATTGCCACACCTTTCATGTTGAAAGTGATAACAGGGTGGGTGGGTTTGAGAGTTACTGAGTATATTCTCACCTGTGTAGATGATGGTGTTGTTTGTTTTGTGTTGACCTGTGTAGTAGGTAGAGAACCACCAGGGATGACTGCATGTGTGGTTTGTGTACAGGTAACTATGGGTATAACTCACCTGTGTAGATGAAGGTGTTGTTTGTTTTGTGTTGACCTGTGTAGTAGGTAGAGAACCACCAGGGATGACTGCAGGTGTGATTTGTGTACAGGTAACTATGTGTATAACTCACCTGTGTAGATGAAGGTGTTGTTTGTTTTGTGTTGACCTGTGTAGTAGGTAGAGAACCACCAGGGATGACTGCATGTGTGGTTTGTGTACAGGTAACTATGGGTATAACTCACCTGTGTAGATGAAGGTGTTGTTTGTTTTGTGTTGACCTGTGTAGTAGGTAGAGAACCACCAGGGATGACTGCAGGTGTGATTTGTGTACAGGTAACTATGGGCTGGTATAACTCACCTGTGTAGATGAAGGTGTTGTTTGTTTTGTGTTGACCTGTGTAGTAGGTAGAGAACCACCAGGGATGACTGCATGTGTGGTTTGTGTACAGGTAACTATGGGTATAACTCACCTGTGTAGATGAAGGTGTTGTTTGTTTTGTGTTGACCTGTGTAGTAGGTAGAGAACCACCAGGGATGACTGCAGGTGTGATTTGTGTACAGGTAACTATGGGCTGGTATAACTCACCTGTGTAGATGAAGGTGTTGTTTGTTTTGTGTTGACCTGTGTAGTAGGTAGAGAACCACCAGGGATGACTGCATGTGTGGTTTGTGTACAGGTAACTATGGGTATAACTCACCTGTGTAGATGAAGGTGTTGTTTGTTTTGTGTTGACCTGTGTTGTAGGTAGAGAACCACCAGGGATGACTGCAGGTGTGGTTTGTGTACAGGTAACTATGGGTATAACTCACCTGTGTAGATGAAGGTGTTGTTTGTTTTGTGTTGACCTGTGTAGTAGGTAGAGAACCACCAGGGATGACTGCAGGTGTGGTTTGTGTACAGGTAACTATGGGTATAACTCACCTGTGTAGATGAAGGTGTTGTTTGTTTTGTGTTGACCTGTGTAGTAGGTAGAGAACCACCAGGGATGACTGCAGGTGTGGTTTGTGTACAGGTAACTATGGGTATAACTCACCTGTGTAGATGAAGGTGTTGTTTGTTTTGTGTTGACCTGTGTAGTAGGTAGAGAACCACCAGGGATGACTGCAGGTGTGGTTTGTGTACAGGTAACTATGGGTATAACTCACCTGTGTAGATGAAGGTGTTGTTTGTTTTGTGTTGACCTGTGTAGTAGGTAGAGAACCACCAGGGATGACTGCAGGTGTGGTTTGTGTACAGGTAACTATGGGTATAACTCACCTGTGTAGATGAAGGTGTTGTTTGTTTTGTGTTGACCTGTGTAGTAGGTAGAGAACCACCAGGGATGACTGCAGGTGTTGTTTGTGTACAGGTAACTATGTGTATAACTCACCTGTGTAGATGAAGGTGTTGTTTGTTTTGTGTTGACCTGTGTAGTAGGTAGAGAACCACCAGGGATGACTGCAGGTGTTGTTTGTGTACAGGTAACTATGTGTATAACTCACCTGTGTAGATGAAGGTGTTGTTTGTTTTGTGTTGACCTGTGTTGTAGGTAGAGAACCACCAGGGATGACTGCAGGTGTGGTTTGTGTACAGGTAACTATGGGCTGGTATAACTCACCTGTGTAGATGATGGTGTTGTTTGTTTTGTGTTGACCTGTGTTGTAGGTAGAGAACCACCAGGGATGACTGCAGGTGTAGTTTGTGTACAGGTAACTATGGGTATAACTCACCTGTGTAGATGAAGGTGTTGTTTGTTTTGTGTTGACCTGTGTTGTAGGTAGAGAACCACCAGGGATGACTGCAGGTGTGATTTGTGTACAGGTAACAATGGGTATAACTCACCTGTGTAGATGATGGTGTTGTTTGTTTTGTGTTGACCTGTGTTGTAGGTAGAGAACCACCGGGGATGACTGCAGGTGTGATTTGTGTACAGGTAACAATGGGTATAACTCACCTGTGTAGATGAAGGTGTTGTTTGTTTTGTGTTGACCTGTGTAGTAGGTAGAGAACCACCAGGGATGACTGCAGGTGTGGTTTGTGTACAGGTAACAATGGGTATAACTCACCTGTGTAGATGAAGGTGTTGTTTGTTTTGTGTTGACCTGTGTAGTAGGTAGAGAACCACCAGGGATGACTGCAGGTGTGGTTTGTGTACAGGTAACTATGGGTATAACTCACCTGTGTAGATGAAGGTGTTGTTTGTTTTGTGTTGACCTGTGTAGTAGGTAGAGAACCACCAGGGATGACTGCAGGTGTGATTTGTGTACAGGTAACTATGGGCTGGTATAACTCACCTGTGTAGATGAAGGTGTTGTTTGTTTTGTGTTGACCTGTGTTGTAGGTAGAGAACCACCAGGGATGACTGCAGGTGTGGTTTGTGTACAGGTAACAATGGGTATAACTCACCTGTGTAGATGAAGGTGTTGTTTATTTTGTGTTGACCTGTGTAGTAGGTAGAGAACCACCAGGGATGACTGCAGGTGTTGTTTGTGTACAGGTAACAATGGGCTGGTATAACTCACCTGTGTAGATGAAGGTGTTGTTTGTTTTGTGTTGACCTGTGTTGTAGGTAGAGAACCACCAGGGATGACTGCAGGTGTTGTTTGTGTACAGGTAACAATGGGTATAACTCACCTGTGTAGATGAAGGTGTTGTTTGTTTTGTGTTGACCTGTGTAGTAGGTAGAGAACCACCAGGGATGACTGCAGGTGTAGTTTGTGTACAGGTAACTATGGGTATAACTCACCTGTGTAGATGAAGGTGTTGTTTGTTTTGTGTTGACCTGTGTAGTAGGTAGAGAACCACCAGGGATGACTGTAGGTGTAGTTTGTGTACAGGTAACTATGGGTATAACTCACCTGTGTAGATGAAGGTGTTGTTTGTTTTGTGTTGACCTGTGTTGTAGGTAGAGAACCACCAGGGATGACTGCAGGTGTGGTTTGTGTACAGGTAACAATGGGCTGGTATAACTCACCTGTGTAGATGAAGGTGTTGTTTGTTTTGTGTTGACCTGTGTAGTAGGTAGAGAACCACCAGGGATGACTGCAGGTGTAGTTTGTGTACAGGTAACTATGGGTATAACTCACCTGTGTAGATGAAGGTGTTGTTTGTTTTGTGTTGACCTGTGTAGTAGGTAGAGAACCACCGGGGATGACTGCAGGTGTGGTTTGTGTACAGGTAACTATGGGTATAACTCACCTGTGTAGATGATGGTGTTGTTTGTTTTGTGTTGACCTGTGTTGTAGGTAGAGAACCACCAGGGATGACTGCAGGTGTGGTTTGTGTACAGGTAACTATGGGTATAACTCACCTGTGTAGATGATGGTGTTGTTTGTTTTGTGTTGACCTGTGTAGTAGGTAGAGAACCACCAGGGATGACTGCAGGTGTGGTTTGTGTACAGGTAACAATGGGTATAACTCACCTGTGTAGATGAAGGTGTTGTTTGTTTTGTGTTGACCTGTGTTGTAGGTAGAGAACCACCAGGGATGACTGCAGGTGTTGTTTGTGTACAGGTAACAATGGGTATAACTCACCTGTGTAGATGAAGGTGTTGTTTGTTTTGTGTTGACCTGTGTTGTAGGTAGAGAACCACCAGGGATGACTGCAGGTGTTGTTTGTGTACAGGTAACAATGGGTATAACTCACCTGTGTAGATGAAGGTGTTGTTTGTTTTGTGTTGACCTGTGTAGTAGGTAGAGAACCACCAGGGATGACTGCAGGTGTGATTTGTGTACAGGTAACTATGGGTATAACTCACCTGTGTAGATGAAGGTGTTGTTTGTTTTGTGTTGACCTGTGTTGTAGGTAGAGAACCACCAGGGATGACTGTAGGTGTTGTTTGTGTACAGGTAACTATGGGCTGGTATAACTCACCTGTGTAGATGAAGGTGTTGTTTGTTTTGTGTTGACCTGTGTAGTAGGTAGAGAACCACCAGGGATGACTGCAGGTGTGGTTTGTGTACAGGTAACTATGGGTATAACTCACCTGTGTAGATGAAGGTGTTGTTTGTTTTGTGTTGACCTGTGTAGTAGGTAGAGAACCACCAGGGATGACTGCAGGTGTAGTTTGTGTACAGGTAACTATGGGTATAACTCACCTGTGTAGATGAAGGTGTTGTTTGTTTTGTGTTGACCTGTGTTGTAGGTAGAGAACCACCAGGGATGACTGCAGGTGTGGTTTGTGTACAGGTAACTATGGGTATAACTCACCTGTGTAGATGAAGGTGTTGTTTGTTTTGTGTTGACCTGTGTAGTAGGTAGAGAACCACCGGGGATGACTGTAGGTGTTGTTTGTGTACAGGTAACTATGGGTATAACTCACCTGTGTAGATGAAGGTGTTGTTTGTTTTGTGTTGACCTGTGTAGTAGGTAGAGAACCACCAGGGATGACTGCAGGTGTGGTTTGTGTACAGGTAACAATGGGCTGGTATAACTCACCTGTGTAGATGATGGTGTTGTTTGTTTTGTGTTGACCTGTGTTGTAGGTAGAGAACCACCAGGGATGACTGCAGGTGTGATTTGTGTACAGGTAACTATGGGTATAACTCACCTGTGTAGATGAAGGTGTTGTTTGTTTTGTGTTGACCTGTGTAGTAGGTAGAGAACCACCAGGGATGACTGTAGGTGTTGTTTGTGTACAGGTAACTATGTGTATAACTCACCTGTGTAGATGAAGGTGTTGTTTGTTTTGTGTTGACCTGTGTAGTAGGTAGAGAACCACCAGGGATGACTGCAGGTGTGGTTTGTGTACAGGTAACTATGTGTATAACTCACCTGTGTAGATGAAGGTGTTGTTTGTTTTGTGTTGACCTGTGTTGTAGGTAGAGAACCACCAGGGATGACTGCAGGTGTTGTTTGTGTACAGGTAACTATGGGTATAACTCACCTGTGTAGATGATGGTGTTGTTTGTTTTGTGTTGACCTGTGTTGTAGGTAGAGAACCACCGGAGATGACTGCAGGTGTGGTTTGTGTACAGGTAACTATGGGTATAACTCACCTGTGTAGATGATGGTGTTGTTTGTTTTGTGTTGACCTGTGTTGTAGGTAGAGAACCACCAGGGATGACTGCAGGTGTGATTTGTGTACAGGTAACTATGGGTATAACTCACCTGTGTAGATGAAGGTGTTGTTTGTTTTGTGTTGACCTGTGTAGTAGGTAGAGAACCACCAGGGATGACTGCAGGTGTGGTTTGTGTACAGGTAACAATGGGTATAACTCACCTGTGTAGATGAAGGTGTTGTTTGTTTTGTGTTGACCTGTGTAGTAGGTAGAGAACCACCAGGGATGACTGCAGGTGTTGTTTGTGTACAGGTAACTATGTGTATAACTCACCTGTGTAGATGAAGGTGTTGTTTGTTTTGTGTTGACCTGTGTTGTAGGTAGAGAACCACCAGGGATGACTGCAGGTGTAGTTTGTGTACAGGTAACTATGGGTATAACTCACCTGTGTAGATGAAGGTGTTGTTTGTTTTGTGTTGACCTGTGTAGTAGGTAGAGAACCACCAGGGATGACTGCAGGTGTTGTTTGTGTACAGGTAACTATGGGTATAACTCACCTGTGTAGATGATGGTGTTGTTTGTTTTGTGTTGACCTGTGTAGTAGGTAGAGAACCACCAGGGATGACTGCAGGTGTGGTTTGTGTACAGGTAACTATGTGTATAACTCACCTGTGTAGATGATGGTGTTGTTTGTTTTGTGTTGACCTGTGTAGTAGGTAGAGAACCACCAGGGATGACTGCAGGTGTGGTTTGTGTACAGGTAACTATGGGTATAACTCACCTGTGTAGATGATGGTGTTGTTTGTTTTGTGTTGACCTGTGTTGTAGGTAGAGAACCACCAGGGATGACTGCAGGTGTTGTTTGTGTACAGGTAACTATGGGTATAACTCACCTGTGTAGATGAAGGTGTTGTTTGTTTTGTGTTGACCTGTGTTGTAGGTAGAGAACCACCAGGGATGACTGTAGGTGTTGTTTGTGTACAGGTAACTATGGGTATAACTCACCTGTGTAGATGATGGTGTTGTTTGTTTTGTGTTGACCTGTGTTGTAGGTAGAGAACCACCGGGGATGACTGCAGGTGTGGTTTGTGTACAGGTAACTATGGGTATAACTCACCTGTGTAGATGAAGGTGTTGTTTGTTTTGTGTTGACCTGTGTAGTAGGTAGAGAACCACCAGGGATGACTGCAGGTGTGGTTTGTGTACAGGTAACTATGGGTATAACTCACCTGTGTAGATGAAGATGTTGTTTGTTTTGTGTTGACCTGTGTAGTAGGTAGAGAACCACCAGGGATGACTGCAGGTGTTGTTTGTGTACAGGTAACTATGGGCTGGTATAACTCACCTGTGTAGATGAAGGTGTTGTTTGTTTTGTGTTGACCTGTGTAGTAGGTAGAGAACCACCAGGGATGACTGCAGGTGTTGTTTGTGTACAGGTAACAATGGGCTGGTATAACTCACCTGTGTAGATGAAGGTGTTGTTTGTTTTGTGTTGACCTGTGTTGTAGGTAGAGAACCACCAGGGATGACTGCAGGTGTGATTTGTGTACAGGTAACTATGGGTATAACTCACCTGTGTAGATGAAGGTGTTGTTTGTTTTGTGTTGACCTGTGTTGTAGGTAGAGAACCACCAGGGATGACTGCAGGTGTGATTTGTGTACAGGTAACTATGGGTATAACTCACCTGTGTAGATGATGGTGTTGTTTGTTTTGTGTTGACCTGTGTAGTAGGTAGAGAACCACCAGGGATGACTGCAGGTGTGATTTGTGTACAGGTAACTATGGGTATAACTCACCTGTGTAGATGAAGGTGTTGTTTGTTTTGTGTTGACCTGTGTAGTAGGTAGAGAACCACCAGGGATGACTGCATGTGTGGTTTGTGTACAGGTAACTATGGGTATAACTCACCTGTGTAGATGAAGGTGTTGTTTGTTTTGTGTTGACCTGTGTAGTAGGTAGAGAACCACCAGGGATGACTGCAGGTGTAGTTTG
Organism: Fragum sueziense; assembly: GCA_963680895.1. Classification (NCBI taxonomy): domain Eukaryota; kingdom Metazoa; phylum Mollusca; class Bivalvia; order Cardiida; family Cardiidae; genus Fragum; species Fragum sueziense. Next base: position 4,620,751 of record OY804596.1, read on the forward strand.
TGTACAGGTAACTATGGGTATAACTCACCTGTGTAGATGAAGGTGTTGTTTGTTTTGTGTTGACCTGTGTTGTAGGTAGAGAACCACCGGGGATGACTGCAGGTGTGGTTTGTGTACAGGTAACTATGTGTATAACTCACCTGTGTAGATGAAGGTGTTGTTTGTTTTGTGTTGACCTGTGTTGTAGGTAGAGAACCACCAGGGATGACTGTAGGTGTTGTTTGTGTACAGGTAACTATGGGTATAACTCACCTGTGTAGATGATGGTGTTGTTTGTTTTGTGTTGACCTGTGTTGTAGGTAGAGAACCACCGGGGATGACTGCAGGTGTGGTTTGTGTACAGGTAACTATGGGTATAACTCACCTGTGTAGATGAAGGTGTTGTTTGTTTTGTGTTGACCTGTGTTGTAGGTAGAGAACCACCAGGGATGACTGCAGGTGTGGTTTGTGTACAGGTAACTATGGGTATAACTCACCTGTGTAGATGAAGGTGTTGTTTGTTTTGTGTTGACCTGTGTTGTAGGTAGAGAACCACCAGGGATGACTGCAGGTGTAGTTTGTGTACAGGTAACTATGGGTATAACTCACCTGTGTAGATGAAGGTGTTGTTTGTTTTGTGTTGACCTGTGTTGTAGGTAGAGAACCACCAGGGATGACTGCAGGTGTAGTTTGTGTACAGGTAACTATGGGTATAACTCACCTGTGTAGATGAAGGTGTTGTTTGTTTTGTGTTGACCTGTGTTGTAGGTAGAGAACCACCAGGGATGACTGCAGGTGTTGTTTGTGTACAGGTAACTATGGGTATAACTCACCTGTGTAGATGATGGTGTTGTTTGTTTTGTGTTGACCTGTGTTGTAGGTAGAGAACCACCAGGGATGACTGCAGGTGTTGTTTGTGTACAGGTAACTATGTGTATAACTCACCTGTGTAGATGAAGGTGTTGTTTGTTTTGTGTTGACCTGTGTTGTAGGTAGAGAACCACCAGGGATGACTGCAGGTGTTGTTTGTGTACAGGTAACTATGGGTATAACTCACCTGTGTAGATGAAGGTGTTGTTTGTTTTGTGTTGACCTGTGTAGTAGGTAGAGAACCACCAGGGATGACTGCAGGTGTGATTTGTGTACAGGTAACTATGGGTATAACTCACCTGTGTAGATGAAGGTGTTGTTTGTTTTGTGTTGACCTGTGTAGTAGGTAGAGAACCACCAGGGATGACTGCAGGTGTGATTTGTGTACAGGTAACTATGTGTATAACTCACCTGTGTAGATGAAGGTGTTGTTTGTTTTGTGTTGACCTGTGTAGTAGGTAGAGAACCACCGGGGATGACTGTAGGTGTTGTTTGTGTACAGGTAACTATGGGTATAACTCACCTGTGTAGATGAAGGTGTTGTTTGTTTTGTGTTGACCTGTGTAGTAGGTAGAGAACCACCAGGGATGACTGCAGGTGTAGTTTGTGTACAGGTAACTATGGGCTGGTATAACTCACCTGTGTAGATGAAGGTGTTGTTTGTTTTGTGTTGACCTGTGTAGTAGGTAGAGAACCACCAGGGATGACTGTAGGTATAGTTTGTGTACAGGAAACTATGGGTATAACTCACCTGTGTAGATGAAGGTGTTGTTTGTTTTGTGTTGACCTGCGTTGTAGGTAGAGAACCACCAGGGATGACTGCAGGTGTAGTTTGTGTACAGGTAACTATGGGTATAACTCACCTGTGTAGATGAAGGTGTTGTTTGTTTTGTGTTGACCTGTGTTGTAGGTAGAGAACCACCAGGGATGACTGCAGGTGTGGTTTGTGTACAGGTAACTATGGGTATAACTCACCTGTGTAGATGAAGGTGTTGTTTGTTTTGTGTTGACCTGTGTAGTAGGTAGAGAACCACCAGGGATGACTGCAGGTGTGGTTTGTGTACAGGTAACAATGTGTATAACTCACCTGTGTAGATGATGGTGTTGTTTGTTTTGTGTTGACCTGTGTTGTAGGTAGAGAACCACCAGGGATGACTGCAGGTGTAGTTTGTGTACAGGTAACTATGGGTATAACTCACCTGTGTAGATGAAGGTGTTGTTTGTTTTGTGTTGACCTGTGTAGTAGGTAGAGAACCACCAGGGATGACTGCAGGTGTGATTTGTGTACAGGTAACTATGGGTATAACTCACCTGTGTAGATGAAGGTGTTGTTTGTTTTGTGTTGACCTGTGTTGTAGGTAGAGAACCACCAGGGATGACTGCAGGTGTTGTTTGTGTACAGGTAACTATGGGCTGGTATAACTCACCTGTGTAGATGAAGGTGTTGTTTGTTTTGTGTTGACCTGTGTTGTAGGTAGAGAACCACCAGGGATGACTGCAGGTGTGGTTTGTGTACAGGTAACTATGGGTATAACTCACCTGTGTAGATGAAGGTGTTGTTTGTTTTGTGTTGACCTGTGTAGTAGGTAGAGAACCACCAGGGATGACTGCAGGTGTTGTTTGTGTACAGGTAACAATGGGTATAACTCACCTGTGTAGATGATGGTGTTGTTTGTTTTGTGTTGACCTGTGTTGTAGGTAGAGAACCACCAGGGATGACTGCAGGTGTAGTTTGTGTACAGGTAACTATGGGCTGGTATAACTCACCTGTGTAGATGATGGTGTTGTTTGTTTTGTGTTGACCTGTGTTGTAGGTAGAGAACCACCAGGGATGACTGTAGGTGTGATTTGTGTACAGGTAACTATGGGCTGGTATAACTCACCGGTGTAGATGAAGGTGTTGTTTGTTTTGTGTTGACCTGTGTTGTAGGTAGAGAACCACCAGGGATGACTGCAGGTGTGATTTGTGTACAGGTAACTATGGGCTGGTATAACTCACCTGTGTAGATGATGGTGTTGTTTGTTTTGTGTTGACCTGTGTAGTAGGTAGAGAACCACCAGGGATGACTGCAGGTGTGGTTTGTGTACAGGTAACTATGGGTATAACTCACCTGTGTAGATGATGGTGTTGTTTGTTTTGTGTTTACCTGTGTAGTAGGTAGAGAACCACCAGGGATGACTGCAGGTGTGATTTGTGTACAGGTAACTATGGGTATAACTCACCTGTGTAGATGAAGGTGTTGTTTGTTTTGTGTTGACCTGTGTAGTAGGTAGAGAACCACCAGGGATGACTGCAGGTGTGGTTTGTGTACAGGTAACTATGGGTATAACTCACCTGTGTAGATGAAGGTGTTGTTTGTTTTGTGTTGACCTGTGTAGTAGGTAGAGAACCACCAGGGATGACTGCAGGTGTGGTTTGTGTACAGGTAACTATGGGTATAACTCACCTGTGTAGATGAAGGTGTTGTTTGTTTTGTGTTGACCTGTGTTGTAGGTAGAGAACCACCAGGGATGACTGCAGGTGTGGTTTGTGTACAGGTAACTATGGGTATAACTCACCTGTGTAGTTGATGGTGTTGTTTGTTTTGTGTTGACCTGTGTAGTAGGTAGAGAACCACCAGGGATGACTGCAGGTGTTGTTTGTGTACAGGTAACTATGGGTATAACTCACCTTTGTAGATGATGGTGTTGTTTGTTTTGTGTTGACCTGTGTTGTAGGTAGAGAACCACCAGGGATGACTGCAGGTGTTGTTTGTGTACAGGTAACTATGGGTATAACTCACCTGTGTAGATGATGGTGTTGTTTGTTTTGTGTTGACCTGTGTAGTAGGTAGAGAACCACCAGGGATGACTGCAGGTGTTGTTTGTGTACAGGTAACTATGGGTATAACTCACCTTTGTAGATGATGGTGTTGTTTGTTTTGTGTTGACCTGTGTTGTAGGTAGAGAACCACCAGGGATGACTGCAGGTGTTGTTTGTGTACAGGTAACTATGGGTATAACTCACCTGTGTAGATGAAGGTGTTGTTTGTTTTGTGTTGACCTGTGTAGTAGGTAGAGAACCACCAGGGATGACTGCAGGTGTGGTTTGTGTACAGGTAACTATGGGCTGGTATAACTCACCTGTGTAGATGATGGTGTTGTTTGTTTTGTGTTGACCTGTGTTGTAGGTAGAGAACCACCAGGGATGACTGCAGGTGTAGTTTGTGTACAGGTAACTATGGGTATAACTCACCTGTGTAGATGAAGGTGTTGTTTGTTTTGTGTTGACCTGTGTTGTAGGTAGAGAACCACCAGGGATGACTGCAGGTGTTGTTTGTGTACAGGTAACTATGGGTATAACTCACCTGTGTAGATGAAGGTGTTGTTTGTTTTGTGTTGACCTGTGTAGTAGGTAGAGAACCACCAGGGATGACTGCAGGTGTGGTTTGTGTACAGGTAACTATGGGTATAACTCACCTGTGTAGATGAAGGTGTTGTTTGTTTTGTGTTGACCTGTGTAGTAGGTAGAGAACCACCAGGGATGACTGCAGGTGTGGTTTGTGTACAGGTAACAATGGGTAAAACTCACCTGTGTAGATGAAGGTGTTGTTTGTTTTGTGTTGACCTGTGTAGTAGGTAGAGAACCACCAGGGATGACTGCAGGTGTAGTTTGTGTACAGGTAACTATGGGCTGGTATAACTCACCTGTGTAGATGAAGGTGTTGTTTGTTTTGTGTTGACCTGTGTAGTAGGTAGAGAACCACCGGGGATGACTGCAGGTGTGGTTTGTGTACAGGTAACTATGGGTATAACTCACCTGTGTAGATGATGGTGTTGTTTGTTTTGTGTTGACCTGTGTTGTAGGTAGAGAACCACCAGGGATGACTGCAGGTGTTGTTTGTGTACAGGTAACTATGGGTATAACTCACCTGTGTAGATGAAGGTGTTGTTTGTTTTGTGTTGACCTGTGTAGTAGGTAGAGAACCACCGGGGATGACTGCAGGTGTGATTTGTGTACAGGTAACAATGGGTATAACTCACCTGTGTAGATGAAGGTGTTGTTTGTTTTGTGTTGACCTGTGTAGTAGGTAGAGAACCACCAGGGATGACTGCAGGTGTAGTTTGTGTACAGGTAACTATGGGTATAACTCACCTGTGTAGATGAAGGTGTTGTTTGTTTTGTGTTGACCTGTGTAGTAGGTAGAGAACCACCAGGGATGACTGCAGGTGTGATTTGTGTACAGGTAACTATGGGTATAACTCACCTGTGTAGATGAAGGTGTTGTTTGTTTTGTGTTGACCTGTGTAGTAGGTAGAGAACCACCAGGGATGACTGCAGGTGTGATTTGTGTACAGGTAACTATGGGTATAACTCACCTGTGTAGATGAAGGTGTTGTTTGTTTTGTGTTGACCTGTGTTGTCGGTAGAGAACCACCAGGGATGACTGCAGGTGTGATTTGTGTACAGGTAACTATGGGTATAACTCACCTGTGTAGATGAAGGTGTTGTTTGTTTTGTGTTGACCTGTGTTGTAGGTAGAGAACCACCAGGGATGACTGCAGGTGTTGTTTGTGTACAGGTAACTATGGGTATAACTCACCTGTGTAGATGAAGGTGTTGTTTGTTTTGTGTTGACCTGTGTTGTAGGTAGAGAACCACCAGGGATGACTGCAGGTGTTGTTTGTGTACAGGTAACTATGGGTATAACTCACCTGTGTAGATGATGGTGTTGTTTGTTTTGTGTTGACCTGTGTAGTAGGTAGAGAACCACCAGGGATGACTGCAGGTGTAGTTTGTGTACAGGTAACTATGGGTATAACTCACCTGTGTAGATGAAGGTGTTGTTTGTTTTGTGTTGACCTGTGTAGTAGGTAGAGAACCACCAGGGATGACTGCAGGTGTGATTTGTGTACAGGTAACTATGGGTATAACTCACCTGTGTAGATGAAGGTGTTGTTTGTTTTGTGTTGACCTGTGTAGTAGGTAGAGAACCACCAGGGATGACTGCAGGTGTGGTTTGTGTACAGGTAACAATGTGTATAACTCACCTGTGTAGATGATGGTGTTGTTTGTTTTGTGTTGACCTGTGTTGTAGGTAGAGAACCACCAGGGATGACTGCAGGTGTGGTTTGTGTACAGGTAACTATGGGTATAACTCACCTGTGTAGATGAAGGTGTTGTTTGTTTTGTGTTGACCTGTGTAGTAGGTAGAGAACCACCGGGGATGACTGCAGGTGTAGTTTGTGTACAGGTAACTATGGGTATAACTCACCTGTGTAGATGAAGGTGTTGTTTGTTTTGTGTTGACCTGTGTAGTAGGTAGAGAACCACCAGGGATGACTGCAGGTGTGATTTGTGTACAGGTAACTATGGGTATAACTCACCTGTGTAGATGAAGGTGTTGTTTGTTTTGTGTTGACCTGTGTAGTAGGTAGAGAACCACCAGGGATGACTGCAGGTGTGGTTTGTGTACAGGTAACAATGTGTATAACTCACCTGTGTAGTTGATGGTGTTGTTTGTTTTGTGTTGACCTGTGTTGTAGGTAGAGAACCACCGGGGATGACTGCAGGTGTGGTTTGTGTACAGGTAACTATGGGTATAACTCACCTGTGTAGATGATGGTGTTGTTTGTTTTGTGTTGACCTGTGTTGTAGGTAGAGAACCACCGGGGATGACTGCAGGTGTGGTTTGTGTACAGGTAACTATGGGTATAACTCACCTGTGTAGATGAAGGTGTTGTTTGTTTTGTGTTGACCTGTGTAGTAGGTAGAGAACCACCAGGGATGACTGCAGGTGTGGTTTGTGTACAGGTAACTATGGGTATAACTCACCTGTGTAGATGAAGGTGTTGTTTGTTTTGTGTTGACCTGTGTAGTAGGTAGAGAACCACCAGGGATGACTGCAGGTGTGGTTTGTGTACAGGTAACTATGGGTATAACTCACCTGTGTAGATGAAGGTGTTGTTTGTTTTGTGTTGACCTGTGTTGTAGGTAGAGAACCACCAGGGATGACTGCAGGTGTAGTTTGTGTACAGGTAACTATGGGTATAACTCACCTGTGTAGATGAAGGTGTTGTTTGTTTTGTGTTGACCTGTGTTGTAGGTAGAGAACCACCAGGGATGACTGCAGGTGTGGTTTGTGTACAGGTAACTATGTGTATAACTCACCTGTGTAGATGAAGGTGTTGTTTGTTTTGTGTTGACCTGTGTTGTAGGTAGAGAACCACCGGGGATGACTGCAGGTGTGGTTTGTGTACAGGTAACTATGGGTATAACTCACCTGTGTAGATGAAGGTGTTGTTTGTTTTGTGTTGACCTGTGTAGTAGGTAGAGAACCACCAGGGATGACTGCAGGTGTGATTTGTGTACAGGTAACTATGGGTATAACTCACCTGTGTAGATGAAGGTGTTGTTTGTTTTGTGTTGACCTGTGTAGTAGGTAGAGAACCACCAGGGATGACTGCAGGTGTGATTTGTGTACAGGTAACTATGGGTATAACTCACCTGTGTAGATGAAGGTGTTGTTTGTTTTGTGTTGACCTGTGTAGTAGGTAGAGAACCACCAGGGATGACTGCAGGTGTGATTTGTGTACAGGTAACTATGGGTATAACTCACCTGTGTAGATGAAGGTGTTGTTTGTTTTGTGTTGACCTGTGTAGTAGGTAGAGAACCACCAGGGATGACTGCAGGTGTAGTTTGTGTACAGGTAACTATGGGTATAACTCACCTGTGTAGATGATGGTGTTGTTTGTTTTGTGTTGACCTGTGTAGTAGGTAGAGAACCACCAGGGATGACTGTAGGTGTTGTTTGTGTACAGGTAACTATGGGTATAACTCACCTGTGTAGATGAAGGTGTTGTTTGTTTTGTGTTGACCTGTGTTGTAGGTAGAGAACCACCAGGGATGACTGCAGGTGTGGTTTGTGTACAGGTAACTATGGGTATAACTCACCTGTGTAGATGAAGGTGTTGTTTGTTTTGTGTTGACCTGTGTAGTAGGTAGAGAACCACCAGGGATGACTGCAGGTGTAGTTTGTGTACAGGTAACTATGGGTATAACTCACCTGTGTAGATGAAGGTGTTGTTTGTTTTGTGTTGACCTGTGTAGTAGGTAGAGAACCACCAGGGATGACTGTAGGTGTAGTTTGTGTACAGGTAACTATGGGTATAACTCACCTGTGTAGATGAAGGTGTTGTTTGTTTTGTGTTGACCTGTGTTGTAGGTAGAGAACCACCAGGGATGACTGCAGGTGTGGTTTGTGTACAGGTAACAATGGGCTGGTATAACTCACCTGTGTAGATGAAGGTGTTGTTTGTTTTGTGTTGACCTGTGTAGTAGGTAGAGAACCACCAGGGATGACTGCAGGTGTAGTTTGTGTACAGGTAACTATGGGTATAACTCACCTGTGTAGATGAAGGTGTTGTTTGTTTTGTGTTGACCTGTGTAGTAGGTAGAGAACCACCGGGGATGACTGCAGGTGTGGTTTGTGTACAGGTAACTATGGGTATAACTCACCTGTGTAGATGATGGTGTTGTTTGTTTTGTGTTGACCTGTGTTGTAGGTAGAGAACCACCAGGGATGACTGCAGGTGTGGTTTGTGTACAGGTAACTATGGGTATAACTCACCTGTGTAGATGAAGGTGTTGTTTGTTTTGTGTTGACCTGTGTAGTAGGTAGAGAACCACCAGGGATGACTGTAGGTGTTGTTTGTGTACAGGTAACAATGGGCTGGTATAACTCACCTGTGTAGATGATGGTGTTGTTTGTTTTGTGTTGACCTGTGTAGTAGGTAGAGAACCACCAGGGATGACTGCAGGTGTGGTTTGTGTACAGGTAACTATGGGTATAACTCACCTGTGTAGATGAAGGTGTTGTTTGTTTTGTGTTGACCTGTGTAGTAGGTAGAGAACCACCAGGGATGACTGCAGGTGTGGTTTGTGTACAGGTAACAATGGGTATAACTCACCTGTGTAGATGATGGTGTTGTTTGTTTTGTGTTGACCTGTCTTGTAGGTAGAGAACCACCGGGGATGACTGCAGGTGTTGTTTGTGTACAGGTAACAATGGGTATAACTCACCTGTGTAGATGAAGGTGTTGTTTGTTTTGTGTTGACCTGTGTTGTAGGTAGAGAACCACCAGGGATGACTGCAGGTGTTGTTTGTGTACAGGTAACAATGGGTATAACTCACCTGTGTAGATGAAGGTGTTGTTTGTTTTGTGTTGACCTGTGTTGTAGGTAGAGAACCACCAGGGATGACTGCAGGTGTTGTTTGTGTACAGGTAACAATGGGTATAACTCACCTGTGTAGATGAAGGTGTTGTTTGTTTTGTGTTGACCTGTGTAGTAGGTAGAGAACCACCAGGGATGACTGCAGGTGTGGTTTGTGTACAGGTAACTATGGGTATAACTCACCTGTGTAGATGAAGATGTTGTTTGTTTTGTGTTGACCTGTGTAGTAGGTAGAGAACCACCAGGGATGACTGCAGGTGTTGTTTGTGTACAGGTAACTATGGGCTGGTATAACTCACCTGTGTAGATGAAGGTGTTGTTTGTTTTGTGTTGACCTGTGTAGTAGGTAGAGAACCACCAGGGATGACTGCAGGTGTTGTTTGTGTACAGGTAACAATGGGCTGGTATAACTCACCTGTGTAGATGAAGGTGTTGTTTGTTTTGTGTTGACCTGTGTTGTAGGTAGAGAACCACCAGGGATGACTGCAGGTGTGATTTGTGTACAGGTAACTATGGGTATAACTCACCTGTGTAGATGAAGGTGTTGTTTGTTTTGTGTTGACCTGTGTTGTAGGTAGAGAACCACCAGGGATGACTGCAGGTGTGATTTGTGTACAGGTAACTATGGGTATAACTCACCTGTGTAGATGATGGTGTTGTTTGTTTTGTGTTGACCTGTGTAGTAGGTAGAGAACCACCAGGGATGACTGCAGGTGTGATTTGTGTACAGGTAACTATGGGTATAACTCACCTGTGTAGATGAAGGTGTTGTTTGTTTTGTGTTGACCTGTGTAGTAGGTAGAGAACCACCAGGGATGACTGCATGTGTGGTTTGTGTACAGGTAACTATGGGTATAACTCACCTGTGTAGATGAAGGTGTTGTTTGTTTTGTGTTGACCTGTGTAGTAGGTAGAGAACCACCAGGGATGACTGCAGGTGTAGTTTGTGTACAGGTAACTATGGGTATAACTCACCTGTGTAGATGAAGGTGTTGTTTGTTTTGTGTTGACCTGTGTTGTAGGTAGAGAACCACCGGGGATGACTGCAGGTGTGGTTTGTGTACAGGTAACTATGTGTATAACTCACCTGTGTAGATGAAGGTGTTGTTTGTTTTGTGTTGACCTGTGTTGTAGGTAGAGAACCACCAGGGATGACTGTAGGTGTTGTTTGTGTACAGGTAACTATGGGTATAACTCACCTGTGTAGATGATGGTGTTGTTTGTTTTGTGTTGACCTGTGTTGTAGGTAGAGAACCACCGGGGATGACTGCAGGTGTGGTTTGTGTACAGGTAACTATGGGTATAACTCACCTGTGTAGATGAAGGTGTTGTTTGTTTTGTGTTGACCTGTGTTGTAGGTAGAGAACCACCAGGGATGACTGCAGGTGTGGTTTGTGTACAGGTAACTATGGGTATAACTCACCTGTGTAGATGAAGGTGTTGTTTGTTTTGTGTTGACCTGTGTTGTAGGTAGAGAACCACCAGGGATGACTGCAGGTGTAGTTTGTGTACAGGTAACTATGGGTATAACTCACCTGTGTAGATGAAGGTGTTGTTTGTTTTGTGTTGACCTGTGTTGTAGGTAGAGAACCACCAGGGATGACTGCAGGTGTAGTTTGTGTACAGGTAACTATGGGTATAACTCACCTGTGTAGATGAAGGTGTTGTTTGTTTTGTGTTGACCTGTGTTGTAGGTAGAGAACCACCAGGGATGACTGCAGGTGTTGTTTGTGTACAGGTAACTATGGGTATAACTCACCTGTGTAGATGATGGTGTTGTTTGTTTTGTGTTGACCTGTGTTGTAGGTAGAGAACCACCAGGGATGACTGCAGGTGTTGTTTGTGTACAGGTAACTATGTGTATAACTCACCTGTGTAGATGAAGGTGTTGTTTGTTTTGTGTTGACCTGTGTTGTAGGTAGAGAACCACCAGGGATGACTGCAGGTGTTGTTTGTGTACAGGTAACTATGGGTATAACTCACCTGTGTAGATGAAGGTGTTGTTTGTTTTGTGTTGACCTGTGTAGTAGGTAGAGAACCACCAGGGATGACTGCAGGTGTGATTTGTGTACAGGTAACTATGGGTATAACTCACCTGTGTAGATGAAGGTGTTGTTTGTTTTGTGTTGACCTGTGTAGTAGGTAGAGAACCACCAGGGATGACTGCAGGTGTGATTTGTGTACAGGTAACTATGTGTATAACTCACCTGTGTAGATGAAGGTGTTGTTTGTTTTGTGTTGACCTGTGTAGTAGGTAGAGAACCACCGGGGATGACTGTAGGTGTTGTTTGTGTACAGGTAACTATGGGTATAACTCACCTGTGTAGATGAAGGTGTTGTTTGTTTTGTGTTGACCTGTGTAGTAGGTAGAGAACCACCAGGGATGACTGCAGGTGTAGTTTGTGTACAGGTAACTATGGGCTGGTATAACTCACCTGTGTAGATGAAGGTGTTGTTTGTTTTGTGTTGACCTGTGTAGTAGGTAGAGAACCACCAGGGATGACTGTAGGTGTAGTTTGTGTACAGGTAACTATGGGTATAACTCACCTGTGTAGATGAAGGTGTTGTTTGTTTTGTGTTGACCTGCGTTGTAGGTAGAGAACCACCAGGGATGACTGCAGGTGTAGTTTGTGTACAGGTAACTATGGGTATAACTCACCTGTGTAGATGAAGGTGTTGTTTGTTTTGTGTTGACCTGTGTTGTAGGTAGAGAACCACCAGGGATGACTGCAGGTGTGGTTTGTGTACAGGTAACTATGGGTATAACTCACCTGTGTAGATGAAGGTGTTGTTTGTTTTGTGTTGACCTGTGTAGTAGGTAGAGAACCACCAGGGATGACTGCAGGTGTGGTTTGTGTACAGTTAACAATGTGTATAACTCACCTGTGTAGATGATGGTGTTGTTTGTTTTGTGTTGACCTGTGTTGTAGGTAGAGAACCACCAGGGATGACTGCAGGTGTAGTTTGTGTACAGGTAACTATGGGTATAACTCACCTGTGTAGATGAAGGTGTTGTTTGTTTTGTGTTGACCTGTGTAGTAGGTAGAGAACCACCAGGGATGACTGCAGGTGTGATTTGTGTACAGGTAACTATGGGTATAACTCACCTGTGTAGATGAAGGTGTTGTTTGTTTTGTGTTGACCTGTGTTGTAGGTAGAGAACCACCAGGGATGACTGCAGGTGTTGTTTGTGTACAGGTAACTATGGGCTGGTATAACTCACCTGTGTAGATGAAGGTGTTGTTTGTTTTGTGTTGACCTGTGTTGTAGGTAGAGAACCACCAGGGATGACTGCAGGTGTGGTTTGTGTACAGGTAACTATGGGTATAACTCACCTGTGTAGATGAAGGTGTTGTTTGTTTTGTGTTGACCTGTGTAGTAGGTAGAGAACCACCAGGGATGACTGCAGGTGTTGTTTGTGTACAGGTAACAATGGGTATAACTCACCTGTGTAGATGATGGTGTTGTTTGTTTTGTGTTGACCTGTGTTGTAGGTAGAGAACCACCAGGGATGACTGCAGGTGTAGTTTGTGTACAGGTAACTATGGGTATAACTCACCTGTGTAGATGATGGTGTTGTTTGTTTTGTGTTGACCTGTGTTGTAGGTAGAGAACCACCAGGGATGACTGCAGGTGTTGTTTGTGTACAGGTAACTATGGGTATAACTCACCTGTGTAGATGAAGGTGTTGTTTGTTTTGTGTTGACCTGTGTTGTAGGTAGAGAACCACCAGGGATGACTGCAGGTGTAGTTTGTGTACAGGTAACTATGGGCTGGTATAACTCACCTGTGTAGATGATGGTGTTGTTTGTTTTGTGTTGACCTGTGTTGTAGGTAGAGAACCACCAGGGATGACTGTAGGTGTGATTTGTGTACAGGTAACTATGGGCTGGTATAACTCACCGGTGTAGATGAAGGTGTTGTTTGTTTTGTGTTGACCTGTGTTGTAGGTAGAGAACCACCAGGGATGACTGCAGGTGTGATTTGTGTACAGGTAACTATGGGCTGGTATAACTCACCTGTGTAGATGATGGTGTTGTTTGTTTTGTGTTGACCTGTGTAGTAGGTAGAGAACCACCAGGGATGACTGCAGGTGTTGTTTGTGTACAGGTAACTATGGGTATAACTCACCTTTGTAGATGATGGTGTTGTTTGTTTTGTGTTGACCTGTGTTGTAGGTAGAGAACCACCAGGGATGACTGCAGGTGTTGTTTGTGTACAGGTAACTATGGGTATAACTCACCTGTGTAGATGAAGGTGTTGTTTGTTTTGTGTTGACCTGTGTAGTAGGTAGAGAACCACCAGGGATGACTGCAGGTGTGGTTTGTGTACAGGTAACTATGGGCTGGTATAACTCACCTGTGTAGATGATGGTGTTGTTTGTTTTGTGTTGACCTGTGTTGTAGGTAGAGAACCACCAGGGATGACTGCAGGTGTAGTTTGTGTACAGGTAACTATGGGTATAACTCACCTGTGTAGATGAAGGTGTTGTTTGTTTTGTGTTGACCTGTGTTGTAGGTAGAGAACCACCAGGGATGACTGCAGGTGTTGTTTGTGTACAGGTAACTATGGGTATAACTCACCTGTGTAGATGAAGGTGTTGTTTGTTTTGTGTTGACCTGTGTAGTAGGTAGAGAACCACCAGGGATGACTGCAGGTGTGGTTTGTGTACAGGTAACTATGGGTATAACTCACCTGTGTAGATGAAGGTGTTGTTTGTTTTGTGTTGACCTGTGTAGTAGGTAGAGAACCACCAGGGATGACTGCAGGTGTGGTTTGTGTACAGGTAACAATGGGTAAAACTCACCTGTGTAGATGAAGGTGTTGTTTGTTTTGTGTTGACCTGTGTAGTAGGTAGAGAACCACCAGGGATGACTGCAGGTGTAGTTTGTGTACAGGTAACTATGGGCTGGTATAACTCACCTGTGTAGATGAAGGTGTTGTTTGTTTTGTGTTGACCTGTGTAGTAGGTAGAGAACCACCGGGGATGACTGCAGGTGTGGTTTGTGTACAGGTAACTATGGGTATAACTCACCTGTGTAGATGATGGTGTTGTTTGTTTTGTGTTGACCTGTGTTGTAGGTAGAGAACCACCAGGGATGACTGCAGGTGTTGTTTGTGTACAGGTAACTATGGGTATAACTCACCTGTGTAGATGAAGGTGTTGTTTGTTTTGTGTTGACCTGTGTAGTAGGTAGAGAACCACCGGGGATGACTGCAGGTGTGATTTGTGTACAGGTAACAATGGGTATAACTCACCTGTGTAGATGAAGGTGTTGTTTGTTTTGTGTTGACCTGTGTAGTAGGTAGAGAACCACCAGGGATGACTGCAGGTGTAGTTTGTGTACAGGTAACTATGGGTATAACTCACCTGTGTAGATGAAGGTGTTGTTTGTTTTGTGTTGACCTGTGTAGTAGGTAGAGAACCACCAGGGATGACTGCAGGTGTGATTTGTGTACAGGTAACTATGGGTATAACTCACCTGTGTAGATGAAGGTGTTGTTTGTTTTGTGTTGACCTGTGTAGTAGGTAGAGAACCACCAGGGATGACTGCAGGTGTGATTTGTGTACAGGTAACTATGGGTATAACTCACCTGTGTAGATGAAGGTGTTGTTTGTTTTGTGTTGACCTGTGTTGTAGGTAGAGAACCACCAGGGATGACTGCAGGTGTGATTTGTGTACAGGTAACTATGGGTATAACTCACCTGTGTAGATGAAGGTGTTGTTTGTTTTGTGTTGACCTGTGTTGTAGGTAGAGAACCACCAGGGATGACTGCAGGTGTTGTTTGTGTACAGGTAACTATGGGTATAACTCACCTGTGTAGATGAAGGTGTTGTTTGTTTTGTGTTGACCTGTGTTGTAGGTAGAGAACCACCAGGGATGACTGCAGGTGTTGTTTGTGTACAGGTAACTATGGGTATAACTCACCTGTGTAGATGATGGTGTTGTTTGTTTTGTGTTGACCTGTGTAGTAGGTAGAGAACCACCAGGGATGACTGCAGGTGTAGTTTGTGTACAGGTAACTATGGGTATAACTCACCTGTGTAGATGAAGGTGTTGTTTGTTTTGTGTTGACCTGTGTAGTAGGTAGAGAACCACCAGGGATGACTGCAGGTGTGATTTGTGTACAGGTAACTATGGGTATAACTCACCTGTGTAGATGAAGGTGTTGTTTGTTTTGTGTTGACCTGTGTAGTAGGTAGAGAACCACCAGGGATGACTGCAGGTGTGGTTTGTGTACAGGTAACAATGTGTATAACTCACCTGTGTAGATGATGGTGTTGTTTGTTTTGTGTTGACCTGTGTTGTAGGTAGAGAACCACCAGGGATGACTGCAGGTGTGGTTTGTGTACAGGTAACTATGGGTATAACTCACCTGTGTAGATGAAGGTGTTGTTTGTTTTGTGTTGACCTGTGTAGTAGGTAGAGAACCACCGGGGATGACTGCAGGTGTAGTTTGTGTACAGGTAACTATGGGTATAACTCACCTGTGTAGATGAAGGTGTTGTTTGTTTTGTGTTGACCTGTGTAGTAGGTAGAGAACCACCAGGGATGACTGCAGGTGTGATTTGTGTACAGGTAACTATGGGTATAACTCACCTGTGTAGATGAAGGTGTTGTTTGTTTTGTGTTGACCTGTGTAGTAGGTAGAGAACCACCAGGGATGACTGCAGGTGTGGTTTGTGTACAGGTAACAATGTGTATAACTCACCTGTGTAGTTGATGGTGTTGTTTGTTTTGTGTTGACCTGTGTTGTAGGTAGAGAACCACCGGGGATGACTGCAGGTGTGGTTTGTGTACAGGTAACTATGGGTATAACTCACCTGTGTAGATGATGGTGTTGTTTGTTTTGTGTTGACCTGTGTTGTAGGTAGAGAACCACCGGGGATGACTGCAGGTGTGGTTTGTGTACAGGTAACTATGGGTATAACTCACCTGTGTAGATGAAGGTGTTGTTTGTTTTGTGTTGACCTGTGTTGTAGGTAGAGAACCACCAGGGATGACTGCAGGTGTAGTTTGTGTACAGGTAACTATGGGTATAACTCACCTGTGTAGATGAAGGTGTTGTTTGTTTTGTGTTGACCTGTGTTGTAGGTAGAGAACCACCAGGGATGACTGCAGGTGTGGTTTGTGTACAGGTAACTATGTGTATAACTCACCTGTGTAGATGAAGGTGTTGTTTGTTTTGTGTTGACCTGTGTTGTAGGTAGAGAACCACCGGGGATGACTGCAGGTGTGGTTTGTGTACAGGTAACTATGGGTATAACTCACCTGTGTAGATGAAGGTGTTGTTTGTTTTGTGTTGACCTGTGTAGTAGGTAGAGAACCACCAGGGATGACTGCAGGTGTGATTTGTGTACAGGTAACTATGGGTATAACTCACCTGTGTAGATGAAGGTGTTGTTTGTTTTGTGTTGACCTGTGTAGTAGGTAGAGAACCACCAGGGATGACTGCAGGTGTGATTTGTGTACAGGTAACTATGGGTATAACTCACCTGTGTAGATGAAGGTGTTGTTTGTTTTGTGTTGACCTGTGTAGTAGGTAGAGAACCACCAGGGATGACTGCAGGTGTGATTTGTGTACAGGTAACTATGGGTATAACTCACCTGTGTAGATGAAGGTGTTGTTTGTTTTGTGTTGACCTGTGTAGTAGGTAGAGAACCACCAGGGATGACTGCAGGTGTAGTTTGTGTACAGGTAACTATGGGTATAACTCACCTGTGTAGATGATGGTGTTGTTTGTTTTGTGTTGACCTGTGTAGTAGGTAGAGAACCACCAGGGATGACTGTAGGTGTTGTTTGTGTACAGGTAACTATGGGTATAACTCACCTGTGTAGATGAAGGTGTTGTTTGTTTTGTGTTGACCTGTGTTGTAGGTAGAGAACCACCAGGGATGACTGCAGGTGTGGTTTGTGTACAGGTAACTATGGGTATAACTCACCTGTGTAGATGAAGGTGTTGTTTGTTTTGTGTTGACCTGTGTAGTAGGTAGAGAACCACCAGGGATGACTGCAGGTGTAGTTTGTGTACAGGTAACTATGGGTATAACTCACCTGTGTAGATGAAGGTGTTGTTTGTTTTGTGTTGACCTGTGTAGTAGGTAGAGAACCACCAGGGATGACTGTAGGTGTAGTTTGTGTACAGGTAACTATGGGTATAACTCACCTGTGTAGATGAAGGTGTTGTTTGTTTTGTGTTGACCTGTGTTGTAGGTAGAGAACCACCAGGGATGACTGCAGGTGTGGTTTGTGTACAGGTAACAATGGGCTGGTATAACTCACCTGTGTAGATGAAGGTGTTGTTTGTTTTGTGTTGACCTGTGTAGTAGGTAGAGAACCACCAGGGATGACTGCAGGTGTAGTTTGTGTACAGGTAACTATGGGTATAACTCACCTGTGTAGATGAAGGTGTTGTTTGTTTTGTGTTGACCTGTGTAGTAGGTAGAGAACCACCGGGGATGACTGCAGGTGTGGTTTGTGTACAGGTAACTATGGGTATAACTCACCTGTGTAGATGATGGTGTTGTTTGTTTTGTGTTGACCTGTGTTGTAGGTAGAGAACCACCAGGGATGACTGCAGGTGTGGTTTGTGTACAGGTAACTATGGGTATAACTCACCTGTGTAGATGAAGGTGTTGTTTGTTTTGTGTTGACCTGTGTAGTAGGTAGAGAACCACCAGGGATGACTGTAGGTGTTGTTTGTGTACAGGTAACAATGGGCTGGTATAACTCACCTGTGTAGATGATGGTGTTGTTTGTTTTGTGTTGACCTGTGTAGTAGGTAGAGAACCACCAGGGATGACTGCAGGTGTGGTTTGTGTACAGGTAACTATGGGTATAACTCACCTGTGTAGATGAAGGTGTTGTTTGTTTTGTGTTGACCTGTGTAGTAGGTAGAGAACCACCAGGGATGACTGCAGGTGTGGTTTGTGTACAGGTAACAATGGGTATAACTCACCTGTGTAGATGATGGTGTTGTTTGTTTTGTGTTGACCTGTGTTGTAGGTAGAGAACCACCGGGGATGACTGCAGGTGTTGTTTGTGTACAGGTAACAATGGGTATAACTCACCTGTGTAGATGAAGGTGTTGTTTGTTTTGTGTTGACCTGTGTTGTAGGTAGAGAACCACCAGGGATGACTGCAGGTGTTGTTTGTGTACAGGTAACAATGGGTATAACTCACCTGTGTAGATGAAGGTGTTGTTTGTTTTGTGTTGACCTGTGTAGTAGGTAGAGAACCACCAGGGATGACTGCAGGTGTGATTTGTGTACAGGTAACTATGGGTATAACTCACCTGTGTAGATGAAGGTGTTGTTTGTTTTGTGTTGACCTGTGTTGTAGGTAGAGAACCACCAGGGATGACTGTAGGTGTTGTTTGTGTACAGGTAACTATGGGCTGGTATAACTCACCTGTGTAGATGAAGGTGTTGTTTGTTTTGTGTTGACCTGTGTAGTAGGTAGAGAACCACCAGGGATGACTGCAGGTGTGGTTTGTGTACAGGTAACTATGGGTATAACTCACCTGTGTAGATGAAGGTGTTGTTTGTTTTGTGTTGACCTGTGTAGTAGGTAGAGAACCACCAGGGATGACTGCAGGTGTAGTTTGTGTACAGGTAACTATGGGTATAACTCACCTGTGTAGATGAAGGTGTTGTTTGTTTTGTGTTGACCTGTGTTGTAGGTAGAGAACCACCAGGGATGACTGCAGGTGTGGTTTGTGTACAGGTAACTATGGGTATAACTCACCTGTGTAGATGAAGGTGTTGTTTGTTTTGTGTTGACCTGTGTAGTAGGTAGAGAACCACCGGGGATGACTGTAGGTGTTGTTTGTGTACAGGTAACTATGGGTATAACTCACCTGTGTAGATGAAGGTGTTGTTTGTTTTGTGTTGACCTGTGTAGTAGGTAGAGAACCACCAGGGATGACTGCAGGTGTGGTTTGTGTACAGGTAACAATGGGCTGGTATAACTCACCTGTGTAGATGATGGTGTTGTTTGTTTTGTGTTGACCTGTGTTGTAGGTAGAGAACCACCAGGGATGACTGCAGGTGTGATTTGTGTACAGGTAACTATGGGTATAACTCACCTGTGTAGATGAAGGTGTTGTTTGTTTTGTGTTGACCTGTGTAGTAGGTAGAGAACCACCAGGGATGACTGTAGGTGTTGTTTGTGTACAGGTAACTATGTGTATAACTCACCTGTGTAGATGAAGGTGTTGTTTGTTTTGTGTTGACCTGTGTAGTAGGTAGAGAACCACCAGGGATGACTGCAGGTGTGATTTGTGTACAGGTAACTATGGGCTGGTATAACTCACCTGTGTAGATGATGGTGTTGTTTGTTTTGTGTTGACCTGTGTAGTAGGTAGAGAACCACCAGGGATGACTGCAGGTGTGGTTTGTGTACAGGTAACTATGTGTATAACTCACCTGTGTAGATGAAGGTGTTGTTTGTTTTGTGTTGACCTGTGTTGTAGGTAGAGAACCACCAGGGATGACTGCAGGTGTTGTTTGTGTACAGGTAACTATGGGTATAACTCACCTGTGTAGATGATGGTGTTGTTTGTTTTGTGTTGACCTGTGTAGTAGGTAGAGAACCACCAGGGATGACTGCAGGTGTGGTTTGTGTACAGGTAACTATGGGTATAACTCACCTGTGTAGATGATGGTGTTGTTTGTTTTGTGTTGACCTGTATTGTAGGTAGAGAACCACCGGAGATGACTGCAGGTGTGGTTTGTGTACAGGTAACTATGGGTATAACTCACCTGTGTAGATGAAGGTGTTGTTTGTTTTGTGTTGACCTGTGTAGTAGGTAGAGAACCACCAGGGATGACTGCAGGTGTGGTTTGTGTACAGGTAACAATGGGTATAACTCACCTGTGTAGATGAAGGTGTTGTTTGTTTTGTGTTGACCTGTGTTGTAGGTAGAGAACCACCGGGGATGACTGTAGGTGTGATTTGTGTACAGGTAACTATGGGTATAACTCACCTGTGTAGATGAAGGTGTTGTTTGTTTTGTGTTGACCTGTGTAGTAGGTAGAGAACCACCAGGGATGACTGTAGGTGTTGTTTGTGTACAGGTAACTATGTGTATAACTCACCTGTGTAGATGAAGGTGTTGTTTGTTTTGTGTTGACCTGTGTTGTAGGTAGAGAACCACCAGGGATGACTGCAGGTGTAGTTTGTGTACAGGTAACTATGGGTATAACTCACCTGTGTAGATGAAGGTGTTGTTTGTTTTGTGTTGACCTGTGTAGTAGGTAGAGAACCACCAGGGATGACTGCAGGTGTGGTTTGTGTACAGGTAACTATGGGTATAACTCACCTGTGTAGATGATGGTGTTGTTTGTTTTGTGTTGACCTGTGTTGTAGGTAGAGAACCACCAGGGATGACTGCAGGTGTTGTTTGTGTACAGGTAACTATGGGTATAACTCACCTGTGTAGATGAAGGTGTTGTTTGTTTTGTGTTGACCTGTGTTGTAGGTAGAGAACCACCAGGGATGACTGTAGGTGTTGTTTGTGTACAGGTAACTATGGGTATAACTCACCTGTGTAGATGATGGTGTTGTTTGTTTTGTGTTGACCTGTGTTGTAGGTAGAGAACCACCGGGGATGACTGCAGGTGTGGTTTGTGTACAGGTAACTATGGGTATAACTCACCTGTGTAGATGATGGTGTTGTTTGTTTTGTGTTGACCTGTGTAGTAGGTAGAGAACCACCAGGGATGACTGCAGGTGTAGTTTGTGTACAGGTAACTATGGGTATAACTCACCTGTGTAGATGAAGGTGTTGTTTGTTTTGTGTTGACCTGTGTAGTAGGTAGAGAACCACCAGGGATGACTGCAGGTGTGATTTGTGTACAGGTAACTATGGGCTGGTATAACTCACCTGTGTAGATGAAGGTGTTGTTTGTTTTGTGTTGACCTGTGTAGTAGGTAGAGAACCACCAGGGATGACTGCAGGTGTGATTTGTGTACAGGTAACTATGTGTATAACTCACCTGTGTAGATGATGGTGTTGTTTGTTTTGTGTTGACCTGTGTTGTAGGTAGAGAACCACCAGGGATGACTGCAGGTGTAGTTTGTGTACAGGTAACTATGGGTATAACTCACCTGTGTAGATGAAGGTGTTGTTTGTTTTGTGTTGACCTGTGTTGTAGGTAGAGAACCACCAGGGATGACTGCAGGTGTGGTTTGTGTACAGGTAACTATGGGTATAACTCACCTGTGTAGATGAAGGTGTTGTTTGTTTTGTGTTGACCTGTGTAGTAGGTAGAGAACCACCAGGGATGACTGCAGGTGTGGTTTGTGTACAGGTAACTATGGGTATAACTCACCTGTGTAGATGAAGGTGTTGTTTGTTTTGTGTTGACCTGTGTAGTAGGTAGAGAACCACCAGGGATGACTGCAGGTGTGGTTTGTGTACAGGTAACTATGTGTATAACTCACCTGTGTAGATGAAGGTGTTGTTTGTTTTGTGTTGACCTGTGTAGTAGGTAGAGAACCACCAGGGATGACTGCAGGTGTTGTTTGTGTACAGGTAACTATGGGCTGGTATAACTCACCTGTGTAGATGAAGGTGTTGTTTGTTTTGTGTTGACCTGTGTAGTAGGTAGAGAACCACCAGGGATGACTGCAGGTGTTGTTTGTGTACAGGTAACAATGGGCTGGTATAACTCACCTGTGTAGATGAAGGTGTTGTTTGTTTTGTGTTGACCTGTGTTGTAGGTAGAGAACCACCAGGGATGACTGCAGGTGTGATTTGTGTACAGGTAACTATGGGTATAACTCACCTGTGTAGATGAAGGTGTTGTTTGTTTTGTGTTGACCTGTGTAGTAGGTAGAGAACCACCAGGGATGACTGCAGGTGTGATTTGTGTACAGGTAACTATGGGTATAACTCACCTGTGTAGATGATGGTGTTGTTTGTTTTGTGTTGACCTGTGTAGTAGGTAGAGAACCACCAGGGATGACTGCAGGTGTGATTTGTGTACAGGTAACTATGGGTATAACTCACCTGTGTAGATGAAGGTGTTGTTTGTTTTGTGTTGACCTGTGTAGTAGGTAGAGAACCACCAGGGATGACTGCATGTGTGGTTTGTGTACAGGTAACTATGGGTATAACTCACCTGTGTAGATGAAGGTGTTGTTTGTTTTGTGTTGACCTGTGTAGTAGGTAGAGAACCACCAGGGATGACTGCAGGTGTAGTTTGTGTACAGGTAACTATGGGTATAACTCACCTGTGTAGATGAAGGTGTTGTTTGTTTTGTGTTGACCTGTGTTGTAGGTAGAGAACCACCGGGGATGACTGCAGGTGTGGTTTGTGTACAGGTAACTATGTGTATAACTCACCTGTGTAGATGAAGGTGTTGTTTGTTTTGTGTTGACCTGTGTTGTAGGTAGAGAACCACCAGGGATGACTGTAGGTGTTGTTTGTGTACAGGTAACTATGGGTATAACTCACCTGTGTAGATGATGGTGTTGTTTGTTTTGTGTTGACCTGTGTTGTAGGTAGAGAACCACCGGGGATGACTGCAGGTGTGGTTTGTGTACAGGTAACTATGGGTATAACTCACCTGTGTAGATGAAGGTGTTGTTTGTTTTGTGTTGACCTGTGTTGTAGGTAGAGAACCACCAGGGATGACTGCAGGTGTGGTTTGTGTACAGGTAACTATGGGTATAACTCACCTGTGTAGATGAAGGTGTTGTTTGTTTTGTGTTGACCTGTGTTGTAGGTAGAGAACCACCAGGGATGACTGCAGGTGTTGTTTGTGTACAGGTAACTATGGGTATAACTCACCTGTGTAGATGAAGGTGTTGTTTGTTTTGTGTTGACCTGTGTTGTAGGTAGAGAACCACCAGGGATGACTGCAGGTGTTGTTTGTGTACAGGTAACTATGGGTATAACTCACCTGTGTAGATGAAGGTGTTGTTTGTTTTGTGTTGACCTGTGTTGTAGGTAGAGAACCACCAGGGATGACTGCAGGTGTAGTTTGTGTACAGGTAACTATGGGTATAACTCACCTGTGTAGATGAAGGTGTTGTTTGTTTTGTGTTGACCTGTGTTGTAGGTAGAGAACCACCAGGGATGACTGCAGGTGTTGTTTGTGTACAGGTAACTATGGGTATAACTCACCTGTGTAGATGATGGTGTTGTTTGTTTTGTGTTGACCTGTGTTGTAGGTAGAGAACCACCAGGGATGACTGCAGGTGTTGTTTGTGTACAGGTAACTATGTGTATAACTCACCTGTGTAGATGAAGGTGTTGTTTGTTTTGTGTTGACCTGTGTTGTAGGTAGAGAACCACCAGGGATGACTGCAGGTGTTGTTTGTGTACAGGTAACTATGGGTATAACTCACCTGTGTAGATGAAGGTGTTGTTTGTTTTGTGTTGACCTGTGTAGTAGGTAGAGAACCACCAGGGATGACTGCAGGTGTGATTTGTGTACAGGTAACTATGGGTATAACTCACCTGTGTAGATGAAGGTGTTGTTTGTTTTGTGTTGACCTGTGTAGTAGGTAGAGAACCACCAGGGATGACTGCAGGTGTGATTTGTGTACAGGTAACTATGTGTATAACTCACCTGTGTAGATGAAGGTGTTGTTTGTTTTGTGTTGACCTGTGTAGTAGGTAGAGAACCACCGGGGATGACTGTAGGTGTTGTTTGTGTACAGGTAACTATGGGTATAACTCACCTGTGTAGATGAAGGTGTTGTTTGTTTTGTGTTGACCTGTGTAGTAGGTAGAGAACCACCAGGGATGACTGCAGGTGTAGTTTGTGTACAGGTAACTATGGGCTGGTATAACTCACCTGTGTAGATGAAGGTGTTGTTTGTTTTGTGTTGACCTGTGTAGTAGGTAGAGAACCACCAGGGATGACTGTAGGTGTAGTTTGTGTACAGGTAACTATGGGTATAACTCACCTGTGTAGATGAAGGTGTTGTTTGTTTTGTGTTGACCTGCGTTGTAGGTAGAGAACCACCAGGGATGACTGCAGGTGTAGTTTGTGTACAGGTAACTATGGGTATAACTCACCTGTGTAGATGAAGGTGTTGTTTGTTTTGTGTTGACCTGTGTTGTAGGTAGAGAACCACCAGGGATGACTGCAGGTGTGGTTTGTGTACAGGTAACTATGGGTATAACTCACCTGTGTAGATGAAGGTGTTGTTTGTTTTGTGTTGACCTGTGTAGTAGGTAGAGAACCACCAGGGATGACTGCAGGTGTGGTTTGTGTACAGGTAACAATGTGTATAACTCACCTGTGTAGATGATGGTGTTGTTTGTTTTGTGTTGACCTGTGTTGTAGGTAGAGAACCACCAGGGATGACTGCAGGTGTAGTTTGTGTACAGGTAACTATGGGTATAACTCACCTGTGTAGATGAAGGTGTTGTTTGTTTTGTGTTGACCTGTGTAGTAGGTAGAGAACCACCAGGGATGACTGCAGGTGTGATTTGTGTACAGGTAACTATGGGTATAACTCACCTGTGTAGATGAAGGTGTTGTTTGTTTTGTGTTGACCTGTGTTGTAGGTAGAGAACCACCAGGGATGACTGCAGGTGTTGTTTGTGTACAGGTAACTATGGGCTGGTATAACTCACCTGTGTAGATGAAGGTGTTGTTTGTTTTGTGTTGACCTATTTTGTAGGTAGAGAACCACCAGGGATGACTGCAGGTGTGGTTTGTGTACAGGTAACTATGGGTATAACTCACCTGTGTAGATGAAGGTGTTGTTTGTTTTGTGTTGACCTGTGTAGTAGGTAGAGAACCACCAGGGATGACTGCAGGTGTTGTTTGTGTACAGGTAACAATGGGTATAACTCACCTGTGTAGATGATGGTGTTGTTTGTTTTGTGTTGACCTGTGTTGTAGGTAGAGAACCACCAGGGATGACTGCAGGTGTAGTTTGTGTACAGGTAACTATGGGCTGGTATAACTCACCTGTGTAGATGATGGTGTTGTTTGTTTTGTGTTGACCTGTGTTGTAGGTAGAGAACCACCAGGGATGACTGTAGGTGTGATTTGTGTACAGGTAACTATGGGCTGGTATAACTCACCGGTGTAGATGAAGGTGTTGTTTGTTTTGTGTTGACCTGTGTAGTAGGTAGAGAACCACCAGGGATGACTGCAGGTGTGATTTGTGTACAGGTAACTATGGGCTGGTATAACTCACCTGTGTAGATGATGGTGTTGTTTGTTTTGTGTTGACCTGTGTAGTAGGTAGAGAACCACCAGGGATGACTGCAGGTGTGGTTTGTGTACAGGTAACTATGGGTATAACTCACCTGTGTAGATGATGGTGTTGTTTGTTTTGTGTTTACCTGTGTAGTAGGTAGAGAACCACCAGGGATGACTGCAGGTGTGATTTGTGTACAGGTAACTATGGGTATAACTCACCTGTGTAGATGAAGGTGTTGTTTGTTTTGTGTTGACCTGTGTAGTAGGTAGAGAACCACCAGGGATGACTGCAGGTGTGGTTTGTGTACAGGTAACTATGGGTATAACTCACCTGTGTAGATGAAGGTGTTGTTTGTTTTGTGTTGACCTGTGTAGTAGGTAGAGAACCACCAGGGATGACTGCAGGTGTGGTTTGTGTACAGGTAACTATGGGTATAACTCACCTGTGTAGATGAAGGTGTTGTTTGTTTTGTGTTGACCTGTGTTGTAGGTAGAGAACCACCAGGGATGACTGCAGGTGTGGTTTGTGTACAGGTAACTATGGGTATAACTCACCTGTGTAGTTGATGGTGTTGTTTGTTTTGTGTTGACCTGTGTAGTAGGTAGAGAACCACCAGGGATGACTGCAGGTGTTGTTTGTGTACAGGTAACTATGGGTATAACTCACCTTTGTAGATGATGGTGTTGTTTGTTTTGTGTTGACCTGTGTTGTAGGTAGAGAACCACCAGGGATGACTGCAGGTGTTGTTTGTGTACAGGTAACTATGGGTATAACTCACCTGTGTAGATGATGGTGTTGTTTGTTTTGTGTTGACCTGTGTAGTAGGTAGAGAACCACCAGGGATGACTGCAGGTGTTGTTTGTGTACAGGTAACTATGGGTATAACTCACCTTTGTAGATGATGGTGTTGTTTGTTTTGTGTTGACCTGTGTTGTAGGTAGAGAACCACCAGGGATGACTGCAGGTGTTGTTTGTGTACAGGTAACTATGGGTATAACTCACCTGTGTAGATGAAGGTGTTGTTTGTTTTGTGTTGACCTGTGTAGTAGGTAGAGAACCACCAGGGATGACTGCAGGTGTGGTTTGTGTACAGGTAACTATGGGCTGGTATAACTCACCTGTGTAGATGATGGTGTTGTTTGTTTTGTGTTGACCTGTGTTGTAGGTAGAGAACCACCAGGGATGACTGCAGGTGTAGTTTGTGTACAGGTAACTATGGGTATAACTCACCTGTGTAGATGAAGGTGTTGTTTGTTTTGTGTTGACCTGTGTTGTAGGTAGAGAACCACCAGGGATGACTGCAGGTGTTGTTTGTGTACAGGTAACTATGGGTATAACTCACCTGTGTAGATGAAGGTGTTGTTTGTTTTGTGTTGACCTGTGTAGTAGGTAGAGAACCACCAGGGATGACTGCAGGTGTGGTTTGTGTACAGGTAACTATGGGTATAACTCACCTGTGTAGATGAAGGTGTTGTTTGTTTTGTGTTGACCTGTGTAGTAGGTAGAGAACCACCAGGGATGACTGCAGGTGTGGTTTGTGTACAGGTAACAATGGGTAAAACTCACCTGTGTAGATGAAGGTGTTGTTTGTTTTGTGTTGACCTGTGTAGTAGGTAGAGAACCACCAGGGATGACTGCAGGTGTAGTTTGTGTACAGGTAACTATGGGCTGGTATAACTCACCTGTGTAGATGAAGGTGTTGTTTGTTTTGTGTTGACCTGTGTAGTAGGTAGAGAACCACCGGGGATGACTGCAGGTGTGGTTTGTGTACAGGTAACTATGGGTATAACTCACCTGTGTAGATGATGGTGTTGTTTGTTTTGTGTTGACCTGTGTTGTAGGTAGAGAACCACCAGGGATGACTGCAGGTGTTGTTTGTGTACAGGTAACTATGGGTATAACTCACCTGTGTAGATGAAGGTGTTGTTTGTTTTGTGTTGACCTGTGTAGTAGGTAGAGAACCACCGGGGATGACTGCAGGTGTGATTTGTGTACAGGTAACAATGGGTATAACTCACCTGTGTAGATGAAGGTGTTGTTTGTTTTGTGTTGACCTGTGTAGTAGGTAGAGAACCACCAGGGATGACTGCAGGTGTAGTTTGTGTACAGGTAACTATGGGTATAACTCACCTGTGTAGATGAAGGTGTTGTTTGTTTTGTGTTGACCTGTGTAGTAGGTAGAGAACCACCAGGGATGACTGCAGGTGTGATTTGTGTACAGGTAACTATGGGTATAACTCACCTGTGTAGATGAAGGTGTTGTTTGTTTTGTGTTGACCTGTGTAGTAGGTAGAGAACCACCAGGGATGACTGCAGGTGTGATTTGTGTACAGGTAACTATGGGTATAACTCACCTGTGTAGATGAAGGTGTTGTTTGTTTTGTGTTGACCTGTGTTGTAGGTAGAGAACCACCAGGGATGACTGCAGGTGTGATTTGTGTACAGGTAACTATGGGTATAACTCACCTGTGTAGATGAAGGTGTTGTTTGTTTTGTGTTGACCTGTGTTGTAGGTAGAGAACCACCAGGGATGACTGCAGGTGTTGTTTGTGTACAGGTAACTATGGGTATAACTCACCTGTGTAGATGAAGGTGTTGTTTGTTTTGTGTTGACCTGTGTTGTAGGTAGAGAACCACCAGGGATGACTGCAGGTGTGGTTTGTGTACAGGTAACTATGGGCTGGTATAACTCACCTGTGTAGATGATGGTGTTGTTTGTTTTGTGTTGACCTGTGTAGTAGGTAGAGAACCACCAGGGATGACTGCAGGTGTAGTTTGTGTACAGGTAACTATGGGTATAACTCACCTGTGTAGATGAAGGTGTTGTTTGTTTTGTGTTGACCTGTGTAGTAGGTAGAGAACCACCAGGGATGACTGCAGGTGTGATTTGTGTACAGGTAACTATGGGTATAACTCACCTGTGTAGATGATGGTGTTGTTTGTTTTGTGTTGACCTGTGTTGTAGGTAGAGAACCACCAGGGATGACTGCAGGTGTGGTTTGTGTACAGGTAACTATGGGTATAACTCACCTGTGTAGATGAAGGTGTTGTTTGTTTTGTGTTGACCTGTGTAGTAGGTAGAGAACCACCGGGGATGACTGCAGGTGTAGTTTGTGTACAGGTAACTATGGGTATAACTCACCTGTGTAGATGAAGGTGTTGTTTGTTTTGTGTTGACCTGTGTAGTAGGTAGAGAACCACCAGGGATGACTGCAGGTGTGATTTGTGTACAGGTAACTATGGGTATAACTCACCTGTGTAGATGAAGGTGTTGTTTGTTTTGTGTTGACCTGTGTAGTAGGTAGAGAACCACCAGGGATGACTGCAGGTGTGGTTTGTGTACAGGTAACAATGTGTATAACTCACCTGTGTAGTTGATGGTGTTGTTTGTTTTGTGTTGACCTGTGTTGTAGGTAGAGAACCACCGGGGATGACTGCAGGTGTGGTTTGTGTACAGGTAACTATGGGTATAACTCACCTGTGTAGATGATGGTGTTGTTTGTTTTGTGTTGACCTGTGTTGTAGGTAGAGAACCACCGGGGATGACTGCAGGTGTGGTTTGTGTACAGGTAACTATGGGTATAACTCACCTGTGTAGATGAAGGTGTTGTTTGTTTTGTGTTGACCTGTGTAGTAGGTAGAGAACCACCAGGGATGACTGCAGGTGTGGTTTGTGTACAGGTAACTATGGGTATAACTCACCTGTGTAGATGAAGGTGTTGTTTGTTTTGTGTTGACCTGTGTAGTAGGTAGAGAACCACCAGGGATGACTGCAGGTGTGGTTTGTGTACAGGTAACTATGGGTATAACTCACCTGTGTAGATGAAGGTGTTGTTTGTTTTGTGTTGACCTGTGTTGTAGGTAGAGAACCACCAGGGATGACTGCAGGTGTAGTTTGTGTACAGGTAACTATGGGTATAACTCACCTGTGTAGATGAAGGTGTTGTTTGTTTTGTGTTGACCTGTGTTGTAGGTAGAGAACCACCAGGGATGACTGCAGGTGTGGTTTGTGTACAGGTAACTATGTGTATAACTCACCTGTGTAGATGAAGGTGTTGTTTGTTTTGTGTTGACCTGTGTTGTAGGTAGAGAACCACCGGGGATGACTGCAGGTGTGGTTTGTGTACAGGTAACTATGGGTATAACTCACCTGTGTAGATGAAGGTGTTGTTTGTTTTGTGTTGACCTGTGTAGTAGGTAGAGAACCACCAGGGATGACTGCAGGTGTGATTTGTGTACAGGTAACTATGGGTATAACTCACCTGTGTAGATGAAGGTGTTGTTTGTTTTGTGTTGACCTGTGTAGTAGGTAGAGAACCACCAGGGATGACTGCAGGTGTGATTTGTGTACAGGTAACTATGGGTATAACTCACCTGTGTAGATGAAGGTGTTGTTTGTTTTGTGTTGACCTGTGTAGTAGGTAGAGAACCACCAGGGATGACTGCAGGTGTGATTTGTGTACAGGTAACTATGGGTATAACTCACCTGTGTAGATGAAGGTGTTGTTTGTTTTGTGTTGACCTGTGTAGTAGGTAGAGAACCACCAGGGATGACTGCAGGTGTAGTTTGTGTACAGGTAACTATGGGTATAACTCACCTGTGTAGATGATGGTGTTGTTTGTTTTGTGTTGACCTGTGTAGTAGGTAGAGAACCACCAGGGATGACTGCAGGTGTGGTTTGTGTACAGGTAACTATGGGTATAACTCACCTGTGTAGATGATGGTGTTGTTTGTTTTGTGTTGACCTGTGTAGTAGGTAGAGAACCACCAGGGATGACTGTAGGTGTTGTTTGTGTACAGGTAACTATGGGTATAACTCACCTGTGTAGATGAAGGTGTTGTTTGTTTTGTGTTGACCTGTGTTGTAGGTAGAGAACCACCAGGGATGACTGCAGGTGTGGTTTGTGTACAGGTAACTATGGGTATAACTCACCTGTGTAGATGAAGGTGTTGTTTGTTTTGTGTTGACCTGTGTAGTAGGTAGAGAACCACCAGGGATGACTGCAGGTGTTGTTTGTGTACAGGTAACTATGGGTATAACTCACCTGTGTAGATGAAGGTGTTGTTTGTTTTGTGTTGACCTGTGTTGTAGGTAGAGAACCACCGGGGATGACTGCAGGTGTAGTTTGTGTACAGGTAACTATGGGTATAACTCACCTGTGTAGATGAAGGTGTTGTTTGTTTTGTGTTGACCTGTGTAGTAGGTAGAGAACCACCGGGGATGACTGCAGGTGTTGTTTGTGTACAGGTAACAATGGGCTGGTATAACTCACCTGTGTAGATGAAGGTGTTGTTTGTTTTGTGTTGACCTGTGTAGTAGGTAGAGAACCACCAGGGATGACTGCAGGTGTAGTTTGTGTACAGGTAACTATGGGTATAACTCACCTGTGTAGATGAAGGTGTTGTTTGTTTTGTGTTGACCTGTGTAGTAGGTAGAGAACCACCAGGGATGACTGCAGGTGTGGTTTGTGTACAGGTAACAATCGGCTGGTATAACTCACCTGTGTAGATGAAGGTGTTGTTTGTTTTGTGTTGACCTGTGTAGTAGGTAGAGAACCACCGGGGATGACTGCAGGTGTTGTTTGTGTACAGGTAACAATGGGCTGGTATAACTCACCTGTGTAGATGAAGGTGTTGTTTGTTTTGTGTTGACCTGTGTAGTAGGTAGAGAACCACCAGGGATGACTGCAGGTGTGATTTTTGTACAGGTAACTATGGGTATAACTCACCTGTGTAGATGAAGGTGTTGTTTGTTTTGTGTTGATCTGTGTTGTAGGTAGAGAACCACCAGGGATGACTGCAGGTGTTGTTTGTGTACAGGTAACAATGGGCTGGTATAACTCACCTGTGTAGATGAAGGTGTTGTTTGTTTTGTGTTGACCTGTGTTGTAGGTAGAGAACCACCAGGGATGACTGCAGGTGTGATTTGTGTACAGGTAACTATGGGTATAACTCACCTGTGTAGATGAAGGTGTTGTTTGTTTTGTGTTGACCTGTGTTGTAGGTAGAGAACCACCAGGGATGACTGCAGGTGTGATTTGTGTACAGGTAACTATGGGTATAACTCACCTGTGTAGATGAAGGTGTTGTTTGTTTTGTGTTGACCTGTGTAGTAGGTAGAGAACCACCAGGGATGACTGCAGGTGTGGTTTGTGTACAGGTAACTATGGGTATAACTCACCTGTGTAGATGAAGGTGTTGTTTGTTTTGTGTTAACCTGTGTAGTAGGTAGAGAACCACCAGGGATGACTGCAGGTGTTGTTTGTGTACAGGTTACTATGGGTATAACTCACCTGTGTAGATGAAGGTGTTGTTTGTTTTGTGTTGACCTGTGTAGTAGGTAGAGAACCACCAGGGATGACTGCAGGTGTGATTTGTGTACAGGTAACTATGGGTATAACTCACCTGTGTAGATGATGGTGTTGTTTGTTTTGTGTTGACCTGTGTAGTAGGTAGAGAACCACCAGGGATGACTGTAGGTGTTGTTTGTGTACAGGTAACTATGGGTATAACTCACCTGTGTAGTTGATGGTGTTGTTTGTTTTGTGTTGACCTGTGTAGTAGGTAGAGAACCACCAGGGATGACTGCAGGTGTGGTTTGTGTACAGGTAACTATGGGCTGGTATAACTCACCTGTGTAGATGATGGTGTTGTTTGTTTTGTGTTGACCTGTGTTGTAGGTAGAGAACCACCAGGGATGACTGCAGGTGTTGTTTGTGTACAGGTAACTATGGGCTGGTATAACTCACCTGTGTAGATGAAGGTGTTGTTTGTTTTGTGTTGACCTGTGTTGTAGGTAGAGAACCACCAGGGATGACTGCAGGTGTGGTTTGTGTACAGGTAACTATGGGTATAACTCACCTGTGTAGATGATGGTGTTGTTTGTTTTGTGTTGACCTGTGTAGTAGGTAGAGAACCACCAGGGATGACTGCAGGTGTTGTTTGTGTACAGGTAACTATGGGTATAACTCACCTGTGTAGATGATGGTGTTGTTTGTTTTGTGTTGACCTGTGTAGTAGGTAGAGAACCACCAGGGATGACTGCAGGTGTTGTTTGTGTACAGGTAACAATGTGTATAACTCACCTGTGTAGATGATGGTGTTGTTTGTTTTGTGTTGACCTGTGTTGTAGGTAGAGAACCACCAGGGATGACTGCAGGTGTTGTTTGTGTACAGGTAACAATGTGTATAACTCACCTGTGTAGATGAAGGTGTTGTTTGTTTTGTGTTGACCTGTGTAGTAGGTAGAGAACCACCAGGGATGACTGCAGGTGTGATTTGTGTACAGGTAACAATGTGTATAACTCACCTGTGTAGATGAAGGTGTTGTTTGTTTTGTGTTGACCTGTGTAGTAGGTAGAGAACCACCAGGGATGATAACAGGTGTGGTTTGTGTACAGGTAACTATGGGCTGGTATAACTCACCTGTGTAGATGAAGGTGTTGTTTGTTTTGTGTTGACCTGTGTAGTAGGTAGAGAACCACCAGGGATGACTGCAGGTGTTGTTTGTGTACAGGTAACAATGGGCTGGTATAACTCACCTGTGTAGATGAAGGTGTTGTTTGTTTTGTGTTGACCTGTGTAGTAGGTAGAGAACCACCAGGGATGACTGCAGGTGTGGTTTGTGTACAGGTAACTATGGGTATAACTCACCTGTGTAGATGATGGTGTTGTTTGTTTTGTGTTGACCTGTGTAGTAGGTAGAGAACCACCGGGGATGACTGCAGGTGTGGTTTGTGTACAGGTAACTATGGGTATAACTCACCTGTGTAGATGAAGGTGTTGTTTGTTTTGTGTTGACCTGTGTTGTAGGTAGAGAACCACCAGGGATGACTGCAGGTGTGGTTTGTGTACAGGTAACAATGGGTATAACTCACCTGTGTAGATGATGGTGTTGTTTGTTTTGTGTTGACCTGTGTAGTAGGTAGAGAACCACCAGGGATGACTGCAGGTGTTGTTTGTGTACAGGTAACTATGGGTATAACTCACCTGTGTAGATGAAGGTGTTGTTTGTTTTGTGTTGACCTGTGTAGTAGGTAGAGAACCACCAGGGATGACTGCAGGTGTGGTTTGTGTACAGGTAACTATGGGTATAACTCACCTGTGTAGATGAAGGTGTTGTTTGTTTTGTGTTGACCTGTGTTGTAGGTAGAGAACCACCGGGGATGACTGCAGGTGTGGTTTGTGTACAGGTAACTATGGGTATAACTCACCTGTGTAGATGAAGGTGTTGTTTGTTTTGTGTTGACCTGTGTAGTAGGTAGAGAACCACCAGGGATGACTGCAGGTGTGGTTTGTGTACAGGTAACTATGGGTATAACTCACCTGTGTAGATGAAGGTGTTGTTTGTTTTGTGTTGACCTGTGTTGTAGGTAGAGAACCACCAGGGATGACTGCAGGTGTAGTTTGTGTACAGGTAACTATGGGTATAACTCACCTGTGTAGATGATGGTGTTGTTTGTTTTGTGTTGACCTGTGTAGTAGGTAGAGAACCACCAGGGATGACTGCAGGTGTTGTTTGTGTACAGGTAACTATGGGTATAACTCACCTGTGTAGATGAAGGTGTTGTTTGTTTTGTGTTGACCTGTGTTGTAGGTAGAGAACCACCAGGGATGACTGCAGGTGTGGTTTGTGTACAGGTAACTATGGGTATAACTCACCTGTGTAGATGAAGGTGTTGTTTGTTTTGTGTTGACCTGTGTAGTAGGTAGAGAACCACCAGGGATGACTGCAGGTGTTGTTTGTGTACAGGTAACTATGGGTATAACTCACCTGTGTAGATGAAGGTGTTGTTTGTTTTGTGTTGACCTGTGTAGTAGGTAGAGAACCACCAGGGATGACTGCAGGTGTGGTTTGTGTACAGGTAACTATGGGTATAACTCACCTGTGTAGATGAAGGTGTTGTTTGTTTTGTGTTGACCTGTGTTGTAGGTAGAGAACCACCAGGGATGACTGCAGGTGTGGTTTGTGTACAGGTAACCAGGGTTCTCCCCAGGAATTTTTGAAGCTGTAGTGCTACCAAGTCGCGAAACTTTTACGCTTTGCGCGTTTCCAAGAATACTTCTACTGTTGCTACACAATACCCTTGGGCATTGTCCCTTCAAATTCAGGCACATAGTAAGAAAGAAGATATGAATAATAATTTTAAAATCCATATCCTTAACATTTACTTAATTGACATGATTTGTCTAGATTTAATATTGTCATCTCAAAAAGCATTAGTTGTACAATTTATGATTAATCAGGTAATGCAGCTAATTACCTGTTCGACCCCATTAATTCAATCATTTTATTCAATAATAACGATGACAACACATGCTCACTGATATATGCATGTCTCTTCAGTTAAGTTTATTTTAAAGTTAAATTAAAAATAATAGTCTGAAGACTTATATTTCTACATCAACAGGAATCTGACTATAGAATTGTGAAATTAATAAACACATGTATATCACTGTATTTAAAAGACAGGTCCAAATCTTGAGGAGTTGCATACAATTAAGATCATTTAATGAAGTTGTGCAGTCAACTATCATCAGTGTTACCAAACACTTAAAGTGACATTTCACATTTATTTCATTTTTTAAAAGTATATCTTGATGCAAAGATTGTTTATTCTAATGTGTAGAAATGCTATCAGTTTTTTTAAGTTAGTATTTATAAGCGAAAAATACGCCTTTAAAGTTAAGACAGAAATGGCAAATTCCCTATAAATCTGAACTGTTGTCCACAACAATTTGTTTAATTTCAGCACAAAAATATATATTTCTCGTAAACGGTTTGATATTTTGGCTTGAAATTTTCAGAAATTACATAAGAAAAGATGCTCTTTCAGATAGAATAAAAGTAAAATTCATGTAAAAATTATTGTGAAATGTCACTTTAAAGTGAACACAAGTTTAAATTATTCAGAAATGAATCAAACAATTGGATGTGAAAATCATGGTCATCCAGTTTCTGATTGGTTTTGAAAGTATTGTAATGTTAAGAAGATCTATTTAGCAAATCTTTCCTTCATTTTCTCACACAGTCAAATAGATCAGTGAAAAAGTTGTAGTCAACCAAATTACAACTAGCGTTACAAAATTCAAAGTATTATTTAAAACATCATAAGATGGAAAGCAGGGAGGGAAAGGGGAAAATATTGATTATCAAAATGTCCATATTTTTATATTTTTCAAAGTAATTTCTAATACAGACACCCAAGCTTGAGCAGCCCACAATGATAGACATGTGCAGTGGCGAACCCACTCTATAGCCTGATTATTTCATTTTCATTAAAGTGACATTTCAGAATTTTTTGTCATGATTTTTACTTTTATCTTTATCTGAAAGAGCATATTTCCTTATGAAAATTCTGAAAATTTCAAGCCAAAATATTGCGCCGTTTACGAGGAATTTATATTTTTGTGTTAAAATTGAACAAATTGTTGTGGACAACAGTTTGGATTTATATGCAATTTATCGATTATGTCTCAACTTTAAATGCGTGTTTCTCGCTTATTGGCAACAACTTCAAACAAGAGTGCCATCGTCACAATATACGCCGCCACTTATAAAACTTGAGACAAAAAAATGACATTGACAAGGATTTATAAATATTCACTGAAAAACCTTTAAAAAATTGTGTTCACAAAAAGGTTTTTATAAATATCCAGTGAAAAACCTGGGAGGAATTGCATTCACGAGGCTGAAATATCATTAAGCCCCAGAGACTAAGATTGAAGGGGGCATAATTCTGGCAAAAATCAATGAACCATGAAATCCTTCCTTCATGCACATCTACCAATTGAGGTGATAACATCCACCAAGTTTCATTAAGATCCAGCCAGAAACTTAGGAGGAGTTGTGTTGACAAGCCTGCAATTTCAATAAGCCCCAGAGACTAAGTTTTTAAGGGGCATAACTCAGGCAAAAATCAACGAACCATAGATTCCTTCCTTCATGCACATCTACCAATTGAGGTGATAACATTGACCAAGTTTCATTAAGATCCAGTCAGAAACTTAGGAGGAGTTGTGTTGACAAGCCTGCAATTTCAATAAGCCCCAGAGACTTAAGTTTTTAAGGGGCGTAACTCAGGCAAAAATCGACGAACCATAAAATCCTTCCTTCATGCACATCTACCAATTGAGGTGATAACATTGACCAAGTTTCAAGAAGATCCAGGCAGAAACTTAGGAGGAGTTGCGTTGACAAGCCTGCAATTTCAATAAGCCCCAGAGACTAAGTTTTTAAGGGGCGTAACTCAGACAAAAATCGACGAACCATAAAATCCTTCCTTCATGCACATCTACCAATTGAGATGATAACATTGACCAAGTTTCAAGAAGATCCAGCCAGAAACTTAGGAGGAGTTGCGTTGACAAGCCTGCAATTTCAATAAGCCCCAGAGACTAAGTTTTTAAGGGGCGTAACTCAGGCAAAAATCGACGAACCATAAAATCCTTCCTTCATGCACATCTACCAATTGAGGTGATAACATTGACCAAGTTTCAAGAAGATCCAGCCAGAAACTTAGGAGGAGTTGCGTTGACAAGGCTGCAATTTCAATAAGCCCCAGAGACTAAGTTTTTAAGGGGCATAACTCAGGCAAAAATCAACGAACCATAAAATCCTTCCTTCATGCACATCTACCAATTGAGGTGATAACATTGACCAAGTTTCAAGAAGATCCAGCCAGAAACTTAGGAGGAGTTGCGTTGACAAGAAAAGTGGACGTACGTACGGACGGACGGATGGACGGATGGACGGATGGACGGATGGACGGACGGATGGACGGACGGACGGACAGACGGAGAAGATGACGCCAATATACGTCCGCCTCCGGCGGCGTATAAAAAACTAATAGTATTTATACTCATTAGAATAACCAATCTTGGCATCAAGACATACTTTAAAAATTTGAAATTGGAATGAAATGTCCCTTTAAGAAATTTAGTGAAAATTGTCAGAACCTCAAGTTGTGTAATACTAGGAAGAGGAGTCCCCTTATTGTATTTTGACCCCCCCCCCTTTTCACAGAAATCAGGGATCCGCCACAGACATGCATGCAAATAAGTCAATAACAAAGCATGAAATTTAGATGATCAAATTATCATTCAACCAATCATCGCTGTAAAAAAGCACAGGACAGGCTATAGGCTAGTAAATATACACTTTGACCTGGACAAAATTAGAACAGAAATGAAACCTATGCTATTTTACTCGGGAAGTACCCACCTTTTCATAGAAAAAAATATACTTCGATCCCTCCGTTGCGATTTGAGTAATTTTGGGTCAAAAAATGGGTTTTTTGGCAAAAAATGTGAAAAAATGGAATTTACAATTTTTTCAGGATTCGTTGATTCTTATGCAGTTTTTAGTTGAGAAAATGGTAGGGAATATGTATTAGATTGGTACAAAAGGAAGACTCAGCTAAAAATCGTAAAAACTGATTTTTTATTATTTTTTGGTCAAAAAGGGGGGGGGGGGGGGGGGGGCGGAGTATTGATATAACATATAGCACTGAATTCTTTAAATGGATAATTCCTATTTTAGATTATTATAATGAAAGAACTGAATTAGAGGTAAGAAATAAAGTAAAAGAATCCCTCTGATGCGATTTCTGTAATTTTGTAGCAAAAAATTGGTATTTTTGTGAAAAATGGGAAAAAATCAAAAAATAGAATTTTCTATTTTTTCAGAAATCAGGAAATGTTAGCATATATGGATTAGATGGATACAAAAGTAACATTCAGCAAAAAATCATAAAAAACTATTTTTTACGATTATTTTTAGTTGAGAGGATGTGGGATAGCCAGACTGGTCGTGGTATAGGCTTATATAGATATGAACTTAGCACTGATTTTTTTTATTGGATAATTCCTATTTTAGATTATCATAATGAAATGAATTGGATTTGGGGTTAGAAAAAAAGTAAAAGAATCCCTCTGGTGCGATTAAT
The DNA here is from genome assembly GCA_963680895.1 of Fragum sueziense. Lineage (NCBI taxonomy): Eukaryota > Metazoa > Mollusca > Bivalvia > Cardiida > Cardiidae > Fragum > Fragum sueziense. The sequence goes on from OY804596.1 coordinate 4,658,945, forward strand.
TTAAATTTGGGACAAAAATTTGGTATTTGGTGAAAAGTGGGTACATTTGGAGTTTTCTATTTTTTTTTTCAATATTTTCAATCTTTATTCAGATTTTTTATGTAGTTTTATGTGAGAAAATGTTAGCAAATATATTAGATTGAAACAAAAGTAAAATTCAATAAAACAAAAATCATGAAAACTAAATTTTTATACGCCCGAAGGGTCGTATTATGTTATGGCCCTGGTCGTCCGTCCGTCCGTCCGTTAGCAATTTCTTGTGTGCGCACCTCCTCCTACAGTTTTGATCAGAATTTGATCAAACTTGCCACAATGAATTCCCATGGTGTCTAGTTGTGCACACCGCTTACGGAACTCAGATAACTCTTTTCGTTCTTGAATTATCTGCCCTTGAATGAAAAAATGGCCAATTTTACTGACAAGCCCCTCTCGGGCGTATATGCGCCGCTCTGCGAAGCTCTTGTCATGATTTGGTATTCCACAGGTGTGTGGGGAAGGGGACAGATGTGCTGGTAGGGGTATTGATATGAACATCCTACATGTAAACCCGTTTCTATAGGGGTTTCTATCCCTTTTTTATTGCTCCCTACATGAAATCAGTCTGCTGACAAAGTCAACGGACACTAATTTTTGCCTAATATTAGGCGTTTTATAACCAATACTGTATAGTGTAAGAATAGTGTAAATGTACAAGTAAGGAGCTTGGAACAGAATTTTGTGTTATTTGTATTACTTTGACCACATATTTACGTTAGACGATTTCAGTCAGTTTTGTAAGGGTCCCGGTTTTAAGGTCCTAGAATAGCTTTCCCTCTGGTATATTATTAAAGGCATTTGGAATACGAAATCGTAAGTGATCAACCATTGCTTTTTCGTAACTTTAGTTTTACACCAGATAACAATGATTCTTGTAAGAATCTTGATTTGAATAAGCTATGAAATAGGATCTGCTTTGCTTGATGAGATGCCCTTTGGGTTCAAACAGGATGTGGATAAAGATGCGATAAAGAAGATGCATCATGATTGATTTACATGTATTTTATCTTTTTCTACTCCAGGCCTGTACATCTATCCTCATGGTTCTTCACTGTCACATAATCTCATTGTTTGTGGCACTGTATTATCTACGTCCATTTGTAACAAGACTGTCTATATGCCGAACTACAAAAGGTGTTGATTCTCCCAATCCCATTCAGTCTTTGAATTGTATGAGCATTACTCTCAGGTGCATAGGAAGCAATTTCATATTGTGGAGGGGGAGCTGAAGCACATATCCGGGCCAGTGTCTGAATATTTGGGTAGGGGGCTTAATTGATTTTTTTCTAAATTTTCAGTGTTAAATAGGAAAATTAGGCATTTTGGTCAACTTGTTGCTTATCCCCCAACCTTATATAGCCCCTTGTTCCCACGGGCCTGAATATCTAAGCCATGTCCATTAAAATAGATGTTCCTTCTTTTTAGAAAAAAAAGTTTTTGTTTAAGTATCATTCATGTTTGGTCACAATTCATATCATAGAAACTTCTTTTGACATTTTTCTATAAATGAAATAGAAATGGACAATCTTCACATGATCAGGTGCAACTGATGTTACAAAATGACTGAGAATTTGCTGAACACAGCATTTAATCAATGAATAAATGTTACTTTTTGGACTTTTTAGCCAAATTTGTTTTTATATCATGTTAACACGTTTTCATATAAGATGCACTCATCTAAATACTTCATACAAATTAAAACTTAAAAAAAAGAAACCCCTAAAACAGAAATCTGAAAAAAAATCATCAAATTTCATTTTAATTTCCGCAAAACGGCAATGAATCTTGTGCGAAACATAAGCTTGATTTACCGTTATCTTTGTATAAATTGTCGGTGTTTTTATAAAATCTTGTAACTACAGCTACAATCAAACTGTAGTTGCGACATTTTAGATTTACACCGATAGAATACTATTGTTTGTCCGAAATTTCGTCAACGTTTACCGGATGAAATTGATCCCTATTACAGAAATCTCAGGAGGGATTCTTTTACTTGTTTAAAACTGTTTACTTTTTCTTTTTTCCTTAATCCTATTCATTTGGTTAAAACAATCTAAAATAGGAAGTATCTCAATAAAGAATTCAGTGCTATGTTAATATCAATCCCCCCACCCAACCCCCTATTTGATGCACCACCACCCCCTTTTCGAATAAAAAATCACTAAAAATTAGCTTTTATGATTTTTTTAATAACAAATATCTTTCCATCTGATCTATACGTATATGCTTACATTGTCTCATCTAAAAACATCATAAAAATGAACAAATACTGAATATATAGAAAATTCCAGGTTTTTTGCCATTTTTCACCAAAATATCAATTTTTTGCCTAAAAAAATAAATCGCAACAGAGGGTTTACTTTACTTCTTTCTTGCCATTAATCAAGTCAATTTCATTATTATACATCTAAAATAGGAATTATTCCGTGAAGAATGTTGCATCAATATTCTACCACCCACCCACCCACCTATTTGCCCCCCCCCCCTTTTTGACTAAACTAAACCAGTTTTTACGATTTTCGCTGAATCTTCCTTTTGTACCCATCTAATTCATATTTGCAACCATTTTCTCACCTAAAAACTGCATGAAAATCAACAATTCGTGAAAAAAATGAAAATTCTAATTTTTCACATTTTTCGCCAAAAAACCCATTTTTTGACCCAAAATTACTCAAATCGCAACGGAGGGATCAAAGTATATTTTTTTCTGTGAAATGGTGGGTACTTCCCCAATACAATAGCATAGGTTTCATTTCTGTTCTAATTTTGTCCAGGTTACCCCTGTTTCAGTTTTAGTTTGACTAGACTACTAGTCTTATTTATAAGCCCTGACATATTTTTTAACTTTGTCATGAATGTCAGTAAGGACAGGCTTCGTCAATCAGGCAAAGAAAATGCTGATTACCAGAAATTTCTCCCCTCAAGTTTTCTGTTTTTTTTCTTTACAACGGGCTGCGTATGCTCTGATCTTAAAATTCGTCTTTGGGAAATGGTTTAAAAATCACTCGCTAGTGACATCAGGCCCATAGAAAGCAATTTAATACTGAGGAGGGGGCTCAAACTCCAGTGCAAATTTTAAGTGTAAAATAAGGAAAATCGGCATTTTTGGCCAACTGTTATTAGTGTTAGTGGCTTAGCCAACTTAGCCACTCATACAGAATTGACTTTGAAAGAGAATGTAAACTACCGGTATCTATAAGCCCTGACAAAGATTTTAGAGATAAGTGTTTCATCTCTCTGATAGGACCAGTCCAATATTTAATAGTCTAAATTGAAATAAAGTTAACAAAAAACTTTGCCAACATAATGCAAGTGTAAAATATGATGTATTTACCTTGTCAGCATAATTTCCTTTCATTTATTTCAATGATAAATATACGAAGATTAGGGAATGTTCACTGAAGTTCATTCAGGAAAGAGTTTTCTTTGTGTAATCAATTAGTAGAAAATCTGACATACAACAACTGTGTGACGTGGAGTGACGTGGAGTGACGTCACAATGTGTCTGGAATGTAGGACAAAATCCCCTTTGTTTCAATCACTCAAATTTGAGTTGTAAAATGTCTTATCTGCTGGGGATTTATGATACAGTTACACTTTTTAAAACCTGAGGATTGTCAATGATAAGGAGACTTAACCACTTGCGTTATAATTTTGTGTTTATCTTGGAAGATGAAGAAGGCAAAAGTAAAAGTGCGAATTTCTAAGTCAGACAATGGAATGGATAAAAGCACTTTGAGGTAAACAATGCTCATTTCTTTGTTTGATTTACGATTTAATTAAACCTTGGACTAAGATTCTACGGACAGAGACAGTGAAGTGGGATTTGTGAATAAATTAACATAATGTAGGAGAATTTGTATAGACTAGAACTGTAAAACTAAAAGGGATAATTCCCGTGGCTGCTTTTCAGTGTTGGTTTCGTCTAGAAAGCTTTGAGGCTTTGAAATTACCCGACTGATATTTTGTTCAAACCAATGTTGATCTAGATTCCAATTATTAATCAGAATTTACTTCTAGATCTACATCTATCCAATCTAGACTTGCCATTTTCGATTTATGCCTGTTTTTTCGTCAAACCAAAATTTGTCAGTCTGCACATACATGTAGATCTATATTAATTTTGTGTAGCCATGAAATATTAAGGCCTGCCGACTCACGCGTGATCCAACTTGATAGACAAAACTATTGAATGTCCAAAATTATGTCAGAAGTAGAGAAGCTACTGGAAAAAAGAATTTTTACAGTTTTACGTTCCAGAGGTCGCAAACAAATTATTCTAGACTGTCTAATATTTAAAATGGTCATAGATCTAATTATCGACGAAATTATAAAATATCTTACATTGATTTACAGAAACAATTACATCTAGATCATAAATCTGTGGGTAGAAAATACAATGTATTGTTCAGCAAATTTCAACTTTAATCGAGCGTCTACAGGCGTTAAAACTCGTATGATCTGTGGAGTAAGGGTTAGCACTACACCCGGGAACCGATATTACCAGTTATACATTGGTTCCCTGCACCACCTGGTTTACGCATGACTGCTTTCAGTGATAAACCTTATCAGTAAGTGGCACAAGTTACTGCAATTAACGAGTAAATAAGAAGATAATGACCACTTTTCTAAAGGGTAAGATAAAGGTGTATCGGGATTACAATTAAGCTGTATCGGCGGTTCAAAGCTGTATCGGCATAATGGCAAATCTTCTGAAGCCGTATCGGTCCCGATACGGCTTATGGCTCTGGGGAGAACACTGGTAACTATGGGTATAACTCACCTGTGTAGATGAAGGTGTTGTTTGTTTTGTGTTGACCTGTGTAGTAGGTAGAGAACCACCAGGGATGACTGCAGGTGTAGTTTGTGTACAGGTAACTATGGGTATAACTCACCTGTGTAGATGATGGTGTTGTTTGTTTTGTGTTGACCTGTGTTGTAGGTAGAGAACCACCAGGGATGACTGTAGGTGTTGTTTGTGTACAGGTAACTATGGGTATAACTCACCTGTGTAGATGAAGGTGTTGTTTGTTTTGTGTTGACCTGTGTTGTAGGTAGAGAACCACCAGGGATGACTGCAGGTGTGGTTTGTGTACAGGTAACAATGGGTATAACTCACCTGTGTAGATGAAGGTGTTGTTTGTTTTGTGTTGACCTGTGTAGTAGGTAGAGAACCACCAGGGATGACTGCAGGTGTAGTTTGTGTACAGGTAACTATGGGTATAACTCACCTGTGTAGATGAAGGTGTTGTTTGTTTTGTGTTGACCTGTGTAGTAGGTAGAGAACCACCAGGGATGACTGCAGGTGTGATTTGTGTACAGGTAACTATGGGCTGGTATAACTCACCCGTGTAGATGAAGGTGTTGTTTGTTTTGTGTTGACCTGTGTTGTAGGTAGAGAACCACCAGGGATGACTGCAGGTGTTGTTTGTGTACAGGTAACTATGGGCTGGTATAACTCACCTGTGTAGATGAAGGTGTTGTTTGTTTTGTGTTGACCTGTGTAGTAGGTAGAGAACCACCAGGGATGACTGCAGGTGTAGTTTGTGTACAGGTAACTATGGGTATAACTCACCTGTGTAGATGAAGGTGTTGTTTGTTTTGTGTTGACCTGTGTAGTAGGTAGAGAACCACCAGGGATGACTGCAGGTGTGATTTGTGTACAGGTAACTATGGGCTGGTATAACTCACCTGTGTAGATGAAGGTGTTGTTTGTTTTGTGTTGACCTGTGTTGTAGGTAGAGAACCACCAGGGATGACTGCAGGTGTTGTTTGTGTACAGGTAACTATGGGCTGGTATAACTCACCTGTGTAGATGAAGGTGTTGTTTGTTTTGTGTTGACCTGTGTAGTAGGTAGAGAACCACCAGGGATGACTGCAGGTGTTGTTTGTGTACAGGTAACTATGGGTATAACTCACCTGTGTAGATGAAGGTGTTGTTTGTTTTGTGTTGACCTGTGTAGTAGGTAGAGAACCACCAGGGATGACAGCAGGTGTGGTTTGTGTACAGGTAACTATGTGTATAACTCACCTGTGTAGATGATGGTGTTGTTTGTTTTGTGTTGACCTGTGTTGTAGGTAGAGAACCACCAGGGATGACTGCAGGTGTGGTTTGTGTACAGGTAACAATGGGTATAACTCACCTGTGTAGATGATGGTGTTGTTTGTTTTGTGTTGACCTGTGTTGTAGGTAGAGAACCACCAGGGATGACTGCAGGTGTTGTTTGTGTACAGGTAACTATGGGTATAACTCACCTGTGTAGATGAAGGTGTTGTTTGTTTTGTGTTGACCTGTGTAGTAGGTAGAGAACCACCAGGGATGACTGCAGGTGTAGTTTGTGTACAGGTAACTATGGGTATAACTCACCTGTGTAGATGAAGGTGTTGTTTGTTTTGTGTTGACCTGTGTAGTAGGTAGAGAACCACCAGGGATGACTGCAGGTGTTGTTTGTGTACAGGTAACTATGGGTATAACTCACCTGTGTAGATGAAGGTGTTGTTTGTTTTGTGTTGACCTGTGTAGTAGGTAGAGAACCACCAGGGATGACTGCAGGTGTGATTTGTGTACAGGTAACTATGTGTATAACTCACCTGTGTAGATGAAGGTGTTGTTTGTTTTGTGTTGACCTGTGTTGTAGGTAGAGAACCACCAGGGATGACTGCAGGTGTGGTTTGTGTACAGGTAACAATGTATATAACTCACCTGTGTAGATGAAGGTGTTGTTTGTTTTGTGTTGACCTGTGTAGTAGGTAGAGAACCACCAGGGATGACTGCAGGTGTGATTTGTGTACAGGTAACTATGGGTATAACTCACCTGTGTAGATGAAGGTGTTGTTTGTTTTGTGTTGACCTGTGTTGTAGGTAGAGAACCACCAGGGATGACTGCAGGTGTGGTTTGTGTACAGGTAACAATGTGTATAACTCACCTGTGTAGATGAAGGTGTTGTTTGTTTTGTGTTGACCTGTGTAGTAGGTAGAGAACCACCAGGGATGACTGTAGGTGTTGTTTGTGTACAGGTAACTATGGGTATAACTCACCTGTGTAGATGAAGGTGTTGTTTGTTTTGTGTTGACCTGTGTAGTAGGTAGAGAACCACCAGGGATGACTGCAGGTGTGGTTTGTGTACAGGTAACTATGGGTATAACTCACCTGTGTAGATGAAGGTGTTGTTTGTTTTGTGTTGACCTGTGTAGTAGGTAGAGAACCACCAGGGATGACTGCAGGTGTTGTTTGTGTACAGGTAACTATGTGTATAACTCACCTGTGTAGATGAAGGTGTTGTTTGTTTTGTGTTGACCTGTGTAGTAGGTAGAGAACCACCAGGGATGACTGCAGGTGTTGTTTGTGTACAGGTAACTATGGGTATAACTCACCTGTGTAGATGAAGGTGTTGTTTGTTTTGTGTTGACCTGTATTGTAGGTAGAGAACCACCAGGGATGACTGCAGGTGTTGTTTGTGTACAGGTAACTATGGGTATAACTCACCTGTGTAGATGAAGGTGTTGTTTGTTTTGTGTTGACCTGTGTAGTAGGTAGAGAACCACCAGGGATGACTGCAGGTGTTGTTTGTGTACAGGTAACTATGGGTATAACTCACCTTTGTAGATGAAGGTGTTGTTTGTTTTGTGTTGACCTGTGTTGTAGGTAGAGAACCACCAGGGATGACTGCAGGTGTGATTTGTGTACAGGTAACTATGGGTATAACTCACCTGTGTAGATGATGGTGTTGTTTGTTTTGTGTTGACCTGTGTTGTAGGTAGAGAACCACCAGGGATGACTGCAGGTGTGGTTTGTGTACAGGTAACTATGGGTATAACTCACCTGTGTAGATGAAGGTGTTGTTTGTTTTGTGTTGACCTGTGTTGTAGGTAGAGAACCACCAGGGATGACTGCAGGTGTGGTTTGTGTACAGGTAACTATGGGCTGGTATAACTCACCTGTGTAGATGAAGGTGTTGTTTGTTTTGTGTTGACCTGTGTAGTAGGTAGAGAACCACCAGGGATGACTGCAGGTGTGATTTGTGTACAGGTAACTATGGGTATAACTCACCTGTGTAGATGAAGGTGTTGTTTGTTTTGTGTTGACCTGTGTTGTAGGTAGAGAACCACCAGGGATGACTGCAGGTGTGATTTGTGTACAGGTAACTATGGGTATAACTCACCTTTGTAGATGATGGTGTTGTTTGTTTTGTGTTGACCTGTGTTGTAGGTAGAGAACCACCAGGGATGACTGCAGGTGTGGTTTGTGTACAGGTAACTATGGGTATAACTCACCTGTGTAGATGAAGGTGTTGTTTGTTTTGTGTTGACCTGTGTTGTAGGTAGAGAACCACCAGGGATGACTGCAGGTGTGGTTTGTGTACAGGTAACTATGGGTATAACTCACCTGTGTAGATGAAGGTGTTGTTTGTTTTGTGTTGACCTGTGTTGTAGGTAGAGAACCACCAGGGATGACAGCAGGTGTGGTTTGTGTACAGGTAACTATGGGTATAACTCACCTGTGTAGATGAAGGTGTTGTTTGTTTTGTGTTGACCTGTGTTGTAGGTAGAGAACCACCAGGGATGACTGCAGGTGTTGTTTGTGTACAGGTAACTATGGGTATAACTCACCTGTGTAGATGAAGGTGTTGTTTGTTTTGTGTTGACCTGTGTAGTAGGTAGAGAACCACCAGGGATGACTGCAGGTGTAGTTTGTGTACAGGTAACTATGGGTATAACTCACCTGTGTAGATGAAGGTGTTGTTTGTTTTGTGTTGACCTGTGTTGTAGGTAGAGAACCACCGGGGATGACTGCAGGTGTGATTTGTGTACAGGTAACAATGTGTATAACTCACCTGTGTAGATGAAGGTGTTGTTTGTTTTGTGTTGACCTGTGTAGTAGGTAGAGAACCACCAGGGATGACTGCAGGTGTAGTTTGTGTACAGGTAACTATGGGTATAACTCACCTGTGTAGATGAAGGTGTTGTTTGTTTTGTGTTGACCTGTGTAGTAGGTAGAGAACCACCAGGGATGACTGCAGGTGTGGTTTGTGTACAGGTAACTATGTGTATAACTCACCTGTGTAGATGAAGGTGTTGTTTGTTTTGTGTTGACCTGTGTAGTAGGTAGAGAACCACCGGGGATGACTGCAGGTGTAGTTTGTGTACAGGTAACTATGGGTATAACTCACCTGTGTAGATGAAGGTGTTGTTTGTTTTGTGTTGACCTGTGTTGTAGGTAGAGAACCACCGGGGATGACTGCAGGTGTAGTTTGTGTACAGGTAACTATGGGTATAACTCACCTGTGTAGATGAAGGTGTTGTTTGTTTTGTGTTGACCTGTGTAGTAGGTAGAGAACCACCGGGGATGACTGCAGGTGTAGTTTGTGTACAGGTAACTATGGGTATAACTCACCTGTGTAGATGAAGGTGTTGTTTGTTTTGTGTTGACCTGTGTTGTAGGTAGAGAACCACCAGGGATGACTGCAGGTGTTGTTTGTGTACAGGTAACTATGTGTATAACTCACCTGTGTAGATGAAGGTGTTGTTTGTTTTGTGTTGACCTGTGTTGTAGGTAGAGAACCACCAGGGATGACTGCAGGTGTGATTTGTGTACAGGTAACTATGGGTATAACTCACCTGTGTAGATGAAGGTGTTGTTTGTTTTGTGTTGACCTGTGTTGTAGGTAGAGAACCACCAGGGATGACTGTAGGTGTGATTTGTGTACAGGTAACTATGGGCTGGTATAACTCACCTGTGTAGATGAAGGTGTTGTTTGTTTTGTGTTGACCTGTGTTGTAGGTAGAGAACCACCAGGGATGACTGCAGGTGTGATTTGTGTACAGGTAACTATGGGTATAACTCACCTGTGTAGATGAAGGTGTTGTTTGTTTTGTGTTGACCTGTGTAGTAGGTAGAGAACCACCAGGGATGACTGTAGGTGTGATTTGTGTACAGGTAACTATGGGCTGGTATAACTCACCTGTGTAGATGAAGGTGTTGTTTGTTTTGTGTTGACCTGTGTTGTAGGTAGAGAACCACCAGGGATGACTGCAGGTGTGATTTGTGTACAGGTAACTATGGGTATAACTCACCTGTGTAGATGAAGGTGTTGTTTGTTTTGTGTTGACCTGTGTTGTAGGTAGAGAACCACCAGGGATGACTGCAGGTGTGGTTTGTGTACAGGTAACAATGTGTATAACTCACCTGTGTAGATGAAGGTGTTGTTTGTTTTGTGTTGACCTGTGTTGTAGGTAGAGAACCACCAGGGATGACTGCAGGTGTGATTTGTGTACAGGTAACTATGGGTATAACTCACCTGTGTAGATGAAGGTGTTGTTTGTTTTGTGTTGACCTGTGTAGTAGGTAGAGAACCACCAGGGATGACTGCAGGTGTGATTTGTGTACAGGTAACTATGGGTATAACTCACCTGTGTAGATGAAGGTGTTGTTTGTTTTGTGTTGACCTGTGTAGTAGGTAGAGAACCACCAGGGATGACTGCAGGTGTGGTTTGTGTACAGGTAACAATGGGTATAACTCACCTGTGTAGATGATGGTGTTGTTTGTTTTGTGTTGACCTGTGTTGTAGGTAGAGAACCACCAGGGATGACTGCAGGTGTGATTTGTGTACAGGTAACAATGGGTATAACTCACCTGTGTAGATGAAGGTGTTGTTTGTTTTGTGTTGACCTGTGTTGTAGGTAGAGAACCACCAGGGATGACTGCAGGTGTGGTTTGTGTACAGGTAACAATGGGTATAACTCACCTGTGTAGATGAAGGTGTTGTTTGTTTTGTGTTGACCTGTGTAGTAGGTAGAGAACCACCGGGGATGACTGCAGGTGTGGTTTGTGTACAGGTAACTATGGGTATAACTCACCTGTGTAGATGAAGGTGTTGTTTGTTTTGTGTTGACCTGTGTTGTAGGTAGAGAACCACCAGGGATGACTGCAGGTGTGATTTGTGTACAGGTAACTATGGGTATAACTCACCTGTGTAGATGAAGGTGTTGTTTGTTTTGTGTTGACCTGTGTAGTAGGAAGAGAACCACCAGGGATGACTGCAGGTGTGGTTTGTGTACAGGTAACAATGGGTATAACTCACCTGTGTAGATGAAGGTGTTGTTTGTTTTGTGTTGACCTGTGTAGTAGGTAGAGAACCACCAGGGATGACTGCAGGTGTGGTTTGTGTACAGGTAACAATGTGTATAACTCACCTGTGTAGATGAAGGTGTTGTTTGTTTTGTGTTGACCTGTGTTGTAGGTAGAGAACCACCAGGGATGACTGCAGGTGTGATTTGTGTACAGGTAACTATGTGTATAACTCACCTGTGTAGATGAAGGTGTTGTTTGTTTTGTGTTGACCTGTGTTGTAGGTAGAGAACCACCAGGGATGACTGCAGGTGTGGTTTGTGTACAGGTAACTATGGGCTGGTATAACTCACCTGTGTAGATGAAGGTGTTGTTTGTTTTGTGTTGACCTGTGTTGTAGGTAGAGAACCACCAGGGATGACTGCAGGTGTGATTTGTGTACAGGTAACTATGGGTATAACTCACCTGTGTAGATGAAGGTGTTGTTTGTTTTGTGTTGACCTGTGTAGTAGGTAGAGAACCACCAGGGATGACTGCAGGTGTAGTTTGTGTACAGGTAACTATGTGTATAACTCACCTGTGTAGATGAAGGTGTTGTTTGTTTTGTGTTGACCTGTGTTGTAGGTAGAGAACCACCAGGGATGACTGCAGGTGTGATTTGTGTACAGGTAACTATGGGTATAACTCACCTGTGTAGATGATGGTGTTGTTTGTTTTGTGTTGACCTGTGTAGTAGGTAGAGAACCACCAGGGATGACTGCAGGTGTTGTTTGTGTACAGGTAACTATGGGTATAACTCACCTGTGTAGATGAAGGTGTTGTTTGTTTTGTGTTGACCTGTGTTGTAGGTAGAGAACCACCAGGGATGACTGCAGGTGTTGTTTGTGTACAGGTAACTATGGGTATAACTCACCTGTGTAGATGAAGGTGTTGTTTGTTTTGTGTTGACCTGTGTAGTAGGTAGAGAACCACCAGGGATGACTGCAGGTGTGATTTGTGTACAGGTAACTATGTGTATAACTCACCTGTGTAGATGAAGGTGTTGTTTGTTTTGTGTTGACCTGTGTAGTAGGTAGAGAACCACCAGGGATGACTGCAGGTGTGATTTGTGTACAGGTAACTATGTGTATAACTCACCTGTGTAGATGAAGGTGTTGTTTGTTTTGTGTTGACCTGTGTAGTAGGTAGAGAACCACCAGGGATGACTGCAGGTGTGGTTTGTGTACAGGTAACAATGGGTATAACTCACCTGTGTAGATGATGGTGTTGTTTGTTTTGTGTTGACCTGTGTTGTAGGTAGAGAACCACCAGGGATGACTGCAGGTGTGGTTTGTGTACAGGTAACTATGGGTATAACTCACCTGTGTAGATGAAGGTGTTGTTTGTTTTGTGTTGACCTGTGTAGTAGGTAGAGAACCACCAGGGATGACTGCAGGTGTGATTTGTGTACAGGTAACTATGGGTATAACTCACCTGTGTAGATGAAGATGTTGTTTGTTTTGTGTTGACCTGTGTTGTAGGTAGAGAACCACCAGGGATGACTGCAGGTGTGATTTGTGTACAGGTAACTATGGGTATAACTCACCTGTGTAGATGAAGGTGTTGTTTGTTTTGTGTTGACCTGTGTAGTAGGTAGAGAACTACCAGGGATGACTGCAGGTGTGGTTTGTGTACAGGTAACTATGGGCTGCTGCCCCGGGCGCTGTGTGGTGATCTTCACGACCCTCCGACCTTCCTCCGTAAATATCTCCTTAAACTGATCCAAGTATCTGTAATGACGAACAAGATAAGCTGACTGCTTAACACATGTTAGTTACAAAAAGTAAAATTTTGAATGGAAAGATAAACAAGCAAAGCCTAGTATTTTTGTGACCTGTATTTTTTTCGTGAGCAAGGACTTCAATTTCCACAATAATACTGAACGAAAACTCATCCGAATCTTTTTCTTTTCCTGAAATTGTTTTTTTTTAATTAAGTCCCTTGCCGAATCAAGAAGATTGTGTGACAAAGGTAATATTTTAGCCAGGATGTGTTAAAGCATAAGTGACCAACATGGATCCAGATCAGCCTGTGCAAATGCAGTCTGATCCAGATCCATAATGTTCTCTAAAACTTCTTCATCACCTGCAGATTCTGTAAATTAGAAGAGTGGATGCTTACTCGACTGTACTTGACCACAGGCTGATCTGGAAAATCTGGTTTTCTAAATGCTATCTGGGGACCTTTTCCATACCCTGGGGCCACTTTTTTTTAAACATTTAAGACATATTTTGACTTACTGATGCCCTACTAATAGCTTAAACATAAATCCAATTAGCTATGGACTTTATACATTTGCAATATGCAATTCTTGCCTGAAACATGTCGTAAAACATCAGTAAAACAAAAATACATCTTAAAGGCTACCAAGCTTGGCAGTTTATTGCACCGTATATTGGAAGAAAATCATTAAATTAACATGTTTTATAAAAGATCCGCCAAACTCGGTTGTTTTAAAAGTTTTATTTGCTTTTCTTTACATCGTTGAAAAACTGATTTTCGAGAAAATAAAGATCGTCAATTTCCGTAAAATTGCCACAGATTGAGGTCATCAATGGCTTGACTCCGCCCCCCAATCTAGAACATGGGGTGTCTGACAAAGATATTGTGTTCGACTTTTCTGTCATATAACGAAGTCTCAGTTTTTATCCATTTCTCGATCGTAAGAGTAATACACACAAACTTAAACCGTTCTTTGGCACATTCCTTAATTAACTTACGACCTATTCTTTGACTGTTTTAACATTTTTTTCTAACATTTACTGAGGACAAACTCCGTGTTTTGAGTATCAATTGGGGAAGTCGCTTTATGACAGAAAAGTCGGACATTTAACTTTTTCAGAAATTTCAGACTTTCCGGGAAATGACCCATGACTGCCCGTTTTTCCCGCCGTGACATCATTCAGTGGCCAGTATGATGTCATAATTTCAAGTCGGAAGTTTAGCGTATTTTCTTCGGCAAAGATCGGAAAAGACCAAAATATCCAATTTAAAAGACGAAATAAAAACACTTCTAATGTTGGAAAATTGTAGAAACTTTGATAATTGGTTAATAGTAAGGTGTTCTTTCGGCACAAGACTTTAATTTTGCCAATCATCGGACACTTTAAAGGTCAACTATTAGAAAATTAAAGATTTTGCTGATTTCTCAAACATCGTTTGAAAATGGGTTTCAGTATAATGCATATACGGTCATCTTAAAATAGAAAAGGTTTACGCGTTGAACACAGCAGTCAAAATACCAGATTTTTTTACTGCAATAGAAAATAATCCAATTTGTTTTTGTAAAGAACTATTAGGTTTCCTGAACCTTACAATAGATTGTTTTTAACAAAAAAGATTCAAGTTTTCCATATAAGGTAATTTGTTTTCATAAATCCTTGTGGAGGACTGCTGTCGCATGAGATACATGTTTCAGTGGGCGGGTGTTGAGCGTCACAGGCCTCTTTGTGCAGTATATCGTTGTATATGACCAAATATGGTATATCAACATAGGTCAAGCATGTGTACTTAACCACACGGTCTTTGTTTAACCCTTTCATTATTGTTTGCGTTCAAATCAAACACTTTTTTTCTTTTCTCAATAATTCTATATTGGATTCTATCATTTTGAAGAGATCTTGATGAGCTTGTTTAGTATTTTTTGAGTTTAAATGGGTAATATATGTGCAACTGGCATAAATGAGGATGACGATCAACAAATGTTGTTATTGTTTTTGGACCACAATGACGCCTCTTGTTGTCAAAGGGGAATAATCTATCAAGAATGTTCACTCTAGTCGTTTTTTAACCCTTTCCCAAACAAGACCTGGTTTTGACATCCCTAATAGAAAAGGCTTGGGAAAACATTGAAACAAAAGAAGAAACTGCTGATAACCAGCAGTTTCTCCTTTTGTCTCAATATTTTCTATGCCATATTTTACACAAATTCTATCCTTAATAACTTACATTTTGTCATTTATGGCAGTTTTTGAAGTGGATCACCCTAAAATTTTGAGGTTTGGGAAAGGGCTAAACAGGTCAGTTGTCTACCTGTTATTACTTACCAACAGAAGAGGTAAATCTAAACAGGAGTCGTGATCAATGTTGTTATAAACTACTTTTCACGCTATTAAAATATCCCTGGTAGATGACCTTTAAATGTTTTGATGAAACAGGCTCCTAGCTAACTTAGTTTAATCATGTATATAGTAGTCATTTTTATGAAACTTACTTTCTCACAGATTCTCTGTTACCAAGCAGAAATCTGAAACAAAAAATAACAATGCTTGTACATAATTTTCTAGTAAAATTTCTGAATAGGAAACATTCTCACCATTGTAAAAAACGAATGTGAAATAAACTACTTTATACTTTATTCCGGTGCCGAAAGAAACTTCTTTCAAAATGTTTTTTTTTTTTCACCTAACATGTATCATTGCAAAAAATCTGTTTCTTTACAAAAAGCATTTATCCCTTTCTCAAACGACAAAATTTCAGGGTGTTCAAATTTGACACTTGCCGCAGACAACAAAATGCATGTTGATAACGAAAAAATTTGTGTATACAATAGCGCAAAAAAATACTGAGGCAAAAGGAGAAAATGCTGATGACCAGCATTTATTCATTTCCCACAATGTCATCCAAAGGCTCTATCTTGTGGGGCTTCAAAAAGCGTAAATGAGTGGTAATGTATTAAGGGCAAATTCCAAGAATGAAAATTTGATACAGTCAACTATGATGGAAAACATTCCTTTTTCATTAAAAGTTTCTAGTTAAAGTCTATTTCACTTTCGTGTTTAAAATTACCATTGTAAATGTTTGTAAGGTATGCTCATAATATTTTTACACACATTTGCTCATAACCAATAAATTCTCTCAGATATAGAAGTGTATTTCATTAGTTTTAAAGTTCTAAATCTAAGTAACAAAACAAAAGCAATGTTTCACATACTTGCAGGTAGCTCCTTTAGATTTTCCCTCAACATAATCGTGGTCGAGATACAATTCACCGAGATATGCATCGTCACATGGTCGATGAAAGATGGTCAACTTTGCCAGTAACTTCTTGTCTGCCGTCACATCTCGCTCAAGTACCTGCTCTTCTACAAATTTCTGTGGAAAGAAGAAAAGATTCAAACATGGTAATGACAGCAAAATGCTAGCATGTCTTCTATCATTTGTGATTGACTGTATGATTTTTACATCCCATCAAACAGTCAAGGCCATTCTCAGGCATTTTGAAATATGACCTTAGTTTAACCCTTTACCAGACGACAAAATTTGGACTGGTCCAATTTCAAAGGTGTTGCAGACAACATTTTAAATTTGATCAAATCTTGAAACTTTATGACTATTTGGACAGAAAATATTGTGGGAAATGAAGAAATTGCTTGTCACAAGCAATTTCATCATTTTCCACAATGTTTTATGCAACCTTTTTCTTGAGGGCGTCAAAAAGCGTCAATGTGTGGTAATGGGTTAAAAAGTTATCTGAAATGTTGGATTGACAATGGATCGAACCAAGTGCACTTTGATCATGACTCATGATGCTGTTCTACATCTGCAGGGTTCAACATTAACCTGTGCCCGACAGACATTAACTGCCTGCTACTTGGTCAGGGCTAGTTAGATCCCCAAAATGCAAGACCAACTGGTCAGCCTCATTTCAAATCTCAGTCACTATTGCCATAATGAAAACACTGGATATGTGACACAACAAGAACATGGGCCCTTCAAATTTTCATTCATTTGTGATTCAAAACTTGTCTTTTAGCTTATGAGAGGATAATTAATGTTTTCACCTTTTCCCAATTATTCAAATATTTGGTCAGGACCAGTGCATATTTGGTCAGGGCTAGCAGCATCTGGCAGCAACAAGCCCGACTGTCTGGTTACCAAAAATGTTAATGTTGGACCCTAATCTGCTTCAAATCATAAGGAAGATATTACATTACAACATCTCAATCAGACTGTGTGTATACACAGGCGGGTCTGGATCTCCGTATTGTTCTAAAGAGCCATAAGGGCCCTTTTTTTTCAGATCCCTGCCAAATTATGAATAGCTACTCACCAATGAATATTCCTTAATGATATTTTTCTCTGGTTTCTCAAAAGCTTTAGCAAATTTATCAACATCAATCTGATCTGGGGCCTTCAAAGCTAGAGGTCGTGTTTTCCAGGAGTCAACATTCTGAAAGAGAAACCCATCATGAGATTTATCTTAATAACTTCATATATTATGCACTTTAAGAATATTTGGAATACAAGTAACAAGGATCTGCGCATACATCAAAATTTATAAAGTTTTTTTCCATTTTTAAGGAAATAATCATTATTTTAAATTGTCATCTCCTTAATTTAACATTATATTTTCTTGTGAAAATTCAAGATCTGATTTTTGGAAAACTATCAAAGATTGAAGTAAGAAACTCTCATTGGATAATATATGGGGATTAACAAATTCAGTGATCAATCACAAATCAATTGATATGATACTTACCATTTTCCCTCCAGTTTTAGAGATCAATGATGAACTCTTTCTGTCTTTCTTCTTGGCAATAAAGTCATGCAGTTTTAACTCAGGTGGGGCTGCACTCGCAGCAAACTTTCTCTTTCGGTTCACAGCAGCATGACTATATTTCCTTACAGACCTGCCAAAATACACACAATGATGAAACCATATATTTCAGACTTTATTTCTCATGAAAATACAATCCAATTCAATCCTGCATTAATCTGTAATGAATATACCATCTCAGTGCTCACCACAAAAATACTTATCTCATTGTCTTTTGTAATTTGTTACACCATGTACTGTAGATCTATGCTCAAAGCATTAACTTTTGTACTATGAAGAATCATACTATAATTTGAGCAACGTTTGTCCGTTTGTCTGTTTGTTCCCCTACTCCTCCCAGGTCCTTGGGCCGATTTTCACCAAACTTGGAGGGAAGGTGGAGGGCGGCCCCGGGTATTAGCTTGAGGGGTTCATTTTTCGAAAGGTCAAGGTCATCGAGGTCAAAGGTCAAATTTGTTTTTACGGGTTACGGGTATCGTTTTTACGGGTTACGGGACGGGATTGCTTACGGGTTACGGGACGGGATTAGGTGGAGGGCAGCCCCGGATAGGTCAAGGTCATCGAGGGGTCAAGGTCATCGAGGTCAAAGGTCAAATTTCGAGACGGGTAAAATTGCTAGTAATTCAAATAGCTTGATCCATGATATCAGCTTTTACTTTTTTCCCTAAATCTTCAATTACTTTTTCATGAAAGGTTTAATACATGGTATCCAAATGTTCACAATAGTCATACCTTTTCAACATAGGAGAGCTGAGTATTTTCCGATCATACTGTTGTCTGTTTGACACCACTAACACAGCAGGAGACGGGTCTAAACACAGAGGTTCTTCTGTGGCCAGCAACAACTTCCCCTCTAAGTTAAAAATGTCTTCCTGTGTCCAAACATGGCCATCATTGGTCAAGTTGTTTATATCACAGAGCAGAGACTGAAAAAACAAGATTTGTTTGTGAAACATGAATGCCCCCAAAATGGATAATTTTCTAAAATGTTAAGTTTTTGTGTAAAGGGTTGAATATCATTGCAACAAAGTTTCATACCAAAATATGAGCTTTGTATGTTGAATACTTTCCGATATGGGGCATAAAAATGAGTAACAATTAAGTTTTAATTTGTTCCTATAAATAAAAGTGGATATATCTCAGACAGTACGGTCAATCTTGCCATGTTTGTACAATATCAATCTTTGTTAGCAGCTTGTCATATATTCCTGTCATTAGCAATATTCATACAATATAACCACAGACTAGCATCTCTTATTCAATGACTCCAAACTTAGAAAAGCAACTGTCAATTTGTGAAAATAAAACCACATCTAAAACTTATTTAACAAGAGCTTCACAGAGCGGCACATATATGCCTGAGAGGGGCTTGTCAGTAAAATTGGCCATTTTTTTAAATTTCAAGGCAGATAATTCAAGAACGAAGAGTTATCTGAATTCTGTAAGCGATGTGCACAACTAGACACCATGGAGAATCATTGTGGCAAGTTTGATCAAATTCCGATCAAAACTGTGGGAGTTTCACACACAAGAAATTGCTAACGGACGGACGACGGACAACCGGGGCCATAACATAATACAACCCTTCGGGCGTATAAAAAGTAATCTAAAGCAATCAAAGAAAGTTGGCTAATTCTAAAGAGTGTTGATGACTGACAAACATCATCTGCAACTGTCATCTTCACAAGCTAAGCATTCTACCTTCACTTTGTACGTAAAAATGCTACAAGTCTATGAAACTTTCACCATCAAGAAAGAGGTTTACACTGTTTATATAGCCTACCTGTGGGGTTGGTCTCAGTAGCACATATTTTGTATCGTACGAGCCCCCTGTACAACATCTATAATCTCTCACTTCTACTATCACACACCCACTGTAGAATAAATTCACCTGCAAATGGTATCATCAGTAATTTAGAAACAACAACAGCTGTCACTGTAAGATGACAATGCCCCCGACACCGCTTTGATTTTAAATTATGGCCAATCTATGTTCAAGGTCAAGGTCATCCAGGGGTCAAGGTCACCAAAGTATGTGCCTACAGAAAGGTAATGTACCAAGGAATGTTGTGGTAAAGTATGAAGCGAATATGTTAAGTAATAAGGAAGTTATGGCCAATGTTAAAGTTTTTGGACGGAATGACGGACAGACGGACAGACGGACGGACGGACAAGTCAAATTTATGATGCCTCCCTATCGGGGGCATAAAAAGTTATGTTACAGGTTCAATAAATGACCTGGCAGAGCATCTCTAGCTATCAGCTAGAGATGCTCTGCCAGGACATTTATCTATACCTGTACAATTTATGAGGAAAATGAAAGCAGGATATTGAGGTTAAGGTATTGTAAATATATCTCGTGGTGTAATAAGGAAATATTGCACTCTAAAAGTTTTGTATGAAAGGCAATATGATTTGGAAAAGTCACAAATCTGGAAGACATCTTGCAAATGTTTAAACTCTATTATTTCAATTTAGGACTGCTAAAATTGCACATGAAGAATTGGTAGAAGGCTTTGTGGATCTCAATAAATTCCCTGATCCATTTTTTAAATGTTTTTGTGTGATTAATTAAGAAGAATCAATGACCTAAAATAGGCAATCAATTTCTTTGTGGAAAAGGAAATTTAATTTGAAATCAATAACAAATCTATAAGATTATGATACATGAATCTTTTATCACTATATTTACCTGGGCTTTCTCTAGCACATCAACAAGGAAGGGAGGGAGCTGAAAATAATAAAGTGGACATTTACAAATAACAGCACTCTACAATTGTAATTCACCCATTTACAAATCAACAACATTTACCATGAAAAACTAAAACATCATTTATAATAATCAGTTACAAAAGCAACAATTTTAACAAGGTATGTTTGTGAAACACTTCCCTAAAAGGCCAATGTCAAGTTTTCAGACAGACAGACAACAGACAGACAAACACAAGTAAAACAATATGAACCAAATCTCCCGATATGAGGGCATAAAAAGAAACCATGTATCTAGTTCTGTTAACCCTTTACCAAACAAGACCTGATTTTGACGTCCCTAATGGAAAAGGCTTGGAAAAACATTGAAACAAAAGAAGAAACTGCTGATAACCAGCAGTTTCTCCTTTTGTCTCAATATTTTCTGTACCATATTTTACACAAATCCTATCTTTAATAACATCCATTACGTCATTTATGGCAGTTTTTGAAGTGGATCACCCCAAAATTTTGTCGTTTGGAAAAGGGTTAACTCCTTATGCAAACAACAGTATTTTAGAGAGGTTCAATTTCAAAGGTGCTGCAGAAACTGAAGTGGAAGTTTATAAAACTAGAATTTGTTTACAACATAACATGGAAAAATATTAAGACAAAGTAAGAAAATGCTGATGATCAGCGTTTTCTTCTTATGTCTCATTGTTTTCCAAAGCTTATTCTATTAGGAATGTTAAAATCAGGTCTTTTTTGGGGGAAAGGTTTAAATAAAGAAAAAAGTTTACCTCAGAATCATCAACATAATCTAACAATTCTGTAACCTGAAAGGAAAATTAGATTCATTCTAGAAAACACCAATGGTAAATAAAAATGTGTCAACAAACATTTAATCAATTCATCATTCGAGTAAAGCCACATCCTTCTTACAAAATCACTTGTTCCATTCCAACAAAATAATGCTTTTAGAGATCATGCAAGATAAATGCTTTGGAATGCTTGATATCTTTTTTCTTTATTGAAGATTTCTTCCTATTCTACTTTTTATTAATGTAAAATTCATTTGACTGCCTCATGACTGCAATTTAATTAGAATCAAGAAAACTTATTGAAACAACAAGTACGAAAATATCACACATACCTCGTAAGGCAGTTTGAGTGTTTCTGTTTCAATCCCAGCTTTACTTTTCAGCATCAATGAATATCCCTCATTTCCTGGGTACAAATTGAGTACCAGACAGTTTAGTTTGTCTCTCTTTACTAACTTGGCCAGCAAGTGTGTGTTCTGTTGCAGATCCTGTAATGTAAATTATTTGCCTGTATCATTCATAACATCAATCAACCAATCACATTTCCGGAGCACCAACTGAGCACCAGACAGTTCAATTTTCTTACTTAAACCTTTCCTAAACGGAAAAATTTAAGGGTGATCCATTTCAAAAGCTGCTGCAAACATCAAAAAGGATGTTGAAAAATACAGGATTTGCGTAAAATATAGCAAAGAAAATATTGAGGCAAAAGGAGAAAATGCTGATTATCAGCATTTTCTTCTTTTGAATCAATGTTTTCTCAAGTCCTTTTGGTAAGGGACGTCAACACTAGGTCCTGTTTGGGAAAGGGTTACAAGTGTGGCCAGCAAGTGTGTTCTGTTGGAGATCCTGTAATTAAAATAGGCTATAATGCCAAAGCTACAGATATCAGGAGATAATGAATTTTCAAAATGCAATAATTCAATATTTGTTAACCAAACACTATGTTGTGTGTACTCATTAGAATTGTCTAGTCAATGTCTCATGACACAGGGTTTGGATTTGAAATAACAGATTTTGGATGCCTTCACTAATATCTGTACCTCTGCAATCGATATCACATAAGATTCTACATTAACCCTTTCCCAAACAAGACCTGGTTTTGACGTCCCTAATAGAAAAGGCTTGTGAAAACATTGAAACAAAAGAAGAAGCTGCTGATAACCAGCAGTTTCTCCTTTTGTCTCAATATTTTCTGTGCCATATTTTAAACAAGTCCTATCTTTAATAACATCCATTTTGTCATTTGTGGCAGTTTTTGAAGTGGATCACCCTAAAATTTTGTCATTTGGGAAAGGGTTAAGTTAATAACCCATTAGTGGCCATTACCAAACAACAAAATTTTAGACTGATCTAAATTCAAAGATTGCAGACAACAATTTCAAGTAAATTAAATTTAAACCTTTTGGTCTTTCTGGGCAGAAAACTTTGTGTGAAATGAAGAAATTGCTTGTCACAAGCAATTTCTTCATTTTCCACAATGTTTTCCAAAGCCATCATCTCATGAGGAGTCAAAAAGAGTCATTGTGTGGTAATGGGTTAATACAAGTAGAACCAATTTATCTTTGCCCTGAAGTGAAAAGTGTAAATAGTTGTAACAGAGAAAGTTATTTAAACATGGTATGAAAAGAGAACATTATATGTTTAAAATTTGATACCTGCTCCTCATCCTGTTTGCCTGTTTCTTCAATGTATAGTTCAAGTAGTTTCTGGTGGATGGACTTTCTGAAATACAGACAGAAAAACATTCTATGTACATGTAAGTTAGTATGTGAAATATTTTGAAAATCTACTTGTCCATGGACAAGTGCTGCTCTAACATGGACTAGTCTGTATCAAAAATCAACTTGTCTGTACTAAACCCTTGGTTTTTTAATTGCTTCATTCATATATTGCATATCACTATGACTGTCTACCTAGTGTTTACAAAAAAAATCATACATTTAATTATCAGAAATTACATTACATAAAAATATTTTTAAACAAAAGGGACATTGACCCTGAAGCGCTCACCTGAGATAATAGCTTTCAGTTTATGATGTAGATGAGCCTCTAGAATGCACAGTTTGTGGCTGGTATAGTATGCATACATTTTTTATTTGACCCATGTGACCTAGTTTATGACCCTAGATGACCAAAATTACACATTTCTTTGAGATTTGAACAAATTTTCAGGTTCATTGGGCAAACGATGTGACCTTTGGAGTGCACACGAGGTTTTTCTAAGACTTGACCACTGTGACCTAGTTTTTGACCCTAGATGACCCAATTATGAACTTGTCTAAGATTTTATCGAGACAATCATTCTGATCCAATCTAAGGTTTACCGAGCAAAAAATGTGGCCTCTAGAGTGCATACAAGGTTTATCTAAGAGTTGACCCCATGACCAAGTTTATGACCCCACACAACCCAATTGACCAAACGCCAATCGACAGATCGCTCCACCCAACATAGAATTTAAGACAAACAATGGGGATGTGATCGTTAATAGGGAACGATTTTATCCAGTTAATCGTGACGTAAATTCGGACAAACAAAATAGTATTTCGTAGGTGTTGTTATAAAATCTCGTAACTACGGCTTGATTTAAGCCGTAGTTACGAGATTCTATAACAACACCGACGTTTTATCAAAACACAACGGAAAACCTAGTCTATTGTTAGCACAGAATTCTTTGCCATGGGCTTGTCGATTGTTTTGATTGTCAGTGGATAAATCGATACAATAACACGTGCAACGGTGAACAATTGGGACATGACATTTTTCTGATCGTCCATTGGCTAATCGATGTTTTTGATTGACAGTAGGCGTTTGGTCAATTATTCAGACCAATGTTCAGATTGATTGGGCAAAAAATGTGGCCTCCAGAGTGCACAAAAAGTTTTTCTTAAATTTGACCTAGTGACCTAGTTGACCCCACATGACCCAATTTCTGTCTTGTCTAAGATGTCATCAAGACATACATTCTGTACCAATTTCAGGTTGATTGGGCAAACAATGTGGCCTCTGGAGTGCACACAAGGTTTTTTTTTAGACTTGACCATGTGACCTAGTTTATGACCCCCAGGTGATCCGATTTCCAGCTTGTCCGAGGATTGATCAAGATAATCATTCTGACAAATTTTCAGGTTGAACAGTAAAACATGTGGCTCCTAGACTGCACGCAAGGTTTTTCTTAAATTTGACCTTGTGACCTAGTTTTTGACCCAAAATTACACAATTTCGAATTTGTCCAAGCTTTCATCAAGTCATTTAAGCTGAGCTAATTTGGGATTTTTGGGGGGGCAAAAAATGTGACCTCAAGAGTGCAAACAAGGTTTTTCTAAGACTTGACCCGGTGACCTAGTTTATGACCCAAGAAAGGGCAAAGTTGTCAAAATTTCAAACTTGTATGAGATTTTATTAAGATAATTATTTTGACAAATTTTCAGGATGAATGGGCAACAAGAGAGCTATTTTCACAATATACGCCGAAAGGCTGCCATTTCAATAAGCTCGAAAAACTATGTTTAAGGGGGCATAACTCAGGCAAAAATCAATAAACAATAATATCCTTATTTCATGCCACATCTACACATTTAGCTGATAACATTGACCAAGTTTCAAAAAGATCCAGCCAGAAACTTAGGAGGAGTTGCGTTGACAAGAAAAGTGGACATATGTATGTATGTACATACGGATGGATGGACAGAGAGATGGAGAAGATGACGACAAAATACGCCCGACTCCGGCGGTGTATAAAAATGTGGCCTCTAGAGTGCACACTGTTTTTATCAGACTTGACCTCATTACCTAGTTCTTGACCCTAGCCTAGAGATAGATTCATGACCCAATTTCTCAATTATCACAGATCTACTTGGGAATAAAATGTGGCCTCTAGAACACACACAAGGCATAGTTTGATGGACGCAGGGCACAGCGGTTTTGCTACCATGTTTTCACAGGTCCTTAATATCAGGGACATCAAAAACAACTGCAGCAGCAACAACAACAACAACAACAAACTTCAACAACAACATCCAACCCTGAGACAGCATAGAATGTTACTATTTGGGAAAGGGATAATTGGTTCCTTACCCTTTACTAGATGGGTTGATAGGTGAGGACAGTAAAGCTGCTGGATTCTGTTTGGCTAGGGCTACCAGGTACTGAAACGAAAAAGTTCATATTACAAAATATTAAAACCCTATCCCAAACAACAAATCCTAGAAAAGCCCATGAGGATGCTTTTTTGTGTTGTTGTATATCTTAGTAGAAAACATTGAGAGAAATGAAGACATTGCTTATTACAAGCCATTTCTTTATTTTTCACAATGTTTTCTTAACCTGTTCTCTCCAGAAGGGTTCGGGAAGTGTCATTGTGTGGGGTTTTTTTTTTGCAGTAATCTTAGTGTCAAATTTCTATTCCAGTACAATCCCATCCTATCAAGCAAAACATCTTTTCAGCAGCATCTTCTCCCTTTCCCTCATTATTCATACCCTATTAGACAGGCGTTTTATTTTTTGTCCTGTCTAAAATAATGTGGTTTAGAAAAGGAATAAAAAGTGTATTTCTGGGGAATCACAGTATGAAACTTGGGGCTATATAAAGTATTTTACCTCAGCATGTTCTACAGCTCGTTCAAGGGCAGTCATATTGTCCCCACTGATAGCACCATAATTGTTGTGCGGATTTCACTTTCTCCCACCTGAATCAGAAGTAAAGGGAAAAACTAGGTTAACTGTGATCAGTTGAAAGTAAAGAATGTTTTATATAATTGCATACATAATGACATTGCATTTAGAAATCAAGTGTCCCCTCTTTAAACACATTAAAATTAAAAACGTTTAAGTGGGGTTGAAGTAGCATGGGTACGAATGACGCTCATGTCATTTGGCGGTCATTTAAGTAAATTTTGTTGTTGTCGTCAATCTCAATTAGCTTACCAATCATCCTTTCTCTTATGTGATCGATTTAGATCAATAGAATCCCCTAAAATACATGTAAAAAAATTAGTTAATTTTCATGAGGTCTTGGTCAATGGAAGCCTAATAATTTTTCAGAAAGCGTGTGCAAGATCAAGATTTAGACTGAAAGTTTCTAAATCAGTAGACTGGATTTCTACTACAAAGTCTGCAATCGCGACCCTCGAGACTGTTTGCAACCTTTTGCCGCGTTGGAACGGGATCTTGAGTAACGATAAGATCCGAGAATATTCGAATGCAAAGTATGATCAATCTGACAGCAGAGGCGCGTTCTTTTGAGCGAGATTTCTTGAGATTTCTTAAGATATTTTAGGATAAAGCGTTCTTTAGAGCAAGATTTTTAAGACGCTCAATGGGAGGCGCCATTACCCTATACTTCGTGCGGAACCCCTCGGTTCCGAACGCTCCATAATTTATAAACCGCGGTGTTCCGAATGCTCCATACTTTATACAAATGACGTCATGATGACGTCATTTGTATAAATATGGAGCATTCGGAACAGCTCGGTCAAAGTCTCGGTCTTAAAAACACTTTATCAAAAACATCTTAAGAAATCTTAAAAAATCTCCCTCTAAAGAACGCGGCTCAGGTTAACCATTTTTCTGTCAATTCAACGTAGTTTTAGGCCATGAAAACGACACAT
Source organism: Fragum sueziense (assembly GCA_963680895.1). Taxonomy (NCBI): domain Eukaryota; kingdom Metazoa; phylum Mollusca; class Bivalvia; order Cardiida; family Cardiidae; genus Fragum; species Fragum sueziense. The sequence goes on from OY804596.1 coordinate 4,685,768, forward strand.
TTACTGCTATTTCTAGCGCACAGACTTTAAAAGTAAATGAAGAAAATATGCATCAACATGCACCATGGGTTGCATAAACTTGGCCCACGCATGGGGCAAGTTGATGAACTCGACCTACCGAAGAAATATACTTGAAAAAGGAAGAAATATGCAACAATTCATTGATTTCTATATCAGTTTACATGCAGGAAGGATTGCAATTTTATATTGTATACAAAGACAGTGGAAATTGGACATTCAGATCATAAGTGAAAGAAGAAAGTCTGAAAAATGCATCAACTAGCCCCGGTCTCCCCTACTTAGGCCTTCATGTACATATAGTAGTAGTCATTATCAGAACTCAGTAGAAAAACATATTTGGGTTATGGGGGCCTTTAGGGGGTTATAGGCCTACCAATAATGTTTCAGTCATTACATATCTTTTAACCCATTAGATGTCTACCACACAGTGACTCCTTTTGACTCCTCACATTTATTGGCTTTGGAAAACATTGTGGAAAATGAAGAAATTGCTTGTGACAAGCAATTTCTTCATTTCCCACAATGTTTTCTACCCAGTATGACCGAAAAATGTCGAATTTCATTAATTTGAAATTATATATCGTCTGCAACATCTTTGAATTTGGACAGGTCAGAATTTTGTCGTTTGGGAAAGGGTTAACCCTTTACCAGACTGCAAAATTTTGGACTGTTCCAAATTCAAAGATGATGCAGACAACAATTTCAAGTAAAAGAAACAACAGTTTTGGCTCTTTTTAGGTAGAAAACATTATGGAAAATGAAGAATTTGCTTGCAACAAGCATTTTCTTCATTTTCCACAAAGTTTTCCAAAGTCATTTTCTTTTAGGTTGTCAACATGCGTCATTATGCAGTAATGGGTTAAAATCAGTAATTCTTAGACCACTGGCCCATATTACATCGCATGATAAGCCTTTACTGTATGTATAGAGGAAAATAATTGACCCGGCAGAGTGACCTTAACTGTACAGAAAAGTGGAAAAGTTTATTGTCCAGTTTAGATGGGAATGGTCCGTCGTTAATTTACGTAAAAGCATGCACTGTATCCGTTATACAACATTGTGCCGCCATGTGAAAATAAGATTTTATCTAATCTAGCCAAATAAAAATGTTAAGCTACTGTGGTCCATTTGGATCGAAATTTTCAGTAAAGCTAATCCTTAAAATATGCGTAATCTCCAAAAATGAAAGTATTTAAATACAGTTCACATCCTAGTCATACCGCACAGATTGCACAGGCTGACCAGGATCGGCATTTTTGCATATTCAGTTCACCAGTTACCATTTTAAGACGACGCGACAAATTATATGCACGTGCAAATACTGTTAAGTCGTTGAATAATATGATAATTAGCTGTAAATAGCGAAGTATGCGAAGTGTTCGGCAAATCACGAGGGGTTCCGGCATACCTATCACCCCTGGACGATAAGTCTGTTGACCTTTCCGCTTGGTCTGCTCTGCCGGGTCAAATATCGCCGTCTATACACATGACAATAGTTGTTTTAGTCTTATAGCCCAGACCTTGCCCCACGTGACTTTTATTTGTGTCTAGAACTGAAGAAGTGCTTGCTGGGAAGAATTTTGAGACCATGGCGCCTTTGATACCGCCTGTTTCACTGTACCTAATACAGCGGGTCTACGTCATGGTTAATAGTGGGAATAATAAAGCTCCTATGAATATTGCAGAAATGCATAGACATAGATGGACAATTTGTTCAAACAGTGTAGAAAGAATTTTGTTAAAAAGTTGAATGGCTTTAGAGAACTAGTCAAAAGTCCAACTACTTTCCGACCGTCCCTCATAGTTTGTCGTTCTTGCTTTCTTGTTGTTACCGCGGCCGTGGGCCAAAAGTGCTGGATTTTCCCTTTTCACGGTGAAAATATAGGGAAAATCCAAATTAGCCCCCCCCCCATCTTCAGACACTGGGCTTCAGCCCGCCCATATAAAATTGCTTCCTACGGGCCTTTGGAATATGACATTTTCATCTCAGCTTTCAAAGAGTTTTTGGGCTTATCAGCAACAACTTAAAAGGTCTGATATCATTTAAATGATTTAGAATAATCAATCTTGGCATCAAAATACATGTATATATTAGAAAAAATGAAATAGGATGTCTCTTTAATAAATGTAGGGGATGATGGAGTGTGATTTGGCAAAACCTGCCAATATACGTATCGTCAAATAACTAGGAACGTTCTGTTAAAAAAAACGTCCATAAATGTAGGTGTGTAAATGAACTTTGTAAGGACGTATGGTGACAGGTCACTCAGATTGGCTCCTATATAACTCTATGTAAAATCCCCCTTACAACACATTTTTACACCTTTTCCAACATTCCAATGAGCAAAACTGCACGTAAAATGGCATAGATCCATCCTTGCCTTGTATTTTTTTTCACAAAATGGACCCACCTCATGTAATTCGTTTTTTTTTCACAATTTTCGTTCAAACATGCGTAAAGTGTATTTTTTCCGCGCCAAAATGGATCCACCCGAAATGGGGGCCACGTGTCTCCCTGTACCAAAACATACACAATAGTCCTGAAAAGAAGGATGAATTCTGGCTCAAAAATGAGAAAACGTGTCATCCAAAAGCACCAATGCAAACCGTAGCTAAAATCATTCACAAAGAGAGCAATGTATCACCAGAAAAAGGAGTCAAGAACTATTTTAGCACCCCACAAACCGGAATGACTACTCTGGGTGACCTTACGCCGTATGGACAGACCGAGATAATACCAATAGACGAATACCTTCGATGGCGTACATATGCCATAGCATCGGGATTTCAAACTTTTGTTCAAGAGCGTTAAAATCCAGACTCAAATGGGCAATAAAAAATGAAAATTATCTACACTTTTTTAACATACGCCCTGACTAGCTACCATCTGTCGCTTGATCCAATAAATCATTGAAGGATCTTGATCCAAGGGTTTGAATCCCGACTCTATCAATATCCTTTCGTCATTTTGACTAGAATGATTGTCTCGCCATAGGACGAATCGGCTAGGTAGGCTAGATGTTTAACTGGTGGTACACAAGGTTTGGGATGTTGCTTTTGTGCTGTTGAGAGAATTGCATGGAACACATGGCATAAACCAACGCATAGTAACTGCAGTAGTATTAAACGGGGTGCTAAATCACTTCCAACTACTTCTCTGATTTGTCGCTAATATTTACTAAATAAACTCATCTACAGAACATCTACTGCATCTACGCCTACGTCTGTCGCTTTACGCGTGTTTGGACAACTGTTTTCGAGCAATTCGTGGTCATATTTGCTGTCGACTTGTTTGAGACCAGATCGTTTTAATGTAATCACATGTAGTAATTTGGAATGAACACGCATTTCAAATGTTCTATCTACGAATAAAGCAATGAATGGTTGATCAAATGTCATCTCAAAGCTTTTCAAACGAAAATTGATTCCACTTTTTCAATCGATTACAACATATACGGAATGACATAACGGCACTAGGCGTACAGATACATGTTCCTCAAACTGCACTAATGATGCTGTACAGTTTGCACTAGGCGTACAGTCGGAAGAAATACACCAGTCTTATTCAAAAGCCAATATCTTTGTGAAACAATGTGCATACGTGCATACAACCGACGGACACAATAGCAGAGAGGTTTAGCTATTACCAGGTACAAGTTTAAGCGTATATTATTGTGTAGATCACGCGATTGCAGTTAAAATTGCACGAGTTAGCACGATGAAAAACAGCACAAACCAGTGATTTGACAGGTAAAATCCAATTTTATAAACAAAATAGACACCGATCGAGAAATCGTCACTGCTGAAATGAAAGTACATTTAGTCTACCCCACAACGTTGAAAATCGCATAAAAAAGATTGTTCCGATTTTTACTTATATACTTTTAAAAAGCCAAAATTATCAACTTGTTTATCAGCACTAGTGATATTTTGCGTACAGTTAGATGCAACTTCCGATACACGCGACTGTACGCTTTTACACAGTGATAATGCTCGTTTTATTTCTATCTGATATCTATATAGGCCTTATTCAATAAAAACAACTCCTTTGTTGGATATGCTTCTCATCATTCATTTGTTAGATGAAAAAAATCTCGAAACTGTATATATTTAGGACAGCTCAATGAAAATAAAAATTAGTCTTCAATGGTATATACATTTCGATGCCTTAGAAGAATAAGGTCGTAAGTGGTACTTACGACCTTTTATGATGCATACATTTTTGGAAAGGGCATTTCAAGCTCTACATATGGTGCAAATTTCATAAACATCTGAACTTGTCATGCTGACCAATTTGGCTATAGAAAAAGGTCGTTTGTTCTTTTGTCCTTTGAAATAAAACTGTTTTTTTCCAGTTTTCTCAAAACTATGTTTTTTCACTTACGACCTTCTTCTTCTAAGGCATCGATTTGTCAAGAAAAACTCCAAATCGGAAATTGTAATTTACATCTCCATAACGACCCTTTTCAAAATTTAAACCATGGATTGGCACGAACACCTAAAATTTGGAAATCGATTATTTAGAGCAAGACAGTCGTAAGTGTGTATGCAGTTACCACTGTTTGCGTCCTTTTATTCATGTGTGGCTGATAAAAATTGCTGTAATTCTCTAATAAATGCGCTGACCTATACATTTTCTTTTTGACTAATTACCAGGACATGTTGCTTAATACAATGAGGCAGTTTTATCAAATTCTATTATGTAGAACTTGAAATATTTCCAAAAATATGCAAATTTTGACATAAAACACTACAGCTTCGTTGATCTAACCGAACACGTGAGCATGCTGTTTTATATATTAACGCGTATATAATAGCACACATTTTGGGTTTTCTGTTCTTATTAAATGTAAGACGTTACTTTAAATCCGTTTTCGGGACTAAACGACGAATATACAGCATTTTATTAGCATTTTAGTGACCTTTGACAGGTGCAAGAAATTGTGCATTTTTTCGATGTAGGGGTGTGTTACATGTATACGAATGCCTATAAAATTCAAACAAGATCGCTGACCATCCATTTTTATTTTATTTTTGAATTGGTAATAACATGTAATTTCAACATACAAAATATAAATAAATTCTATTCTTGGGGAAAAAAATAGGAAACTGGAGCACCCCCCCTTAAAGGGACAGTTCCTTTAAATTCTACACACAATGGGCTCAGTTCAGACGAACATTTGTAATTGCATCGCGCACCGTATTGAATCGAGAGAATGAAATTAATGCATTCGAGAACAAAGTTATTATTCCTGTCTTCCCAAAACTATGCATGCTCAGGCTTCTTCAATGTAGCTTTTTTCATGTTTAAATTATCTAGGAAGTGTTCTTGTAATAGACAGGAACGAGAATGCGCTAAAAGATAAAAATATGTTTAAGTTGTCTACTTACTCTTTTCATTTTGACCACAGTTTGCCCTCATGTTCGACAGTTCTGTCGTATTTTAAGGTCATTCTTTGTTTGAATCGCCTTCTATTACTAAATCAAAGGCGACAAGAACAAAATATTTGCAGTTCATTCCAACATATTATTTCTTTTTAGTTTTAAAAGTTTTTAAAGTTTGACTACGCGCGCTGAACACTGCAGCCTTAAAGGGGTTCATGCTAGACATTTCAGGGAGTAGAATCACATAGGGACAGCACAGAGTGTGCAACGTAGTATATCGTCGTTGTAAATGCGAATCCTCGTATCTCGCCTTTGGAAAATTTCAAAGCGGGTGGAAAATTAATGTGTAATAAGTTTTCCCAAACTGAAATGTTTTATTTGAAAATTGGAGATATTGTTCACAAATATTGTGCCAGTAATAAAGATCAGTAAAAATATCTCAAAACGTACGAGAATTGTCTAAACTTGGCGCACAAGTTTGTTCATTGAAAATCGCGACAATCGACATACGAGGTTTTGCATTTACACCGACGATATGGTGCATTGCATTATCTAGGACAAAAAAGGACGGATTTTTATCCTTAGTACCTATTTTTGCACTTGCTATCTAGGTACAGCTTTCCATAAATCTTACCCAATAGAAAGTACAGACATTAGAATTAGAGAAAGTATTGATTTAGAAGAACTAAATTAACTTCACAAGAATTTCCTATTTTTTTGTCTGATTGTATAAGTTCGGCAAAATGACATAAAGGCCCGGTCACATACGATTCCACGGCCGTTCCGCGGCCGTATCACGGCTAAAATGAGCCACCCGTGGAATGGACGCTGTTGAATGCGATGCGGCAGTGATACGATCGTGCTATGGCAGTGGTATGGACGTGGTAGGACGCGGAATGAAATCGAAATTATTTTGGACGTGGTAAAACTTTTTGAACTGCACAAAATGTTATCGCGGCCAAACCACGGCTGACAGACGCGATGAGGCAGTGGAACGGACGCGGAATGACCGTGGAATGGCCGCGGAATGGACGCGATAAGCAGTGCTCCGGCAGTGCTATGGACGCGGTAAGACGCGGAAGCTAAGGTGTATTGAAATGAATAAGCGTCTCTTGCATCTCTTTGCGGGCAAAGTCTTAACTGGGAGCAGCGGTAACAGGAAAATGGGCCCCTTCCTGTACTGACTTGGTATCTTTTTTTTTAAGATCCTTACATCTTTTTTGCTGGCTTGTTTGACAACTTTTCTGTTTTATGCTGCTCTCACACCTTTGCGTATCTGCGGCGTTTGAGCCAAAAATGTTTTACGTGAACCAAACGCCGATGACCAAGGCGTATTTTGTTCGATCTCAAAGGTATGGCGTATGTACTACGTTCCTGTGGCGTTTTCGTCGCGTTGCCGCGGCGTTCCTGCTGCGTTCCCGTGTTTGTATGGATATCCAGCGGCGTAAGTACCACGTTCTGAGGCGTAAGCGTGACGTATAAGGCGGTGTCGCGGCGTAACCGCTACGTAAGCACGGCGTTCCATTCGTTCGCGCGGCGTTGCTGCTGCGTAATCACGACGTTTAATGTTTACTTTTGGGGTATAAAACTCTTTATTTCACTTCGTTGTAGTCATTCATCAGAAAGCAGCCGAAGATGCCACCTAAAAAAGTGCATGTTAGAGGGAAAGGAAAAATGCCAGCTGTTGCTTCCCGATCAGGGCATCAGATAGGTTCTACCTCCACAACTGCAGTGGAACCGCCTGTTCTTGTGAAAGAGACAACAACGCAGCTAGAAGGCCTCACTGAACATCGATCTGCGTCCCCAGGTCCCTCCATGGCTTCACAAGAAAGTACACAGGAAAGTGGCTCTTCGTCGGCCTCATCTTCCGACCACGACATCAGTCGAAGAAGGATAACAAACTCAGACAAGAAGTCGTCAAAAAAACAGCCGAAGATAAGGCAGCATGCCAATTTAACTGCAGAACAAGAGGACGAGATGTTCGAGTGGTTAAAATCTAACCCTGTTCTGTATTCCAGAGGGATGACTGGATACAAAGATGTTCAGGCACGCAACAAACTGTGGGCGGACAAAGCGGCAGAACTGGGGAAGACTTTGCATCTGATAAAAGACATCTGGTATAAGTCTGTGAGATCCAGAGTCGGAAGGCTGATGAAGAAGAAGTCGGGCGGGCCCCAGGTCGACGTTGAAGGCTTATCAGAACGCGATAAACATCTGGTTGATAAGATGCAGTTCTTGATACCCCATATCCACGAAGTCAAAAGAAGACCAACAGTAAGTGTAAGTAAAGCCACAATTTTACAGTACAAATTAACTAAAACCGTGCCTTTTTAAGTTGGATGATAACTCTAAACTGCATTAAATAATTTTCTAGACATGCATGTACTTTGTTCTTTCAGATGAAGCAGAAGCTGACGTCGTCTCTAAGAACCGCTGATGAGGCGTCTGTAACATCCGACGTTTCATCAGTTACAACATTACAGTCCGACTCACGGAAGAGGTCTCATGTTATTCCCAGTTTCATGGAGGAAGATGAGGAAGAAGAAGCATTGCCTGGGACAACGTCCAAGGTAGATACGACAACCGAAATTCAGCGGCAGTTGCTCCTCTTCCTGGCCAACCGTAAGGAGACGACCCTTAAGCCACGGCGGGAGTCTTTCGTAAAATTCATCAGAACATCCATCGAGGATCTTGAGGACGAAGTCTACCTAGACCTTGAGTTTGAAATGTACCAACTCATACACCGACAACAGAAACGTGACAAACAACTGTAAGTACATGTAGTTTTACTATCAATCGTAAGTTTCCATACCTAAATTTTAATTGCAAAATGCTTATTTGATAAATCTTAAAATCTAACCAGTAGATGACAAATGCTAGGAGTAAAAATGAAAAGATTTTTAATAAGATTTCGATATTTTTGCTCCCCGAAGGGAGAGCCTATAGCCGCCGCTTTGTCTGTCTGTCCGTCCGGTCCGTCCGTCCGTCATTCCGTTCGGAGTGGTTCTCCATAACCCTTGGGCCAAATTAAATGAAACTTACCATGTGAATTTCTGGCATAATGCAATTTTGTGATAATGCCTTATTCGGGAGCATAATCCGTCTCTGACGGCTCTTGTTTTTTCAGAAAACGCTCCAAAGTGTTTCCGTCTCCACCGCCCCCTGTTCCAGGATCGTCAACCTCTTCCATGATCCAGGCTAGCCAGAAGCGTACCGATCAACAGTGGCAACCCATGCCTCATCAATGGCCACAGGGAGTGTACCCTGGTGTCACGCCTTGGCAGTCACAGGACCCTTCTTTTATGGCCCAGTTGCAGCAGCTTCCTCCGCAGTGTTACGTTCAGGCTCCTCAGCAGTTCTCCCAGCAGCACAACCAGCTCCAGCCAGTTCAGCAGACCGTGTCCTCTACAGCAGGTTCATCCGCAATGACTGTACTTTCCCAATCGATGAGTCCACTTGTAAGCTCTAGTCCCTTGAATTTACAATCAGTGATCGAGAGCACGATAGGTCTTCCAAGCGCAGAACCACAGCTTTCAGACAGCTGCTCCGAAGCCCAAGCTACACCCTCACACAACAACCCTCAGTAAGCAGAACTTTCATCGCCGTGAAATATGTAATGGACAGTGGTTGCAGTATTGCAGAAGCGTTAGTCTCGGATGTGATTATTTGCACATGTTACCTGATTTAAGTTGAATCTGTTCAGTCTGTATTTGTAAACCAGGATGTAGTATTTCCTTTGTTTTGTATTAACCCATTACCAAACGGCAAAATTTAGGGCGGTCCAAATTCAAATATGTTGCAGACGACAATTTCAAGTGAATGAATATTGATTTGGGGTAGAAAACATTGTGGAAATTAAAGGAATTGATTGTCACAAGCAATTTCTTCATTTCCCACAATGTTTTCTAAAGACTTTATCTTGTGGGGAGCCAAAAAGAGTCATTGTGTGGTAATGGGTTAAGTTCTCACAGCTGGAAAGCCTTTGTTGCACTGGCAACATTTCATTTTTTATTTCTGTTTAGTAGGTTAAGCAAACCTGAGCATTCCAGAGGGATTAATGCTGACACTCTATGCGTCATGAATTACTATAAATGAACCACGACCTCTGAACGATCAAAGATAAGAAAACCTGTTTTGTTACCATACAATAAGCTGTATTTTATGGATCTGTGCGATCATTGATCATTCAGAGGTCGTGGTTCATTTAAAATAATTATTTTTCTTGCACAGAAGCCTTTAAGTGGATAATTAGCTAATGCAAACTTTATTAAAATTCTAAAAATCTTTCTTTGTTTGACTTGCAACAAAGTTCCCAGACTTTAACTTTTTTTCTGTTTCGCTTAAGACATTGGTTTCAGTCTTAAAATTGACAATGGGTTTCATTTGCCTCCATTAAGCATTACATCCATTTAAGCAGCTCCTATCTGATCTCTGCCCATGATTACAATCGTTTCTTAAAATTAAGGAAAACTAAGTTAAGTATGCAAAATTTAACACGTCAAATCGATATTTCAAACTTAAATTACACTCACACAAATTAATTTCATAATTTAGATTGTATCACAATCTACTGATGCTAGTCTTCGGGGATCATTTTTTGATATTTTTAAATAAATGCCTAAAATTATCCTATTGAACAGCAATACTTAACTATGGAAATACTTAACTTTAAGAAACGATTGTACTTATTGGCCTTGGTCACTCTATTTGTGTCTCTCACCTGATGCCCACACTAGTACTGGCTGTGTAAGTTATGAGAGACAAAGGCGACACTTTTCAGTGAGTCCTGCCCAAACGTGGTACAAGAAATAACAAATGAAACAAACATGCATAAAACAATGTTTTGAACTATATTTACTAGTATGTGGCAGTTACAACAAAAGTAAACTGGATATACCTATCTCAGTTAACCCTTTCCCAAACGACGAAATTTTAAGGTAGTCCTAATTCAAAGCTTCTACAGATGACAAAATAAATGGTAATTCAGAAAGGATTTGTGTAAAATGTAGCACAGAAAATATTGAGGCAAAAGGAGAAAATGCTGGTTACCAGTATTTTCTTCTTTTGCCTCAATGTTTTCCCAAGCCTATTTCTCTAGGGATGCCAAAACCCGGTCTACTTTTGGAAAGGGTTAATACACAGATAAGCATAGACTGTCACACTACGTGCATCTGTTCGGAATGTTCGAGTTGCGTTTGCAAAATAATAAAGATCCCAGGTTTGCTTCACGAGGAAAACGCAGACTGGTCATACTTAATGGATGTCTATACTTATCTGCGTATTTGACTGATACTCATGTCGTCCATATGTTTGATTTTGTCCGGAGTGTACTGCCTTTCAATGCAACAAATTAGAAATGCTGTTTATGAACTAATGAACAAATCCGACAACATAACTTGTCAGAGCTTCCTGCTCAGATCTAACATAGAGATGTCATCAAAATTAAAATCATACGTGAGAATGCGTGGCTGAGTCTTACTATGCACATTTTGTCATCACTTTTCTGAGTTCCACATGGTCGGTTCAACAGATGAACTTGGAAAGATACTTATAAAGTAAAAGCAATGCTGACGTCGTATGTGTTCATTCTAGATTTCACTTATATTTCACTGACGAGCCCCAATCATGCGCGTTTGCCACGGAACAGATCCAGCAGGGCTATTGAAGTACGCCTTGAGATAATCCCTTTGTCTCTTTGCAAGGATAGTGGTACGATTGTATCCTCTAACCGCCCCCAAATCAAGCATATTAGCATCCTGCCGCCATTGTCCTGGTACAAGGTTATGGTTATCATCCTCATTGTCCAAGGCCGCATTCTGTAATGCTGGGTATCGCAGCCTCATAATATTGTGAAGACAAATGCACGATTCCACTAGGAGTCTGACAGTATCTGGGCGTTGCTGCATTGTTGTCAGTAGGACTTGAAACCTCAATGCCAGGATGCCGAAGGCATTTTCTACTACTCGACGTCCTCTCGAAATCCTATAATTGTAAATTCTCTCCTGATCTGTCAACTGTCGTTTTGAGTATGGCTTCATCATGAAAGTTCTTAAGGCGAACGCATCATCACCCAAAAAGTAGTAAGGTGTATTCTGGTCATCGTTGGGAAGGGGATCAGGGTCTGGAAAGTTAATGGAGCTGTCTTCGAGGCATTCCTTTAATTCTGATTCATTGAAGATTTGTCCGTCTGACATTGCCCCATCTCCACCAACGTCTACCCAGAGGAAACGGTAGTTTGCATCCACCAGAGCCATTAACACAACAGAGAAGAATCCTTTATAATTGTAGAATAGTGATCCTGACTGTGGAGGCTTCTTGATGGCAACATGTTTGCCATCAATGGCACCGCAGGCATGTGGTACATTCCATCTATTTCTGAATTCTTCTGCTATCGTCCGCCACTCATCTGATGTTGTAGGGCAAGGGATCACCTCATCTTTATACACATCCACTATGGCTCTGCATACTTCAGGGACGAAGAGGCTGATTGTATTGTCCGCCACACGGAAGTCGTACGCAAGTGATGTATAGCTATCTCCGCTAGACAGATGCCTAAGCGTCAATGCCAGCTTGAGACCTGGCTCAATGGCTCGCCGATACATAGTGTTTTGCTTTGTTATACGTGGGCTTATTTTGTTCAACAGTTCGTCGAACATAGCAGGGTCCATCCGCAAGAAATTCCTGAACGAATCCACGTCCTCAAGTCGCAGTTCCTCCATTAGACGATGATAATGGCCAAATTGTAATCGCCTTTCCAGCCATGGCCTCACCCACCATCTCCGGGGTCTTTGCCTTCGCCTAACTACTGCTTCCTTATGATGTCCGGTGTATCTTAGCTTAGCTGTTTCAGTTCGTTTGTGTAAGCATAACACGGCAAGTCCTACAACAGCAATATCACAATCTTCTTGGTCCATGGCTTTGGAAATAATGAGAGCAGACCAAGGATACTGGCCATAATAGGCACTACTCAGACACAAACTCTTTGAACGCCATAGAAACTCCGATAACGCAACACCAACGCAGCTGCAACGAAATAGTAACGAAATATACGTAACACGTACGTAGCATGAACGCGAGAAATGCCGTACAAACGTAGCTCTTACGCCGTGGTTACGAAATCAAAACCAAGAAAACGTAGTGATAACGCGGTTTACGTCGCACATACGCCACGCATACGCGGGCTTACGCCGTGGTTACGCGGCATGATTAGCTTTTCGTTCGTGACACGTACAATACGTAAGAGTTACGTTCCCGCTACGTAACTGCTACGTTGTTTTCGTTTCTACGGCGTATGCACTACGTAAGCGCGGCGTATCAGAGCTGTCACGTACGTGCTACGTAATTTTAAGTGCACACTTAAAAATTCGTCGACCCTCGGCGTACGAGGAGATCATGCTACGTATCGAGGCGTATGCGCTACGTAAGCCCGCGTTCCTGCTACGTTGTCACGGCGTTCCTTTCGTTTCGTGATACGCCACGCTTACGCGGGTCGAAACGCAAAGGTGTGAGAGCGGTATTAGCATGATAAGTTTTGGTTCGATATCTAAATTTTCTGTAAACTGTAAAGACTAGTCGTGTTCTTCTGCCTTCGTGCTAGTTCCCTACTGACAATCAGATCAACTCGGTGGCTTATGCTAGGTTCCCTCTGCCGATCAATTTAAATTGATCGATGAAACCCGACCAATCGATCGATTACATATCGAGTTTGGTCGACATTGGTTATAAGAATTGGTCGGGGTTATCGAGCGCGATCTGCACCGGTCAGGCTTCTTACTCGAGTGTTTGCATTTCAAAATATTCGTTAGAGATCGCGTAGAAAATTGATCGGGAAGCGATTTTGCAATTGGGTAGAAGATATACCTTATCAAGAATCAATCGTGTCTGGATCTGCATCGCCCAGGTGTCATACTCTGTTTACGCATTTCAAAATATTCGTGGGCTATCGTGTAGAAAATTGATCGGGAAGCGATTTTTGATCGGGTAGATATATAGATATATCTGATCAAGAATCAATCGTGTCTGGAGATCGAGTGTGATGGAGTTGATATATATCTGACACGACCTGCACCAAACCTGCTGTCGATCTCTTCGACTTGTACATATTTGATACTTAACTGCATCCCGATCAGCTCGACCTCTGCGTCATCTGGCCAATCGATAAAATCGACTTCAGAGGTCGGGGTTGATCCACTATCTAGAGATCTTAACGGGAAACTTAGTTGATCTGATCGGCAGTGTTTCTAGAATTAAGTTCTCCTGGCAAAACCCAACTAATTATAGGTTACCACTGCCGATCAAATCAACTCGATCGCCTGAATTCCCCCGACTAATTGCTACAAAACAACTTTGTTTCTCGATGTCTAGCCGATCAACCCGACTTCAATAGTCTATTTGATCGGATTGGTAGATGAAGCAGAGGACGAGTTAATCGAAATAGTGTCTGGATTCACTCGAGTACAAGTCGAGGTTATCGAGTGTAGGTATGGTGCTGGTCGAGCGAAAGATGTTAACCCGACCACAATCGATTGCCAGACTCTATCATTTCCCGAGCGGGTCGATTGTCAACCCAATCAATACACAGCCGCTTCCCGATCGATTTTATATTCGATCGCACACCAATGTTTTAATAATAAAAATCGAGAAAGAAGCCGTATACTTAAGCGATTCAGGTCAAACTCGATTACCAGACCATTTCCGATTGCCTATGCCGATCGATATCGATCTAAACTCGATCGCTTGATTGGGCTTGATCTAGTTGATCTGGTTGGCAGTGGGAACCAAGGATAAATGACTTCTTCTAGATCTTTAGACAGTCAAAACATATCCCCTACAGTCGTTTTGATAGGGTGAATCGAGTACTATACGGGGTGACCGAATGCAGGTTGGGTACAGGTCGGGTAAAAGATATCAATCCGATCACACTTGACCTTAAGACACGACTGACTCTCGATTAGATCGATCTTCTAGCGATCAATATACATTCGTTTCCAAATCAATCTCCTGCTCGATCGCACACGAGAATTTTTGACATGTCAAAATACTCGAGTTGGAAGTCCGAGCGGTGTAGATAAAGCTTAATCACCCTAACTACTCTCCATCACCCATGCCGACCGAACTCGATCTGTTCAAGATCGCTTGATATGGTCTGTTCAATTTGATCTGAGCTGCAGTGGGAAAATAGCATTATATGCGTTACGGACGGTTTAGCCGCGATTAGGCAGTGGAATGGCAGTGCTATGGCCGTGCTATGGCAGTGCTATGGCCGTGCTATGGCAGTGATTCAGACATGATGTGGACGCGGTATCTTGTCGCGCGTTTCAACACTAGACGCGGGTGGAAGTTATAGGCCGTGCTACGGCAGTGCTTCGGCAGTGGAACAGCCGCCGGCGGCCATACCACGTCCATTCCGCGTCCATATCACGGCTAAATCGAAATTGACCCAAAGTTACCGCGTCCAACCACGTCCAACATAATTATTTTGAGATTTTTTAGCCGTGGTATGGCCGCGGAACGGCCATGGAATCTTATGTGACCGGGCCTTAAGTCGCTTTCATATCACAATTTTACACTAGTTAAGGGGGAATGCTCCAGTTTCCTAAATGTTTTACCAATAATAGAATTTATTTATGTTTTGTATGTTAAAATAACATGTTGTTGCCAATTGAAAAATAAAATAAAAATGGATGGTCAGCGATCTTGTTTGAATTTTATAGGCATTCGAATGACACACCCCTACACCGAAAAAATGCACAATTTCTTGCACTTGTCTAAGGTCACTAAAATGCTAATAAAATGCTGTATATTCATCGTTTAGTCCCGAAAACGGATTTAAAGTAACGTCTTACATTTAATAAGTACAGAAAACCCAAAATATGTGCTATTATAAACGCGTAAATGTATAAAACAGCATGCTAAAGTGTTCGGTTAGATCAACGAAGCTGGACTGTCTTATGTCAAAATTTGCATATTTTTGGAAATTTTTCAAATGCTACATAATAGAATTTGATAAATCTCCCTCATTGTATTAAGCAACATGTCCTGGTAATAATTCAAAAAGAAAATGTACAGGTCAGCGTACTTATTAGTGAATTACAGCAATTTTTATCAGCTACACATGAATAAAATGACGCAAAACAGTGGTAACTGCATACACACTTACGACTGTCTTGCTCTAAATAATCGATTTCCATCTTGAGGAAATCAGTTTTTCATAAGAAATACACTTTTACCGTCAAAAATGGTAAATTGTTATGATGTGTTATATTATTGAAAATATGGTAGCGAAACATATTGGTACGAAACATTTAATTTACTACAGTAATGACCGAGTGTTCCGAAAAACTGGAGCATTCCCCCTTAAAACCCTGTCCATTATGGCATATCCAAAGGCGTTGCAGTCTACAAAACCGATGTACCCGAAGTAAACCGATTTCGTGCCGATTTTAAAAAATTCGAAATCGGGATTAAATCGGGCTCAGTGGGACCGGGGTGGGGGTGGGGTGGGTGTGATAGGGTAACTGAACACGTGAAGTCCGTGACTTTATTTCTGAGAAGAAAAATATAGAAACGGAGAAAATGTTGGATGTCTGCATTTTCTACCGTTTCTTTGTATTTCGAGATAATCATACGCAGGCTCGAAAGAAAATTTCATATGGGTTGGGGGAAGGAGGCGGGGGGGGGGAGGGGCTATGGCCCATGTCCGGCCAGTGTCTGAATATTAGAGGGGCTAATTTGAATTTCACTACATTTGAAAATCAGCGTGAAATAATGAACATTCGGCAATTTTGGCTAACCTTGGCAGGCTTTCGATACGCGGGCATTAAAAAAATCCACCAATGCACCATTGCTAAGGAAAGTAAATTTATGTAGCCCACATGCGTAGCTTCACGAAATTGCCTGTTATAAGCAAATTGTCCATTTCTATAATGTTTTTTTACCAATAAGTCCTTGGGCCAGGACCAGGAAAATAGGGTAAGTATTACCAGTAAAAAGGACAAAACGACACCTATATAATTAAATTATATATTGGTAGATACACATCTGACGGGTCTATTTCACTGATGATATCCGACATAAGGAGTAGCTAAATATGTTTTACCCTTACCTTTATATAGGTACCACTCACGACGTGAATGACACTCTGGTTTGGGGTAAGGGAAAGGGACAAAATGATAAAAAACTATTAAAATAATGTATATATCTATTTATTTGAATCCACACGTATGAGTATGTATTTTACTACTTATGAATTATGAATTTTCAGTTTTGTAATAATTATTACGTCATTACCCCCCTTCGAAATATGCTTTATGTGCAAACAAGTGCAAGAATTGGCCGAGATATTCGAAAAAAGTATTTTTTATAATATTATTTTTTTCTTATGCAAGATTGTTGGCATATTAGATAATGTATAAGTCTTTATATCATTATCTTCTGTTATGATAGATTTTTAGCCTGCTTACCCGTAGAAAAGGGGGCTTTTCCAGTTGATTTGGTGTCGCCGTTGGCTAAAGCTGTGGTTAGGGTTTTTTTTGTAAAAGTGTCATATCTCTGTTTTTACTAACGCCATTACCTCTAAAACTTTACACATGTCTCTGTGACCATAATACCAACCTCTAGACAGATATCTATTGCTCTTGCATTTAATTTCGAGCAATTTTTACCTTTTTCGGCCTAGAAATTCTCCATCAAACTTTTATGAGCATCTGTCAAATATCTGTCACAAAAAAGGTTGTTTCTGTCAAAACTATTGCTTTCAAACTTGACACATGCTTTTGCTTCTAATATCAGCCTCTGTTATGTTATCTAGTAACAGTTAACGTGCAATCGTTTGGCATTTTTGGTCATTTCATGCAATATTCAATCATTTGTAAGCATTGGTAATTTTGCATCTTATTGTAAATCTGCTTAAGGGGGAATGCTCCAGTTTCCTAAATTTTTCCCAATAATAGAATTTATTTATATTTTGTATATTGAAATTACATGTTATTACCAATTGAAAAATAAAATGAAAATGGATGGTCAGCGATCTTGTTTGAATTTTAGAGGCATTCGTATCACATACCCCTACAGCGAAAAAATGCACAATTTCTTGCACCTGTACAAGGTCACTAAAATGCTAATAAAATGCTGTATATTCATCGTCTAGTCCCGAAAATGGATTTAAAGTAACGTCTTACATTTAATTAGAACAGAAAACACAAATATATGTGCAATTATTAACCCGTAAATGTATAAAACAGCATGCTCACATGTTCGGTTAGATAAACGAAGCTTGAGTGTTTTTTGTCAAAATTTGCATATTTTTTTTTATATATTTCAAGTTCTACATAATAGAATTTGATAAAACTCCCTCATTGTATTAAGCAACATGTCCTGGTAATAATTCCAAAAGAAAATGTATAGGTCAGCGCACTCATTAGTGAATTACAGCAATTTTTATCAGCTACACATGAATAAAATGACGCAAAACAGTGGTAACTGCATACACACTTACGACTGTCCTGCTCTAAATAATTGATTTCCATGTTGAGGAAATCAGTTTCGCATAATAAATATACTTTTACCGTCGAAAATGGTAAATTGTAATGATGTGTTATATTATTGAAAATATGGTAGCGAAACATAATGGTACGAAACATTTAATTTACTACAGTAATGACCGAGTGTTCCGAAAAACTGGAGCATTCCCCCTTAAATATAAGGGCTAACCAACCCTTTTGAAAGTAAAATAAAACACTCTAAATCCAATATAATTTTTATCAAATAGACAATGTCCCTAAAGTTTAGGAAAACACTGATACAGTAAACTGTATACATTATTATAAATAATTGATTAATATTTTAACACCTCCTTTGCACATTTGCACTAATGATTGAATGATTATGATGATGAACAGACAGAACTGGTTCAAACGATCTAGTTTGATACTTTAAGAATTCAAAACAGAATCAAACACAAAATATAGGATAAACAAAATGGGCAACTGCAATATATTTAAAGTTTATTGACATCTTTTAAAATGAAGTTAGTAGGACGTATACATGTATAGCAGATTCTGGGGGGGGGGGGGGGGGGTAGGTAGATCTATGACAAAAGGTATAAATCATGCAATCCCGGTGTTTTTTTTATCATTATTATCATTATTATTTAATTCTCCTTTGTATAAAGGTATTTTTTAAATGAAATGTCGGAATCAACCCATGATTTTAAGGCAATATCAGGTTTAAGCTGATTGAGAGCGTTTTTTGGATGATATGTGCACTTCCAAGGAGTATGGTCTTCTGCAGTCCCTCAATAACTGGTGCACCATGGATTTGTTTGAGTATTTTGTCAAGTGACCAAGTGCACATACAACGACTGGTACAGTTGTCGTCTCCATACCCCACATTCTGGCTACTTCTATCTCAAGGTCTTTCTATTTTGAGGGTTTCTCAAGTTCCTTGTTGGAGACATTTCTTTCAGATAGAACCGTCATGCCAATCATGATGTACGTCTTGTCCAATTTGTTCTTGATAATGATGTCTGGTCTATTAGCCTTGATCCCATTTTTCCAGAGTCCAAAGTGTTTGCAGAGTTTCCAATGAACGTATCCTGCTGCCTTGTCATGTCTTTGAATGTACTCTGTTGTCGCTAAAGTTGGACAGCCTGAGACAATGTGATTTATAGTCCCATCATTTTGGTTGCACATTCTGCACTTTGGATTTGTACTATCTTCGATGATATTGTTTTGATATGCTCAAGAAGATTGTAGCCAAGCTCTGATCTTGTGCTGCTATCACCATTCCTTCTGTTTCTGCCTTGAGACCTGTACCTGGTTTATCAACCCTTTAAGGGGTATTGTCCATGCATTGGTTTGGCTTTCCATGTTTGCGTCATCCTCTTTTGGGCGTTTGCCTTTGCTTCCTGTTTTGTTCTTTTGGCAAACTCTATGACGGGTTCTTCTCCCTTTCTTGTTGTTTGTGCAATGTTCAGTTCTTGAATGAATTTTCTTGCTTGCTCTGAGATTGGGTTTAGTTTCTGGTTACGTTCATGTTCATGGACCAGAAGGAGCAGATTGTCTTGTGTTGTCTCCAAATACGTGTTCAGGCCATCTCGATCTATGAGAGGCCCCTGTCACCGATCTTAAGTGGTAGGTACAATCTTTCAACGTCAGCCTTTGGGTGGTTCATTCTTTCTGTTGGTCTTTGTGTCAAGTTTATTCTAATTCTTGTATTTGCCAGTTTATGATATTGAAACTGTATGTGACAACTGCCAGGGTGTTTATATGGCTTCAATCTTATTTGCAACACGTAGCGCACTCTTGATGGCAAGCCTAACTCTTCTGTAATACTCTTTTCTGATATTTTCCTTCATTGCTGCATGTTGAATTCCCTCGCCTTCATTAACAACAAGGTATTTGTATGTAGCGTCTTGGTCTAGTTCCAAGATGATAGTGTCTCTTTCTAGCTGTATGTCAGATGTTGATGTCAGTTTTCCTTTTTTGAAGGTAGCTTTTGGACACTTGTCCAGTCCAAGTTGCAAACAGTTGTCATCACTAAAGACCTTTACTGAATCGAACAGTTGTTTTTGGTGGTGATCGTTCTTGGAAAAGGTCTTTATGTCATCCATGTAGAAAAGATGGCTGCTCTTCTTGCCTTGGATGTCATATTCATGTCCAGTGTCATTCAGCATGGTTCTGTGAGGGAAACAAACAGAAGAAGAAGGGTGATAGTAATGAAACCATTACTTTGCATGCAGATGGTTAAGTCTAGAATTTGATTTGGCCTTTGTTTGAAACCTACCAGATGAGGACTCCCACCACGACATTTCGTTTTGACCATAACCTTTCACCTAGTGACATTGACCTTAGAGTTTGACCTACTTTTATAAAAACTTAAACTTTAAAGTGACATTTCAGAATTATTTTTACATAAATTTTACTATTATACTATCTGAAAGAGCGTATTTTCTTATGAAAGTTCTGAAAATTTCAAGCCAACATATTGAACCGTTTACGAGAAATATATTTTTGTGCTAAAATTAAACAAATTGTTGTGGACAACAGTTCAGATTTATATAGAATTTGTCATTTCTGTCTCGACTTTGAAGGCGTATTATTCGCTTATTAATAACAACTTCAAAAAACTGATAGCATTTCTACGCATTAGAATAAACAATCATTGCATCGAGACATACTTCAAAAAATGAAATAGGAATGTAATGTCCCTTTAAATGGCTTTATTTCCTATCTAAAAGTAAATCACCCAAGTCTTGCACACAGGAGCAAGATACAACAGGAATTTATCTTTAACCAAAAATGCTGTCATAGGATACTGTAAACTAAATCCCCGTCTTTTTGGTCTCCTTTTATATGCAGTTCACCTATAATTATCCATAATTTACCTACGAAGTAATAATTAATTCATTTGTATTATATTACGGTTACCTTTTGAATTATAAAATACGCATCATATTTAATTAGAATTGTCTTACTTTAGCAATTTAAACGATCAGGGGCATATTATTTTACTCGTGTCTGTCTGTCTGTTAGTCCATCTGTCAGTCCGAAAACTTAACATTCGCCTTTTCTCCAAAAGAATTTGACATAGATTCTACAAAGCTATTATTTTGCATGTAAAATTCTTTCAATGTTATCTATCTGTTTCGTGCAATATGACCTTCCTCAAGGTCACTTATTGACCCTTATCAACCCTTAACACTAAAACTTAACATAAAAACTTATCATTGCCATTCCTTGGACATTTGCACACATCTTGTTATCAAATATTCTATTAATATTCACAAGCATGCAAATTAGTTCTGGGTAAGAGATGTCTTAATAAAATAACATTTCAAAACTAAAATGTATGTTTTCTTACTATAATGATTTTGAAATGTTTTTTTTTTTTTTGCGATTAGTTGAGGCTAATGCTGAAACTTCTATGAGAAGACAGTTGCCATGGAAACAAAAAGATTGTTAAAGTTTGCTTATCCGGCACTTTAAAATGGAACAACAACCAGATTCCATTGACATACACATTCTTCAGGTACAAGAAATTAAGAGGGTTTTCATTTTTGGCTTATGACATGATAGTGCCATACTCCATATTTAAAAGCATGTATTTTGCTCAGCGTATTACCTCCCTTTATGGATATATCTGATGTATTTTTTTCCATATACATTCTGTGTAGGATAGATTATTTAACCTAAATGGTATTTTCATGCATCTGGTTTAAACACTGATTCTACGTTAATTAAAGTGCTCATTTTAATAGAACCGCTGTCCTTATGCATGCATGTTAATGTTCAGGCATCGAGGTGAACATTTATTGTTTTTCTGTTGACCCTGCCATCGTGTCAAACTAATGAACCTGAAACACTTTGCTGAATATGAAAATTGAATGTTGGGCACAGCACAAAACATGCCGGATTATACAATAATTTGCTTGTCCTTACACCATATGTCTTATTTCAAAGCCGATTTTCAATTATGTTTGTAAGCATTTGGCACGCTGATAGGTCTGTTTTCCAACAGGAATGAACTCGAGACTTAAAATCATCCAAATAGTAAGCGATTAAAGCAATTATTTGAACAAAATACTCAAAAGAGCGTTGTCCTCATTTTATACATCAAATACGTTAAACAGATATAAATGATACTGGAAGGTGTAATAACAACGAAACAGTAACATATTATTGACAGAAATATAGTTGTTAATGCAAAAAAGCCGAAGAAAAACTTTTACTCTGCTTAAGCTGTATTAGTTTTGAAAAAATTGTGTCTGAAATCTTAACTTTAAAAAATATCAAAAAATATCATCAGATACGTTAGATTGTTTTTCGTCGCTGTACAGTAAAAGCTTTCTTCCGAAGACAAAATTCCACTATTATTTCATTATACATATGCCAGTGGTATAAAAACACTCTCTTACAAACTAAAATGGATAACATGTTGAATTTTATTGCCATTGTTAAAGTTTGACCATCAAATACGTTAAAGTCAGATACGTTAGTTAAATTTTATCATTCGATTTTCAACCCTGTCTTAATCCCCCAAATTTAAAAAGATCTTCGTGTCATGACGTCATGTTGTTTTGTGATTGTTCTACGAGAACTTCAAACCATATTATCAACATAGTCTGATATTTACAGCATGTTTGTGTACGTGTGAAGTGTGGATTCAGTTCAATATCATTTAAAGGCTAAAATTGAATCAATTCTCTTTGAATTTGATTTTATTACCTCCTGTTTAACTCAAAATTATATGATATAACATATATTTACATGATGATGATCGTGAGGGAAGGTGTAGTGCTTAACTTTGACACTATCTGTTATTTAACGTATCTGATGAAAAATATTAACGTATTTGATGAAAAGAACATTTGTGATTAAGATATATTTCAAAAAATAAATGCCGTTTCGTCCATCATAATGTCCAAATGAATACAAAATACATTTTTTTCAATAATTAGCAGTGCATATATATCCTGCAAAATGAGTTTGTTTACAGCCATCAAATACGTTAAACGATCTGAATTATCAGATAAAAACATACTTTTGATATGCTGCGTGATAATATATACCTACCAAACTGTAATATGACTGAACTGATTGAATCGCATCCATTACTTAGAAGATGACAAACGTTTTGAAGATCTACCTTTAATTGAAAAAAGTGTTTTTGCTTCAAAATACAATACAACAGTTCTTGCTTCGAAAATGCTTGATATAGTTTGATTATTACTTATTATACTAAAATCTATTTTGCTAATTTCTGTGAAAAAGTATGACCGTTCATAATTTGTTAAAGTAAAGGTATTTTCGCACAAAGAAAGGCATAATACATGTGTGTAAGTAGATGGTATGTCCTAACGTATCTGACGTACGAAAAATAAGGACCTTTGATATGCACGTTTTTTCCCAAAAAAATGATGTACATTTGAGGCCCCTTTTAAATGATTTTAAAATGAACTAGACATAATAAACTATTCATTTATGAAAAAATATATGACTTCAAGTCTGGTTGATATTTTTCATTTTTGAACCGCTACTTTGTACATTTAACGTAGAATCAGTGTTAATACATAATGTATGCGTTATGTTAAATAATTTTATTTAATTTAATTTAATTTTTCACTCAAATTGTGCATTTGGTGAAACAAGCATGATATTTTGCATAGATGTCAGTTAATGATGACTGTTTACAAAAAATCCGTTGGCCACCGAAAAAAATCAATATGGAGGCCATTTTCCAAGATGGCCGCCATTGGTATGTTTTTGTCCTTTTTTCGGCTTAATTTCAGCTAAATTATGTCTTTTTAATGGAAATATTCAGTGAAAATCGTACAAATGTGTAAACCATTTATTTTCAAAATGGATTTATTAATTTTGTTTAATTTATGGGGATACTGCTTTAGTAAAATCCAAGATGGCCGCAATTTTATGGGTATTTTTATGTACATAGTAGTAGCATGTCATCTAGACGGGTATAATTAAATAAATGGATGATTGTGATTCAGTTATTTGTCAGGTGTGTTCCTAAAATGAGTAGAATAATCTTACGAAAAAGAATACACAGTCAATGACTAGACTTTTCCTCGATCATTAGACTCACTTTTTATTCACGTTTAAAGAAATTCAATGTACAAAATGTATTTATATGGGATTGTAATAATTTTATACATCTACATTGCATACATTTTCTTTAATAAGAGTTACATGCTCAATTCACCCAAAGACTGGTTGTCTTTATACAATCAGAGTGTATACCTGCTTATATCATCAGTGGCAAGTGACTCAGCATATAGGATAAAACATCGGCAATATGAAAACCCAAGTGTTACTTGTAAATGTATATGGAAACGACCAACAAAGCCTTGGAATTTAAAGTGGGCAAATTCCTATTTAACAAGCCCGACGATCAAACAAATCCATGCAGCATATTTTGTTGGGCTCATCACTAAGACCGCATACACAGACATCACATACCGATTGTCAATTATACATCTTTTCATATTTGTAGAATCAAGGATTCATGGAGTTTTGCAAATTTTCTAAAGCTAAATATAGGGTTCTACAATACATATGCAGGGTTTTTCCCCTACTATAATTAGTACCTGTAAAAGGAACCTTTCCCAATGACTACAGGCTCTTTCCCAATTTTAGTGCAGGCCGTTTCCCAATCTCCATAGCTACCGTTCCCAATGATCTTTTGTGCCGTTCCCAATGGTCAATCATGCCATACATTTTAGTTTGACTAGAAATATCTCACCCAAACAGTTTATATGGGTTACTGAGAAGTTGAATTCTTTTTAGACAGATCCAAATTCAAAGAACTTCTAAGCTTTCAACAGACCAAAGCATCATTTCCCAAAATAGAAACACTTCCAAAGTAGCTAGGAAAAGATTTAGATTAGAACATATAGAAGAATTTACATCTACAAACATTTTGTGTTTAGCTCCAATGCTTTCTTAACCCTTTCCACAATGTCTTGGAATGGTGTCACTGTGAAAATAACAGGAATTTTGTATGCAGACAACACAATTAATGTTACTTCAAATGCCTGGAAAGTATTGAGAGAATTGGAGTGAATGCTGGATTTCAGCATTATCTACCTTTCAACAATTTCTTAATATATAGAGATATAATAAACGGTCAAAGCATATGGTCACAAGTATGTTCCTGTTTAAACCAAGACCTTACAATGATATGTGGTGCAAAATTTAGCCGCTAATGATAGATTAAGATGCACCTTTAAGATTCCCAATTCATCAATTTTGCGAATTAATCTTTTCCCAATTTAGGATATCACGACGCGAAAAATTCCCAATCGTAGGGGTATAGGTACCTTTCCAAATTGGCGAGAAAAAACGCTGATATGATAATATGGTATGGATATGGAAAGGCCATTATCGCAATTTAGGCACATGATGATCCAGATCAGTCTTTGCCTGTAATGGGTACAATCTGAGAGAATTGTAGGTAATGAAGGAGCTATTAGAGACAAAGGACTAGATCTCTATTAGACGTTTTATAAGGCTAATCTGGTCTCAAATGTTATGTATAATGACCCTATTTCCAGATCCTGGTTCACCTTGGTACAGGTTTATAGACAGAAATATGATTTATAGTTGGGAAACTTGCTGGAATGTTGTAATTATGATGACATGACATGACACAGCTTTGGGTTTTATCGTAATGATAAATTACACACAAGAGCTTTTTCCTACAGATACCAAGGTTCGAACCCAGCACCCCATGTTTATGAGTTGCATTCCGTTTATACTTGTGTACTGTCTCTTTGATGTGTGTTAGGCTGTTAACAAAATATGGACATGTCTTTCATAATGGCCAGTGTCATGTCAAATGACATAAGTAATACATGTAGTGGCAAAAAAGAAACGCTGCTTTGCAAAATGAATGTAAGGAAAAAATGTGAATGAAACTTTTGAATAACCTATTTATATTTGTGACAATATTTATTGCAGTAAACGAGACGTATAGTAACCAAAGCAGAAGTTTGCCTTGTTAGTTTGTCATAGGAATGATTGTTGCTGAAACTTAACAGTATATCATTGAGTTAAGATTTGCCCTCCTTTGAGTGTTCGACAGAATTCTGTATCAACGAATACCAAAATAATCTGAAACAAGTGTTGTCTATATTGTGTAGTACTGCTATTCCACTCATACATCAATCCCTTATGATCTGGGACTAAAGTATGGAAAAATAAACCTTATTTATTTACAGCGTAATGCTTATATATAAATGGCCATCTCATCATCTTCCTTGAGACAAGAGAAATATATCCAACAAGTTTTACAAAGGCTGGTCAAATATGTACGCATACATGAGTATCGATAAGAAGAATAATTCCACCAGGGCTCATTATGCTGTCTTCAAATATCATGTCGATATCATTACAATTATTCGCTGTAATTCAAAGTTATTCCAATAAAAATGACTAAGATTAAATATTTTAATGCATCTAGTGGTAATGGGGATAATTTCGAAAAAGGTCCACTAAAATGACCCTTTGACCATAACTTTCGATAGGATGTTACCAAATCCAATAGGCATCCCAAGTAATTATATACCTTATCTACTAGTTTGACAAAGATTTTGTCAAATGTTGTTCCCTAGAGAGCCTTAAGACTGAATTGTTGGCCACTGACAAAGTGTGTTGTACAGCCCGTTCCTCAGACTGTCGACGATCACAGTCTCAATGTGCGCTAAGGAGAGCTATTTAAATGCTAAAGACACCCAATAACTTTAAAAAAGAAATGTATACGATTACGTTTGGCTTAGGTACATTCGATCCATTTCAAATTCTGAAACATCTTTCCTGTGATTTGCAGATTTTAAAAAGTAGGTGAATGTTTTGTGATCATTCTTACATGTACCATCTTGTTTATGTAATCTTACTAAATTTAAAAGATAATAGTTCTTTGCTGACTACCAAACGGCATATCTGGAATATGGCTTTGCAATTCCATTCTTGATGTTGGGTGACGGACAAATTGTAACTCTTGGAGCTCTCATGGAGTTTGCTGTGCTCTTGTACAGAAATTAACAATTGCAGATCAACGTCATGCAAAAATGTCAAATTATAAAGTGAGAAAATTAATGTCATTCTGACGCTCTTGCTTTAGCAATTTTGCTAAATTTGAGACAAAATGTCTGTGTATTGGGCTCAAACTTGTATAATTTGGGGGTTTTGCTCATATAGTTTCCGGTCAATTGTTGTTCTTAGACTGACAAAGGGTCACTCTTGGAGCTTTCGTTGAGTATGTTGTACTCAGGTGAGCTAAAACAAAACAAAATAGATAAAAAATTGATTTTCGTATGATCAATGAAACACATTAATGTTTTAACACAAACAATCACACATATTGATCAATGAGAACAAGCTTTACACCAAGCATTAAATGGCTGCCATTCAAGTTTGTTAAATTGCTACACGAAATGCACAATTTTTCCTTGATCTGCCATGCGTTCTTGATAAAAATGTGCTCATGTGAGCTAAATTGATGAAAGTAAGCCAAATCCACATGAATTCCGATTTTCTGTCATCAAAAACATACATTTTGACACTAAAATCATAAAGATCGGTCAATTCTGTCCAGTTAAATGTCAAAAACAAGTATCATTTGGCGGCCATTTTGAAAATGGCCGCCATTTTGAAAATGGCCGCCATTTTGGCCGCCATTTTGAATTTCAAGTGGCCAACGATGTTTTTTGAAATAGTAGGACATGGTGAACCTACACACCAAGTTTCATGCTTGTTTCACGGAGTGCACAATTTTTCCCCTTATCGGCCCAGCTATTAAAGTCTTTAGGGCAAGGACTACAAAGTTTGTACAAGAGAAAAAAATCCGTCAATAAATGGCCGTGCTGGGGATGGGGGATGGGAGGGGTTCACGTTACTACTTAACTTTGAACATTTTCTACTTCATTTGAGAACCATTGGACAGATTTCTACCTAACCTGGCAGGAAGCATCCCAATGGGAAGCCGCTTCAGATTTTTACAAATCATCGAGTTTTCTACCTTTGGGGCCCTAAAAGGGGGTAAATAGGGTACATATTAAGAAATGTTCTATTGTTGGATTGAATTCACATTTGCTATTTGAGTCTTTAACTAAGTTTGTACAAGAGAAAAAAAGACTGTCAAGAAAATTTAATGGTGGTGCTTGGGGGTTGCACTTTTAGTTAACTTTTCTCATTTTCCTGAACTGTTTCTGCTCATTTGATTCAGGTGACCGATAAGGCCCTCTGGGCCTCTTGTTCTCCTATTTGATATGTACAGGGTGTCCCAAAAGTAAGGTAACACTTATAAATGGTTCTAGCTCTGCTATTTCCTAGCCGATTTCTTTCGGAAAACTATCAATATCTGCAGAATTTATTGGAATTTTGTTTACCATACACTTCAACGTTACACACGTATCAAAATGGTGTCGTTTTTGACGTCATCTGTACCACTATCAAAATGACGTCACAACCTACCTTCTCAAAACGTATGTATGCGGTAAAGTATATTATCATTTATCTAAATGTCCAACATGTATGCAAAGAAATTTTAAATTTTAATTCAATACAGAAGATCCACCAAGAAGAATACCCATCTACTCAATAATAGATAAATTTGAACGATCTCGGTCAGATTGTGATGGACATGGAAGCAAAAGACGGAAAACATCCCTTAGCGCATATTCAAAGCATCTAAGATTTGAATAAGACTGCATATGGAAGTCCAGGAAAGATAAATGAGAAGAATTTCGTTCGATTGAGATTCTTTGAAATCATAAGTACATTGCATTTTGAATTTTTATTTGAAACTTTCCAATACCATATTAGATTATGAAATCACAGTCTTTGGGAGATCAAGTTGAACGCTTAGAATGTTGTCGGTGGACACATGACGGATTTGAATTCACTGGCCTTTTTTGTGGAGACACGTGTTGTCTAAAGTGTAATTCCCACAGCAATAACATATTAAATTGAACATGTACAATGTTGCTATAAAACAGTCAAGGAGAATGTAGGTACCTTTCTATGGACACACATGACAATCATTAGCCTTAAACTTTAAAGGGTGATGGTAACAGATGGTCTAATTGCAAAAAATGAATTTTTTTGAAAAAAATATGCAAAACTTTTGTGTTGGCCACTTCAGAATGGTTAATAATATGCGATTCAGACAGAGATTGAGCCGAAATTATAAGAGAGATAGCCGAATTTAGGGAGAATCCAAACCAAAATTCAACCCCGTCTCAGATGCGGTTGAATTTATTTTTTTACTGTCACGCATGCGCATACAGCGCGGACCAAGATTCAAACGAGATTCATGCTTGAATTTCAATATGACGTCATCATGTATGTTGTGACGTCATTTAAGAAAGTCGCAGGTCCTACTGTTTTTGACCTACTTTCGACATCGCTTCATGAATTCGGTATCAAATTGCGAAAAAATGAGTCGTTGCTTCAATAGTTTGTCGTAATCATTTAATCAGGTCATATAAAGCTTAAAAAGTGTACATTTCGGTTTTTTTTGACAGATTTTGGTCCAAAATCTGGGAAATAGTAGCTTTAAGCACAAGAATATACCAAGGAAAGTGACAGAAGGGATGTAATCTAGAGAACGTCATTTACTCTCAAAATGACGTCATTGATAAAATAGGGTGTGTTTGGTATATCATAGATAAAGTACACAATAAGTATGATATTTTGATGAAATTTCCTTCAATTATTTTTACATATAACCTTCTGTACAGTCAGCGGTATTAGGAAAATATAAGTGATATATTGGCCGAGATATATAGCCCATTAGATTTTAAGTGTTAGGCCCCTACCTTACTTTTGGGACACCCTGTACACACAAGTTCCGTCTTCAGTAGGCCAAATGGCGCGGATTTTGTGCAGTTGTAAACGCGGTACGCCCCGCCGAGCCCGGATAGCTCAGTCGGTTACGTCGGAGTTTGTCAATCCAGGGGTCTCGAGTTCGAACCCCGGCTCGGCCAGTATCCATTCTGACATTTGACAAAAGTCATTTGTCTCTCACCAATGGGTGTGAATCATCTATGTGAGAGAGCAGCTGGAGGCTCGGTTTGGATATTGTGGTTGTACTGGTGCGAGAAATACCAGGAACCCACGGTTAGGTGCTCCAGCCGCCGCGATATGACCCTGGTAGTTGAAAACGGCGTAAAACCCCAATAAACTCAAACTCAAACGCGGTACGCCCCAAGATTGTAGGCCTAAGGGGGTCACAGGTTCGATTCCCCGCCACTCTAGTCTTTCGGGCGAGACTGTTAACCGAGGTCCCGTCTCCATATGACCTTTAGCTGTTGAGTGGAACGTAAAACTCCATAAATATCACCTATCAGGCCCGTAGGAAACAATTTCATATACCGGGGTGGGGGTGGTGTGATAGGGCTCACGGATCGAGGGCTCAATGCCGATCCGGGCCAGTGTCTGAATATTGGAGGGTCTATATTGTTTTTTTCTCTAAATTTCAGTATAACATAAGGACAATTATGCATTTTTGGGTAACTTTTGGAGGGATAGGGCTTTGCCCCTCCCTAGCCTCCTGTTCTAGTGGGCCTGCTTGTTGGCCCCGCATAACATTTGTGTTTTGTGTGTGCGACGGCTTCATGTGCTAGCAGGTCCGTAGGTATCGGGGAGGGGGAAGCTAGGGGGCTAAGCCCTTCAAAGTTTGCAAAAATGCTGAATTTTCCTTATTCTACACTGAACATCTAGGGAAAATCCAATTTAGCCCCCCCCCCCCCCCCCAATATTCAGACACAGGGGCTTGAGCCCACCCAATATGAAATTGCTTCCTACGGGCCCGGCTAGCGAATTAGTTTATTATTTTACCCTTTCCGAAACAAGTCCAGATTTCACGTCATAATTAGGCCTACATCAAAACGACTTTGGAAAGCATCGCAAACAAAAAATATCCTACAGTTCTCATTTTCATGCAACAATTTGCAAGCTTCACTAGATCTAATCATATTTAGGTCTACACATCTTGTTTTTATATAACTCCTTTGTTAAAAATGATCTAGTTCGGAAATTTATTTTTTAAGAAAGGGTCAAATACAAAAAGTCATGTAGGCCAATCTTGTGAGGCTTTGACCCCTTTGATGGCAAGCGCCTGTCAATCAATCAGTCATTACATGCGCAAAGGGTAATTTATGTACTCATCTATTTTTATCCTGATTGGATACACAAAAAACTTCTTCACGAAATGCACGCACAGCATGAGATATAGTTCCACGTGACATTTGGAAATTTGATGAGCTTCTAACTTTTGACGGCAATTTCGCAGTTATTTCGGTAAAAAATGCATGGAACTTTGACTTTTTGATCAGTTCACCACGAACAAACGCGCATGCAATATTCTTTTTGACTTTTCAAAAAGCCGCCATGCATTTATGACGTAGTAATGCGTGTACATTTCAGTTGCAGACGATGAAGAAACAACCAAAGCCAGAGGCATTGCTGGATAAATTTCTTGAAACAATTGGACTGAAGAGGAAACCGATTGCAAAAGATGGTCTTTGTCTTTTTCGTGCCGTTTCGGAACAGGTAATGATTTCTTTTCATCTCACTTGCACTTAGGAAACTGGAAATTTGGCTCTGTCAAAATATCATGACAAACGCTGAAATGGACATTGTCATGATTGTGATTGACCTTACGATTACATTCAATTTATGAATAAAATCTGAATGCACTTAAAAACGTTTGTCCAACTGCAAATTTTGGCACTTTGAATTTTCACTTTGGTAAGCGACCGTCATTAGATCTAATTCAATTAGCCGAAAAGGTCGCTAATTGGCGCTGTAAATAATTAGTTTTATATGCCGCGGAAACTTTGAAATTTGAGATTTTGGTGATAACTCAGACGAAAGAAAAAAATCATGGAACAAATAATTCTTTCTCTTTTTCATTATAACCCCAGATTGCACATCTTTGTTACAATAAGGAAAAAATGAAAAGGAAAGTTGATGTTTTCCCCCTCATTTTACCTTAAAACTTGCGAAAGATTTCTCATATGGATCTAGATCTACCTCATTATTTTGAAAAAAAGGTAGACCTCTATGATCATTTTGGAATTGCAAACTATTCCTCGATCAAATTATTTAGATAAATCTTCTTTTGTCTGCCTCCAACTGTCTCTTGTAGAATGACCTTACCTACAGATCTATATCTTGAATAATGGCCAAGGTCAATTTACAAAGGACATAGGCCTAATCAGGCCCATAGCAAGCAATTCAATATTGGGGTGGCTAAACCCCAGTGTCTGAATATTTGGCTGGCTAAATTGGATCTCCACTGAAATTTCAGTGTAAAATTAAGAAAACTTGGCATTTTTGACCAACATGGGGGGGGGGGGGCAGGCCTTCTAATGGTGCATCACAAGTATTGAGAGAACTGGGATTCTTCCTTGTTCATAATTGTATGATCCCCATTCACCTTCTAGTAGATTATAAGGGTCATTTAGGCATCATTGAACGTTGTTTTGTTTTTTTATTTAGATCAAATATCTTATTTAACCCATTACCACACAGTGACTCTTTTTGACTCCCTACAAGTTAATGGCTTTAGAATACTTTGTGGAAAATGAAGAAATTGCTTGTGACAAGCTTAGCCCCCCCCCCCCCCAGTTGGCCAAAAATGCCAAATTTTCCTTTTTTTTACACTGAAAATTTGGGAAAATCCAAATTAGCCCCCCCCCCCCCCCCCCCCAATTATTCAGACACTGAGACTTAAGCCCTCCCCCCCCCAATATGAAGATGCTTCCTACGGGCCTGATCAAGTTTTATAACGCTTTCACAAAATTTTGAACATTTTTTTACCTGTTAAAATTCCAAGGACATGCAGACCACGGGATATTTTAGAATCTTATTCTTTTTTTACCAAGGTTTCTCTAAATAACCACCCAGACTATCATACTAACTTAATATGGATTGTTTATTTTCAGCTTTTTCTCACACAAGTCTATCACACTAACTTGTATGAAGCGTGTAAAATGGTGCTGATCCACTGTGGCAAAGATCCAGTCAAGGTAGTGTATTTGAGCCAGGATCTGGACAAAGTCCTCATGTAGCCCTTATTTGTGATGTTCTTGTTTCCAGAGCAGCATTGGCTCAGTGTGTTCTGATCAGGATTCATGCTGCTTTAATACAGTTGCTACAATTCATGAAACAACTGCTAGAGAACAACATGGATCTTAACCTTTTCCCATACCAGCGATGGTTTTGACATCTCTAAAAGAAAAGATTTTGGAAAACATTGAGTCAAAAGAAGAAACTGCTGATGACCAGCAGTTTCTCCTTTTGTCTCAATGTTTTCTGTGCCATATTTTACACAAATCCTATCTTTAATAACATCCATTTTTAGCTCCACTTCGGCCAGTGGGGCTTATGTCATGGCCCTGTGTCCGTCGTCCGTGCGTCCGTCTGTGCGTCCGTCCGTGCATTAACTTTTTCTTTAAACATCTTCTTCTCCAAAACTACTGGACCAATTTCAACGAAACTTCACACCAATCATCCTTGCATGAATCTCTACCAAATTCCTTAACCCTTTTCCAAACAACAAAATTCAAGGGTATTCCAATACAAAAGCTACTGTAGATGACAGAATTAATGTTAAAGAGGACGGAATTTGTGTACTACATAGCACAGAAAATATTGAGACAAAAGGAGAAAATACTGATTATCAGCATTTTCTTCTTTTGTTTCAATGTTATCCAAACCTATTTTCTTACAGACGTCAAAAGCAGGTCTTGTTTGGGATAGGGTTAAAAAAAATAAAATCTGTGCAGAACTTGAATTTTAATTAATTTAATTGAATTAAATTTTCGAAAAATCTTGAAAAATTCTTCTTCTCCAAAACTACTGGACCAATTTCAACCAAACTTCACAAAAATCTTCCTTGCATGAATCTCTACCAAATTCCTTCAAAAGAATAAAATCTGCCAAAACTTGAATTTTAATTAATTTAATTGATTTAAATTTTCGAAAAATCTTTAAAAATTCTTCTTCTCCAAAACTACTGGACCAATTTCAACCAAACTTCACAGAACTTTTCCATGTATGAATCTCTTCTTAATTCCTTCAAAAAGATAAATTCTGTTTATAACTTAAATTTTAATTAATTTAATTGAATTAAATTTTCAAAAAAACTTTAAAAATTCTTCTTTTCCAAAATTACTGGACCAATTTCAACCAAACTTCACAGAAATCTTCCTTGTATGAATCAAATTCCTTCTAAAGAATAAAATCCACGCAGAAATTGAATTTTAATTAATTTAATTGATTTAAATTTTTGAAAAATCTTTTTAAAATTCTTCTTCTCCAAAACTACTGGACCAATTTCAACCAAACTTCACAGAAATCTTCCTTGTATGAATCTCTTCTTAATTCCTTCAAAAAGATAAATTCTGTGTATAACTTAAATTTTAATTAATTTAATTGAATTAAATAGTCGAAAAATCTTTAAAAATTCTTCTTCTCCAAAACTACTGGACCAATTTCAACCAAACTTCACAGAAATCTTCCTTGTATAAATCTCTTCTTAATTCCTTCAGAAAGATAAATTCTGTTTATGACTTTAATTTTAATTAATTTGATTAAATTAAATATTCAAAAAATCTTTAAAGATTCTTCTTCTCCAAAACTATTGGACATATTTCAGCCAAACTTTACAGAATTGATCCTTGCATGAATCTCTTCTTAATTCCTTCAAAAAAATGAATTCTGTGTAGAACTTTAATTTTGATTAATTAAATTGAATTAAATTTTCAAAAAATCTTCTTTTCCAAAACTACTGGACCAATTTTAACTAAACTTTACACGAATCTTCCTTGCATGAATCTCCTCTAAATTCGTGAAAAAAAAATTCCGTGTAGAACTTAAATTTTAATAAATTTAATTAAATTGAATTTTGGAAAAATTGTTAAACAATCTCCTTCTCCATAACTGCAGGACCAATTTCTACCAAACTTCGCATGAATCTCTTCCAAATTCCTTCACGATTGGATGAAAAGCTTGGCCGCTGTGGGCTAGGCTTATTTTTCGCTATATGAAGCAGTGTAATTTTAAGAAAATTTTAAAAACATTTCTGCTCCTAAATCATTTATTGGATTTCATTCTAGCGTAGCATGAATCTTCTTTGGATAGACCTCTATTGTATTCCTTGAAGAATTTTGTAGTCTAATTGTCTAAAAGCCAGTGGAGCGATACAGGGCCATCTTGGCCCTCTTGTATCATTTGTCACAGTTTTTGAAGTGGATCACCCTAAGATATTGTCGTTTGGGAAAGGGTTATAATAAAATTTTGTGGCTTACTGTTTCCAGAGCTGCCTGTTTTTCAGAGCAGTTTGATCAGGATCCATGCAGCTTTCAGTTGCTACATATCATGAAGCAATTGCTAAAGAACGGCATGGATCTCAAACCTTTCCCAAATGTTTTATTGTATTCCCTGAGGAATAATATTGTGATATTGTGTTCTTTCCCAAATAAATAGCTAGTTTTCAACTTTTGACATATGTAAGAAAAAGCCTTGGGAAACGCTGAGATCAGCATTTTTTCTCCTCTTGCCTCAATATTTTCTAAATGATATTTTTTATCACATTCACTTTGTCATCTGAAGTAGCCTTCTAATTAGAGAACCCTAAAATGCTGCTACCGGGAAAGGGTTATTTATACTTTGCATAATTATGCACAGACTGATCTTGATCCATGTTGGTCTCAAAGGTTGTAATGGCTCTTTTTCCAGATCGTGGCTAAGTTATGTTTATATGGCTAAATACAAAGGTCATGATTTCAAAAATTCAAACTTTGACATTGGTCATGATAGTCCTTGGGCCAGGACCAGGAAAATGGGGTAAGTATTACCAGAAAAAGGGACAAAACGACACCTATATATATTTGTAGATATACATCTTACGGATGTTTTTCAGTGATGATATCCGACATGAAGAGTAGCTAAATATATTTTACCCTTACCTTTATATAGGTACCCTTCACGACGTGAATGACAATCTGGTTTGGGGTAAGGGAAAGAGAAAAATTAACGAAAAATATTAAATGAATGTATAAATCTATTTATTTGAATCCATACGTATGAGCATGTATTTCACTACTTATGAATCATGATTTTTTAAATTATGTAATTATTATGACGTCATTACTCCTCTTCAAAATATGCTTTTTGTGCAATTAAGTATAAGAATTGGCCGAAATATTCGAAAAAGTATTTTTCTATAATTATCATTTATTTCTAATGCAAGAAGACATAATTTTTCATAAAGTGCATTATCTTAGATACATTTTGAGCGTTGTTTGCACTCTGGCCGTCGGGGCTTTTGGCTGTAACCCTTATCTTAAACCCTTAACCCTATCATTTTTTGCATTCTAATTTATAACTCTTATTTGGTCATATTTCCATTGAATATTGACCTACAGGTGTCAAAATGGTATCAAATGAAAGCTTATGACTCGCTCTTTTGTTTGTAGTTATCTTATTCAAATTATCTCATTTGCATATTCATGAATATTAATGATTTCCCTTAAAAATTCCATTTTTTGGCAAAAATTTTGATAAATACTTTCCAAAACAAGGCGTTTCTTTTCAGGGGGAATTTCGAAAACATGATTTTCTTAAAGAACATTTTATTAGAAACATTTTGAGCCTTGTTTACAATCTGGCGGTTGGGGCTTTTTGCCTGAACCCTTATCTAAACCCTTAGCCCTATCAAATTACTTATGTAAATTTTGAAAATGAATTCGGTCATATCTTCATTGAATATTTGCACTCAGTTGTCAGAATGATATCAAATGAAAGCTTATGACTTATTCTTTCATTTAGTTATGTTATGCAAATTAGCTCATTTGCATATTCATGAATTTCCCTAAAATTGTGATTTTCGACGGAAATTTGGTAAATACTTTCCAAAACGAGGCATTTTTGTGCAGGGGAATTACGTTAACATATTAAATCTTAAAGAAAATTAATATATCAAACATTTTGAACGATGTTTGCACTTAATTTGGCTGTAGGGGCTTTGGAATATAAACCTTATCTAAACACTTAACCCTATAAAATTGTTCAGTCATTTCAAAACGTTTTTGGTCATGTCTTGTTTGAATATTGACCTACAGATGTAAGAATGGTATCAAATGAAAGTTTATGACTTGCTCAATAATTTACCATAAATTTTATGCAAATTACCTTATTTGCATATTCACGAATATTAATGACACTACTTAAAACTGTGACCCTTTTTGCTAATTAGGTTTTTGTTTGGTAAAAGTGTCATATCTCTGTTTTACTAACGCCATTACTCTAAAACTTTGCACATACCTCTATGACCATGATACCAACCTCAAGACAGATATCTATTGCTCTAGCATTTAATGTCGAGCAATTTTTACCTTTTTGTGGCCTAGAAATTCTTCATTAAACTTAAATGTGCATCTTTCAAACATCTGTCACATATAAGTTTGTTTCTGTCATAACTATTGCTTTCAAACTTGGCATAAAATTTTGCTCTTGTTTCTAAGATCAGCATCTGTTATTTGATCTAGTGTTACTAGTAAATGTTCATTCGTTTGGCATATTCACTCATTTTCATGCAAGATTCAATCATTTTTTAGCATCCGTGATTTTGCATCTTACTGTAAATCTGCTAAAATATAAGGGCTAAACAACCCTTTTGAACGTAAAATTATACACCCTACGTAAATCCAATATCAAATAGAAAATAATGTCCCTAAAGTTTAGAAAAAAAAATTGATACAGTAAACTGAATACATCATACTATAATTTGAGCAACGTTTGTCTGTTTGTCTGTTTGTTCCCCTACTCCTCCCAGGTCCTTGCGCCGATCTTCACCAAACTTGGAGGGAAGGTGGAGGGCGGCCCCGGATATTCGCTTGAGGGGTTCATTTTTTGAAAGGTCAAGGTCATCGAGGTCAAAGGTCAAATTTATCGTTTTTACGGGTTACGGGACGGGATTGCTTACGGGTTACGGGACGGGATTAGGTGGAGTGCAGCCCCGGATAGGTCAAAGGTCAGCCCCGGATAGGTCAAGGTCATCGAGGTCAAAGGTCAAATTTCGAGACGGGTAAAATTGCTAGTTATTATAGATAATTGTTAAATATTTTAACACTTTCTTTGCACAATATATTGAAAGTTTATTGACATTGTTTAAAATTAAGGTTGTAGGTCGTATACATGTATAGCAGATTCTTTAAGGGATAGCTAGATCT
The DNA here is from genome assembly GCA_963680895.1 of Fragum sueziense. Taxonomy (NCBI): domain Eukaryota; kingdom Metazoa; phylum Mollusca; class Bivalvia; order Cardiida; family Cardiidae; genus Fragum; species Fragum sueziense. Next base: position 4,723,932 of record OY804596.1, read on the forward strand.
ATGACAGAAGGTATAAATTTTGCAATTATAGTGTTTTCATTATTATTATACAGCGTTCTTCGGATGATATGTGCACTTCCGAGGAGTATGATCTTCTGCAGTTCCTCGATAACTGGTGCACCAGGGATTTGTTTGAATATTTTGTCAAGTCCCTTCTTAATGAGACCAAGTGCACCTACAACGACTTGTACAGTTGTCGTCTCCATACCCCACATTCTGGCTACTTCTATCTCAAGGTCTTTGTATTTTGATAGTTTCTCAGGTGCCTTGACGGAGACATTTCTTTCAGATGGAACCATCATGTCAATCATGATGAACGTCTTGTCCAATTTGTTCTTGATGATGATGTCTTGTCTGTTAGCCTTGATCCCTGTACCAGTATTCACTGACATGTCCCTCTACGACAGTTTTTGGTTGATGTTCAATTGTTCATACAATTTTTTGTTTGCTGGGAGTCCAAAATGCTTGCAGATTTTCCAATGAATGTACCCTGCTGCCTTGTCATGTCTTTGAATGTACTATGTTGGCACTAATGTTGGATAGCCTGAGACAATTTCATCATATTGGTTGCATATTCTACACTTTGGATCTGTACCATCTTTGATGATCTTGTTGTGATATGCTCTTGTCGCCAAACTCTGATCTCGTGCTGCTATCACCATTCCCTCTGTCTCTGCATTGAGACCTGCACTAGAAAGCCACTCATGTGTCTGATCTTGGTCAACATCTGGTTTGTCAAACCTTACGGGCATTGTCCATGCATTGGTTTGGCTTTCCATGTTTGTGTCATCCTCTTTTAGGCATTTGCCTTTGTCCGTCTTGTTCTTTTGGCAAACTCTGTGACGGATTCTTCTCCATTTCTTGTCGTTTGTGCAATGTTCAGTTCTTGAATGAATTTTCTGGCTTGCTTTGAGATTGAGTAAAGTTTCTTGTTACCTTCATGTTCCTGGATCAGATGAAGCAGATTGTCTTGTTTTGTCTCCAAATACGTGTTTATGCCATCTCAATCTATGAGAGGCCCCTGCCACCGATCTTTCGTGGCAGGTACAATCTTTCAACGTCAACTTTTGGGTGGTGCATTCTTTCTGTTGTTAGTAACTGTCTGGTCTTTGTGTCAAGTTTTCCTTTTTTCTTGCATTTGCCAGTTTATGTTATTGAAATTGTGTGTGACAACTTGGACTGCCAGGGTGTTTGTGGCTTCAATCTTATCTGCAGCTTTTAGCTCACTCTTGATGGCAAGCCTTAACTCTTCTGTAATACTCTTTTCTGATCTTTTCCCTCATTGCTGCATGTTGAATTCCGTCACCTTCATTAACACAATTAGGTATTTGTATTTAGCGGCTTGGTCTAGTTTCTTGATGATGTTGTCTCTTTCTAGCTGTATGTCAGATGTTGATGTTATGTCCAGTTCAAATTGCATACATATGTCATCACTAAAGCCCTTTACTGTCTCGAGCAGTTGTTTTTGCTGGCGATCGTTCTTGGCAATGGTCTTTAGGTCATCCATGTTGAAAAGATGGCTTATCTTCTTGCCTTGGATGTCATATCCATGTCCAGTGTCATTCAGCATGGTATTGAGAGGGGCAAAAAACAAACAGAAGTGGAAGGATGGTAGTTATGCGACTTTGAATGCAGATGATTAAGACTTGAACTTCTTTGGCCTTGGTTTGAAACCTACCGGATGAGGACTCCCATCACGCCCATTTATTTGGGACCAAAACCTTTGACCTAGTTACCCTGACCTTTGAGTTTGACCTACTTTTAAAAAACTTAAACTTTAAAATACAATACAATACAATATTCTTTATTACGTAATTAGGCCTCTGGCCCACAATACAAGTATTACATTTACAAAACAACATATACAATTACAGTAATGTGCAAAATTATACCAATTCCATCAGTTTTGTCACATAAAAAGACACGTTCTTGATCGTATTCGAATTTTGACTACTAAATATAGTATTCAAATTTTCTCTAGTTGGTCTTCCCTTATACCAGGATAATAAATATAAATCTCTAATTTCTTTGTATTTTTCACAAATAAAGAATGCATGGAATTCGTCATCTAGAATTAATTCATTTTTGATCGAGAAGCAATAAATACATACTCTATCTTCTGTAGTTACACCGAAGTGCCTACCTATTTCAATATTTAATTTGTGATTTGAACATCTAAATCGAGATAGTGAGCGTTTATGATAAGGGTGTATATCTAATGTAATATATTTTTCAACATTCAATAAACTTTTAAAATTTTTATAAAAATCACATCTGGAAGAATTATTAATATCACTGTGCCATGTTTGCATGGCAACGTCTTTAAGTCTTTGTTTAAAAATTTTGATAAAATGAGATGTATCGCCAATTTCTTGTGATATCCAAACTACACCAAATCCGTAAGTGAATAAAAACTGTCTAATTTTTGAAACCCAATTTATTCTTCCTAGCTCATCATATCGTTTTAGCATATTGTAACAATTTTTTGGGTATCTCCTGGGATTCATTTCTATAAGTCTCAACCAGTACTTGACAAATTTTATATGGTAATGATAGGCAACAGGCAATCTGCCACATTCTCCAAGAGCCATAGCATTATTAACAGTAGCACTAAGGCCAAGATAATCCTTGCAATACTTAAACTGAATGTGCTCAATAGTTTCTGAATACTCATAACCCCAGATTTCTGCTCCGTAAGAAAGTATAGGAATAACCATTGTGTCAAAAATTTTGAAATATTCTCTGTATGAAAATTTGCCAAAAGGTTTCTGAAACTTATAAATTTGGAAAACACTTTTACGAGCCTGTGCAGCAAGTTTCCTTTTAGCCATGTTCCATGATAATTTCGGGGTAAACAATAAGCCCATATATTTATAAACTGACGTAATTCTAACAGGTTCACCTCTAAATATCCACCTTTCGCTATCCCGTAAAGGTCCCCCGTTTCGAAAAACAATAATTTCTGATTTTTGTAGATTTACTTGCATACCAGTCTCAGTACAGAATTCATCAATTACGTTAAGTTGCCTTTGAAGATTTACTGCTGTATCAGCGCAATTTGCAACGTCATCTGCGAACATTATGCATATTATATCAGCTATATCATTTGTAATAAAGATGCCTCTTTCACATTTGGCATTTAAAGGGCTTACAACAGGAATTTATCCTTAACCCCAAATGCTGTCAAAAACACTGTATACTGAGTCCCCTGTCTCTTTCTTGTCTCCTTTTAGATCTATATGCAGTTTATCTATAATTGTCCATAATTTGCCAACGAAGTAATAATTAATTTATTTGTGTTATTTTACCTTTTGAATTACGGTATACAACAAACATCATATTTACATTGCAACTAGAAATGTCTCATTTCAGCAATTTAAACACGCAGGGGCATATTGTTTTACTCTTGTCTGTCTGTCTGTCCGTCCATCTGTCTGTATGAAAACTTAACACTGGCATTTTCTCCAAAAATATTTGACATACAAGGCTATAATTTTGTATGTAACCTTCTTTTGAACAAAGATATTTATCTGTTCGTGCAATATCAATATGACCTTCCTCAAGGTCATTCATTAACCCTTATCAATCCTTAACTCGAAAACTTAGCATAAAAAGACTTAACATTGCCATTCCTTGGGCATTTGTGTTTCACGATCTTGTTATTAAAGTTTTTATTGATATTCATAAGCATACTAATTAGTTTTGTGTAAGAGATGTCTTAACAAAATATCATTTCAAAACTAAAATGTATGTTTTATTACTATAATAGTTTTAAAATGGTTTTTTTTGCGATAAATTGAAGCTAATGCTGAAACTTCTAAAAGAAGACCATTGCCATGGAAACAAGAAGGTTGCTAAATTTTGCTTATCCTGCGCTTTGAAATGGAACAACAGTCAGAATTCATTAACAGGTTCAAGAAAATACAGAGGGTTTTCATTTTTGGCTTATGACATAATAATGCCATACTCCATATTGAAAAGCATGTAATTTGCTCGGCTTATTACCTCCCTTTATGGAAATAACTGTTGTGATTTTTTTTCATATACATGCTGTGTAGGACAAATTATTCAACATGAATTGTATTTCTATGCATCTGGTTTATATATGCAGTGAATGCTTAGTATAGAAAGCAGTAAAGCCACATTATTTTAAACATTTCAAAACCTTGCACTGATTTTCAACTATCCAAACCCTATCAAATTTCAAATGCACATTCTGAGGTATAGCTACTCTGCAGAGTGGATATCATTGCATTTTTGTTCTTCCTTTGGATAGGTCTTTCAAGATATATAGGTGTCCCTTTGTCCATTTTAGTGGTAACTCCAACCATATCTGGCCCAAGGACTATGACTCCTCAACTCTTTAACCCATTACCAAACGACAAAATTTTAGATTGATCCAAATTCAAAGGTGTTGCAGACGACAATTTCAAGTAAATGGATTTTCAAATTTTCCGGTCTTATTAGGATAGAAAATATTGTGGAAAATGAAGAAATTGCTTGTCACAATCAATTTCTTCATTTTCCACAATGTTTTCCAAAGCCAATATCTTGTAGGGAGTCAAAAAGAGTTATTGCATGGTAATGGGTTAAAGGTACGATGACCTACGTATCAGTGTTTTCATACTTCTCATGTTTGTATTGTGGTCAAAACATTGTGGGAAATGAAGAAATTACTTGAGACAACATTTCCCAGAAAATTTCATACACTTGAAAAAGTTGTCTGCAATTTCTTTAAATTTGGACCAGTCGAAAATTTTGCCGATTTACCTTATTGGATTAAGTTTAAATTCTTCAAATAAATTATTTATTACAGCCTAAACTGATTAATTGTCAGCTTTGTTGACTTTGAACTTATTTTACATCTAGTAGAAAGTCACATTTAATGATAATTTTGCCTCTATATTCCAGGAATGGACAGAATCAAAAGTAATGGAAATTCTCTCTCTCATGTACAGGTATGTCTTAACCCTTTCCTAAATGGCAAAATTTTAGGGTGATCCACTTCAAAAAGTGCCACAAATGACAAAATGGAAGTTATTAAAGATAAAATTTGTGTAAAATATGACATAGAAAATATTGAGACAAAAGGAGAAACTGCTGGTTATCAGCAGTTTCTTCTTTTGTTTCAATGTTTTCTCAAGCCTTATCTATTAGTGACGTAAATACCAGGCCCCGGTTTCTCAAAAGAACTTAAGTATATTCCCATGAGAACATGCTCAACTTCATAAGGATACTCTCCAACATTGAAGGGTATTCAATTGAAGTTCACGTGGATGCACGGTGCTCAGATTTGAGCATGAGAACGTACTTGAGTTTTTTCGAGAAACCGGGGCCTGGTCTTGTTTGGGAAAGGGTTGAATATAATTGGGTGGAGATCTGAAAAATGGGTCCTTGTGGCATTTCAGGCCAACATTGTTCCAGATCATCTTGTGCCTTAGTTCAGTCTGATCAGAATCTATACTGCTGTCTTACAGTTGCAGTAAGTGGTGATGGAATTGTAAGAGAACAGCATAGCTACAGATAAGAGGGAATGATGACTTCACTTTTCAAAATGCAACATTTCATTTATCATTCATCAAACCCTATATTGTGGGTACTCATTAGAATCGTCTTGACAAGACGATTAAAATGAGTACCAAGAACATAGGGTTTTGGAATTGAATATTAAATTTATGCATTCACCCCGTTTTATCTATTGCTCTGGAACAGCATGGATTTTGATCAAACTGTGTAGGTCTAGGTGAATATGGGTTTATGTTAGTTTCAAATACTATAACACTTTCACAATTCACAAAAAATAAAAAGTCAGGCTGTTCCAATTTGAGACAGAATTTGTTTTGATAAAGATAGGATTTTTGTACAATGTAGCACAGAAAATCTTAAGACTAAAAAATACGAGGTACAGTCAGAAAGTTCCCGGACTGCCTTCGTACGTAAATTATATGCATTCGGATTTTTCTAAAACTTATATACCTAAAAAGAGGAAATCATGTCCGATAAGTCCATATATCATTTATATTGATACAATACATATAACATAATATTTTACAATTGTAAAAACATACATAAACGATGTACGGATCACTTTGACGCCCCAAAGCGACGTCTACATAACGTCGTATTTTACAGAGCCAAAATCAATGAGTTCGGGTTAGTTAACAACTTTTCAAATTATTTAAAAGAATGATCTGGATACTTCCCATCGCGATACACATATAAAGCAAAGGAATGAATTCGTTGTCATGATGTTCAAAAGCTGACCTGGTCGCAGGCCAAAGCTCTTCGTTTGACCCAAACCTGCAACATCGGGGACATTTCAATAAATGAGAGAAATGCTGAAATAACATTTTACTGAGTCCGGACTGTATTGCGTGTGGGATAGTCTTTCATAGCTTAGAACATAATTATGTGGTTCCTATATTCATATCGGTACGATGGATGCATAAGGTTGGTAAGGTACATTATCCTTGTAAATATCAAACGCTTCTTAGAAAACGTTCAAAGAAAAGACATTGTGTACGCGAAGCAGGCCTTTTGCGCATCGTCCGTCTAAAGCTGTGCCTCCCATCCTGTGTACAGTTTAGACGTATTTTATTTTATCGAAATTATTTTATGAATTGCACCACGACAAATTCCAACAATATTAGCAACATCGTCGAATGATTTCCAGCGGTCCATGAGTATGCCGGTCTTCATGTTTGAATGAGCACGTTTTAAGGCCGCTCATTGCTAAGATCATCACTTATTTTTGCGCAGTAATTCCAAAATTTCTTGTGTGAATTAAACAAAGTTATCCTAGAATATGCACTGAAGCCGTTTCTTGGATTAAAGAACTTCTAAATTTCCATAGGCGTCATTCCGGACTTCACATAGACGTTAATAGCGCAGATTTGTTCCGTACGCTGTGGTGACGTCGCCTTGATTTCAGTTGTCTTTCATCCATTAATAGGAGAAATATGTATGGAACGCAGACTTTTTATGCCACAACGTTAATTTTTTTAGAATATTCAGACAATATGTTGATGTGATGTCATATCGTGGCTGCATGTAAAAGCGCCTGTGATTTTTGAGATATGGTCCTTTGAATAATAGTAAGAATATTGGGAGTAAGCGTTATTTCAAAGTGATCCGTACTCTTGAACACTATGCTCTAACGGCTTTGAAAAAATTGATTTTTAACAATTTAAAACCACAAAAACTTATCAAAGTGGTAGTTTACATTTCGAAATTACTTACTGAATAATTACTTGAATCAAATACGTCGGAAAAAATACAATTCGAAGGCAGTCCGGAAACTTTTTGACTATACCTCGTAATACTGGTCATCAAGCATTTTCCTATTAGTAAAAATGTTTTCCTAGACTTTGTCTTGATTGGGAAAGGAAAATAGCCCCCTTTTAACCAGATCCCAGCTTTATTGTTTATCTATAACCTAAGTCATAAATGCTTTTCAACATTTCCCAAAGAAAAATATGGGGCGGATTTGGTGCAGGGGTAATGCGCTGGACATGTAACACGGATAGCAAGTTCGATCTCCAACCACTCCAGTCTTTCAGATGAGACTTTAAACCAAGGTCCTGTTTCCTTCTGACCTTAGCTGTTGGATGGGATTTAAACTTGATTCAATGAAACAGTTCTGACCTAATAAAAGTTGTGCACCAAAGGTGATCACTCTTCATCATATATTCTCAAAGAATGAATGAATATTTATGAAGGGCATAAATGTTATATGTTCAAATTCCATTGGTTGAATATATTTGTCACAACCATTGAAGCAGATAAAGCAACATGTTTCATCAATCATGATTGTAACAACTGTGAACCTACATGTTTTAACTTAATTATCCTTATTCAAGAAAAAAAAAATACATTGACCCTTAGTGTGCAGGGGCGGATCCAGGATTTTCGGTTAGGGGGGGCGTAACATCATAACGTTGGATACGTCCGAAAACGCCGTACATACAGATTGTTAAAGCTATATTTACACCAGCTTTAAACAACGACGATATGGCTTAAGGAATGCTGGTATAATTTCAAGGATATACACGTAGATATAATGTTGTGATAAAATTAAAATGCTCAATCGCAATATCCAGAACTCCATTAATGAAAAAGTATGTGTTCTTTTTCCATTATCACGTTTTGTCGCAACATGATTTCTATTAGTGTGCAATGCTGGGGAGGGTTTGGGAGGGGTGTCCCCTCCCTTCACGTGAGAAAAATTTCAAAAAGAAAGACGAAATGGTGCAATTTCCGGAACATCCAGACCTATCTAATCGCCTCTCAAAGAGGCCTATATTATATATTGCAAAACCATATCTAAACCTACAAATTATCATAGGAAGCACATTTTTTGTTATTTATACCATGTTACATAATGGTGTGCCTGTTGGGGATGGTTTGGGAGGGGTGTCCCCTCCCTGCGCGTGAGATTTTTTTTTAAGAGAAAGGCGAAATGGCGCATTTTCCGGGACATGCAGACCTATTTCTTTGCCTCTTAAATAAACAAATATATATATAATATTGCAATATCATATCTAAACCTACAAATTAATTCACAGGGGCAACCGAGTTTTTTGTGATTTTTTCACCATGTATCATATCGGTTTTCCTGTTGGGGAGGGTTTGGGAGGGGTGTCCCCTCCCTCCGCGTGAGAATTTTTTTTAAAAAGACAGACGAAATGGCGCAATTTCCGGGACATGCAGACCTATTTCTTTGCCTTTTAAATAACCCTATATCTAACATTGCAATATGATATCTAAACCTACAAATTAATTCACAGAGGCAACCGAGTTTTGCGTGTTTTTTCATCATGTATCATATCGGTTTTCCTGATGGGGAGGGTTTGGAGGGGTGTCCCTCCCTCCGCGTGAGATTTTATTTAAAAAAAGAAAGACGAAATGGCGCAATTTCCGGGACATGCAGACCCATTTCTTTGCCTCTTAAATAAATCTTTATCTAATATTGCAATATCATATATAAACCTACAAATACATTCACAAAAGCAACATATTTTTTGTACGTTTTTTCATCATGTTTCATATCGGTTTTCCTGTTGGGGAGGGTTTGGGAGGGGTGTCCCCTCCCTCCGCGTGAGAATTTTTTTAAAAAGAAAGACGAAATGGCGCAATTTCCGGGACATGCAGACCTATTTCTTTGCCTCTTAAATAACCCTATATCTAACATTGCAATATCATATCTAAACCTACAAATAAATTCACAGAGGCAACCGAGTTTTGCCTGTTTTTTCATCATGTTTCATATCGGTTTTCCTGTTGGGGAGGGTTTGGAGGGGTGTCCCCTCCCTCCGCGGTAGATTTTTTTTTATAAAAAGAAAGACGAAATTGCGCAATTACCGGGACATGGAGACCTATTTCTTTGCCTCTTAAATAAACCTATATCTTATATTGCAATATTATATCTATTAAACCTTCAAATGAATTCGCAGAGGCAACAGATTTTTCATGTGTGTGTGTGTGTGTGTTTTTTTACTTTTTTTTTTTTTCATCATGTTTCATATTGGTTTTCCTGTTGGGGAGGGATTGGGAGGGGTGGAACCTCCGCAAAATGGCGCAATTTCCGGGACATGCAGACCTTTTTCTTGTATAGATTTACGTTGACTGTGAATAATTTCGTTTTTTTATGTTAAAAGAATCTTCCTCAAAAATGTATTTTTCAAAGCTCACAAGTATCTAATAAACGCCCGATCCGCCGTCGATGGGGTAACAACGGTTTATAAAGAGTACTTAGAAATAAGTCATCGATTAATCTACGCCTCGGTTGAAAAAAGCGGAACGGTTGGGGGAGAGATGTTGGCCTTCAACTGCTTTAGTTAAAAAATATGCACAATTCGAGGGCTGTTAAAGGTTTAAAATGAAATCGGTTATGCCTCAATGACTACTTATTGGCGATCATATTAGGCTACTACTTTGTACAAATCGCCGATGTTTTTGACTATTTTCTGTCATTTGAATGCCGTCGTATAGATTTGTCATTCACATTTTGCAATTTTATCTTTTCCATGCAGGCGCTTGTCAAGGTCTCGGCCGATTACTCGGTTATACGATGCTGACTAACCAGATTAAATAGCGGCATCCGAGTATCGCTTTTATTTGACCATTGGACAAACAGACCCTCTTTTAACCCTTTCCCAAACAAAGAAATTTCATTGTGATCCGATTTGAAAGCTGCTACAGATGACAAAATTGATGTTATTATATACAGATAAGGTTTGTGTAAAATGGGGCATAGAAAATATTGAGACAAAAGGAGAAAATGCTGATTATCAGCAGTTCTTCTTTTATTTCAATGTTTTCCCAAGCCTTTAGTTTTAGGGACGTCAAAACCAGGTCTTGTTTGGGAAAGGGTTAACTCACACTGGCGTCGGTCTTACTATATATCAACTAAAGAAAATCGGAAAACACCGACATTATCAGAGTCATTGCCATAAATTGATTGTTATAAGTTCGATGAAATTTCCAACATTGACTTTAATTGTTCCTTTCAAAAAAAAAAAATCTGGCGATTTTAGGGGGGGCGCGCGCCGCTTCCGCCCCCCTCTAAATCCGCGTATGGTGTGTTCTAGGCAACAAAAACGAAATTGATGTAACGAAGACTGAAGATCTTCAGGTTATAGCATAGAAAATATGGAAATATAGTTCTAAGGTCAAGTTCATATATGTAGGTCAAGGTCAAATATCAAGGGCATAATTTTAGAAAAATAGCCATTTTGGGGTGGGAAATTTCACAGTACTTTAAAGATGATAGCTTACCTCGTCACCACTTATGCTACTCTCTTAAAACAGAACACATCTCTTCATTCTATTATGATAAAATGATACTGTGTTCCCATGAGGTCATTTCACATCTAATCTCGGGGCCTTGCGGGATTTTGGTATCCAATCGTTGGCTGTAAACAGCAAAACATTTAAAAAATCTGATACAAAGTTTTATTGGCTGACGCTTCAAATTACCGGCTTCAGCCAAAAATAGAAGCGACGTAATGTATACGTAATCATACAAGATAAAACTGAATGATTTTGATTCTATAATTCAAATATTACCGGCTTCAGCCAAAAATAGAAGCGACGTAATGTATGGTAATGATCATACGAGATAAAACTGAATGATTTTGATTCGATAATTCAAATGATGTGCCAAAAAGGCTGTTGGTGTATCAAAAACGGCAGAGGTCATATTTGATGGTTTAATCAATAGACCTCTGCTTTGGAGAGTACACTTATGCGTACCCCACTTATTAAACACCCTGCAAATAAAGTTTAGATTTGTATTGAAATTCACGTTAGTGATCATCATGATATGGACAATCGAGAGGGATTGAAATAAGTTGAAGAAACTTGCTTCCCAATTGTTGTAAACTAAATGCGTTCAAAGGAACGTCTGAAGAACCTGGACATCTGCTTAAAGTAATTTCTTTGCTCTCAGAGGTCAACCAAGGGAGATAATTTGACTGAACTTGTGACCGGCACCAATGGGTGGTATTTGTCAGCTCTGTTATAGTTCTTGTTATAGATAAACCTTGGTTGTTTCTGCATAAATTTATTGATATAACTGGACATCGAGTCGTGAGCCGTGACGAAATGTTACGGTATATTCCAATACATGTAAATAGGGAAGAGTGCCTATTTTCCACTGAATAAAAGCGAACAATGACAGGTATTGCGTGCTGTCTGCGATGCCGTGTGAGTTCAGTAGCTGTATCCAGATAGTACTTCGTCGATTTATTACAGGGAGACGGGTCCGAGTCACATATTTTCATAATTCGAAATCCCTCTTTCCCCGTCAATTTAGACTCACTGATCTTTGATCATTTATAGGTCGTTGTCTATCTATACCTACATAATACTTGCATCTCAATAAACAGGGTCTATTCATGTTATTTCTTATTTTGTTTTTTCTCAATTATTTCAGGCGTGATTTTCTCATATATGAGAATGTTGGTCGATTTCCTACTAGAGCCACCTCAAACAATTTTGAGAAAAAGGTTTGTACAGTAATTTGGATCCTAGTATGTCAATGTTTAAATGTATAGTTTATATATGGCACATGTGCCATTACTCTGGAAATATCTTCACTCTTTTCATTAACCTTCTGTACTATGAATATCAAGAAAAAATAGGAAGGTCTTATTTTGTAAATGTTTTAAGTAGAATTTTCTTAATTTTTGTTTAAGGTTTTACATGCTAGTTTGCAGAGTCCCGACAGCTCAGTCTGTGATGTCGAAGTATGTCAATCCAGGAACTGTTGGTTCAAAACTAAGCTCTGTCAATATCCTTCTTGATGTTTGAAAAGTCAATTGTCTTTCAAAAATTGATGTTGACAATCTGGGAGAGCAGCTGTAGACTCAAATTGGATATTGTGGTATTACTAATGAGAGAAATGTCTAGAAGCCATGGTTAGGTGCTCCAGCCACCACAATATTCAGCTCAAAACAAGTATACATATGGGATAAAGACACTTAGATTTTACCTTTTATTAACATTTTCACAAGTATGAAAGCGTTTCAAGCAATTAATGTAACCAGCTGTTTCTTGTTCATGTTTTGTTTCAGATTTTTTTATGCAGGGTACATGAACACCAGTTGGATTCGGTATATACCATCAACTTCTATGAACAAACGGCACTTTGCCAATGTAAGTTATTTCATTTTATTCACAATTTTATTTATAATATTATTTATTTATTTGCCAATATATTCAGATAATTTGATAGTTGAAGACAGATTTATGGTTAATAAAGAAGAGATTTGTGTACACTATAGCACAGACAATTTGGAGACAAAAGAAGAAAATGCTGGTTATCAGCGATTTCTTCTTTTGTTTCAATGTTCCTGAAACCTTTTCTATTGAAGCCATTCAAGCCCAGATAGCTTAGTTTATAATGTTTGAGTCTTTTAATCCAGGGGTTGCTGTTTTGAACACCGGCTCCGCTAATATCCTTCCTGACATTTGACTAAAGTCATTTTGTCACTCGCCAATGGAAGTAAATCATCTACGTGAGAGAGCAGCTGCAGGCCCATATTGGATACTGTGGTTGTAGGGGCAGAGAAATACCAGGAATCCACATTAAGTGCTTCAGCCACTTTGATATGACAAAGGCAGTTGAAGGAGGTGTTTAACCCCATTCAATCAATCTATCAAAATATATAAGACTGGTCCCAAATTACGGAAACATTTAGGGGAAAAGGGGATATTGATAAGTTATCAACAATTTCTTCTTAACTCATAGTTTTGGGGGGAATCCCATTTGCTGGGAGCTTGACATAGTTGTTACTACTTAGCTACAGTGATAGTGTGTTGGTTCTCATTATAAGTCTGTACAATGTCTTCTAACCTGATTATGGTAGCAACTCGTCGGTGTAAATGCAAAACCTTGTTTGTCGATCGGTGCGATTTTCAAAGTACAAGCTTGTGTGCCCTGTGTAGACGATTCGCACAGATTTTGAGATATTTTTACTGATCAGTATTATTGACACGTTATTTGTGAACATTATGTCCAAATTTCAAGTAAGACATTTCAGTTTGGGAAAAGTTACTACACCTTTTTCTATCCCGTTTAAAATTTTCCAAAACCGAGATACGGGGTTTTGCATTTACAACGACGAACTGAATCTGTCCCTGAATAAGTGAACTTCACAAGAAAAATTACCATCTGGGAAGTCTGTAAGACAAATATATAGAATTTAGAGCTCATCAGAGGCCCACTAGATATCGCAATTAGAAAAAAGGATATTTGGAAAGGTAGAAAAAACATTCTAGACTCAGAAAATCATTCTATAGTGAAAACTTCTACCCTAATCAGCCTGCACAGTCTGTCCAGATTGACCATAGGATTGATACTTTCCCCGTACAGTTCTTCCCTGTTTGTGAGGCAGTGACATGTTTAACCGTTTCCCAAACAAGAAATTTTGAAGGTAATCCACTTCAAAAACTGCCAAAAATGACAAAATGGAAGTTATAAAAGATAGAATTTGTGTAAAATGTTGCATGGAAAATATTGAGACAAAAGAAGAAATTGCTGGTTATCAGCAGTTTCTTCTTTTGTTTCAATGTTTTCCCAAGACTTTCCTATTAGGGACATCAAAACCAGGAAAGGGTTAAACCAGGATCTGGAAAAAGGACCCATATGGCATTTGAGACTACCATGTTACCAGAGCTGCGTTCTTTAGAGCGAGATTTCTTGAGATATCTTGAGATTTCTTAAGATATTTTAGGATAAAGCGCTCTTTAGAGCAAGATTTTTAAGACGCTCAATGGGAGGCGCCATTACCCTATTCTTCGTGCGGAACCCCTCGGTCAACTCGGTAGAAACAATATAAATGAGATTTGACCGAGATGTTCCGAACGCTCCATAATTTAGAAACCACGGTGTTCCGAATGCTCCATATTTTATACAAATTACGTCATGATGACGTCATTTGTATAAATATGGAGCATTCGGAACAGCTCGATCAAAGTCTCGGTCTTAAAAACGCTTTATCCAAAACACCTTAAGAAATCCTAAAAAATCTCGCTCTTAAGAATGCGCCTCTGATCAGCATGTATATCAGACCAATCTGATCAGGATTGATGCTGCTCTCCTACAGTTGTTGCAAATTATGAAGAAGCTATTTGAGGACAGCATGGATCCTGATCTGGATCCAGGTTGTTCTCAAATGCAATAATGGAAGTTTTTCCAGACTCTTGTTCATCTCTATTTTCAGCAATAGTATATGACATTCTATACAGAGATGTGTTTAAACTTGACACAGAACTGACAGAAGCCGTGGCATTAATTAGAGAACAAAACAAGAAAAAAATTGGGTGGGTAATTCATGTCAAATAAATTGATAAGTTTGAATTGGTACCTGTGATCGAGAAATAGGTCAATAGTCTAATGATCAAGAGGTTGATGTCTGCAAACAGTGGTTGATCTTGGTTCTTCATTGGCCCACACATTTTGACAAGTACTGGTTTATTTCCAAGTAAGCAGAATTGAGCATACCTGTCAACTTTTGGAAATTTCAAAGAGTGAGATTGCACGCGACGACCTTTAAATGAGGAGTTTTTGCGGGTATTTTTCGCGCGGAGTGATTTAACCTCAACTTTTAGGAGTGAGATTTTTTTGCAGAGTTTCTTCAACTTGAGTCTTTAAACAAAGACAGTAGCTTGTTCTCTAGGTATATATATTTATCATTTTATATCTTTACAAAAGCAGAATAGTTAAATAGCAAAGTTCATAAAGGATAATTATTGTAGGAAACAAGACATCCTTTGTTCATAACAATTCTCACCAACCAATTTGTTCAAACTTTATCTCTAACTTTCTGTTATTTTTTTTTTTATGCTCCCCGAAAAAATTTCGGGGGAGCATATAGTCGCCACGCTGTCCGTCCGTGTGTCCGTGTGTCCGTGTGTCTGTGTGTCCGTGTGTCCGTCCGTCCGTCCACAGCCATATCTCAGCAACCCTTGGACCAAATTCAATGAAACTTCACATGTGAACTCCCTGGGTCAATACCTAGAGACCTTTTTCTCCGTTTGTAAATTTAAGGCTGCGTCATGGAAAAAGGGGCCTTAGTATAAAAATTAGTTTTTCTCTTATTTCTCTTCATCTAATGGGCAGAATTTAATGAAATTTTGTGCTCATGTAGTAAATAGGATGTTCTAGACCATATTCTATAAATAATGTGTGTACAAAAAAGCTGTCATGGGAAAAGGGGGCTTAATGTATGATAGTTTTTATTTTGTGACAAACACTTATTCGGGGAGCATAATCCGTCTGTGACGGCTCTTGTTTATTTCTAATCTGTAACCTGTTCACAGTTTAGCAATTGCCAAGTTCCTTCCCTTTTTTTAAAATTTTCTTTTAGTCTGGTAAATGATGCAAAATAATGCCTGTGCAACCATATCGCGGTTATTTTGCGTATAAGAAAACCATTAGAAGTGCAATATAGATCAATATAAGGTAAGCCGCAAAACATAATGGGGGGAAACAACCTACGAGTGCGAAATGCCGATTTTCTGGAATGTACAGAATCTTATCGAAGCGGTGGCCCACGATCGATCCGATATTCTCAGTGCAGGCTCTTATACTAGTTGATCATCATCCATTAAATCTTGTTAAATGGTAGAATTGCGAAGATAAACTCGATAATCAAAGTTTGTTTACAACTGAATGGGCAAGCACTAATTGTCATCGACAGATTATCGGAAAACTGCCCCCTCGATAACATATCACGCATTTTGATTGGTTGACTTGTCGATATTAGCCACGCCTTACACTTACCTCATTTGTAATAAGTCGATACCCGAGATCGTCGAGTTAACGCATCGTTAACGTTTTGATTGTCAATCAAGGAAGGTGACAATAAACAAGATAATCGCTAATTGAGCGAGTAAGGGTGCAATTTCACAATGATAAACAATAAAGGCAGACGGAAATTGCAAGCGTGTGATTGCTGGAAAATCGTGTTTTTAGCGATTTTTGACCATTCGTGTGTGTGATGAACTCCTGCACTTGAAATCGTGTTAGTCACGATTTTTTCGTGAAAGTTGACAGGTATGGAATTGAGTTGGACCAATATTAATTTTAAGCTGCTTTTATCTCAATTCATGTGAAAAAGACATATTTATTTACCAAACTGCAAATTTTTAGACTGCTCTGGCATGCTTTGTTCAAAGGAACTGAAGAAAGCAGCCTGAAAATGGATATAGACAGACAAAATATGAAATGCAACCTTCTCATAATCTTATCAGAAGCAATCAAGAAAGACTGTTAAAAGAAGAGAAAATACTGACAGACTGTTGAGAGGACAAGAAAATATTGCAAACAATTATTTTATCCTTTTCTCAAAATGTCTGGTATGCTTATAAATATGAAGTGTTGCCAGTAGCGTATTATACATGTATTCAAATGTCCGCAATCCCTTTCAATTTGAACCAATATAATATTTCATAGTGTAGGAAAGGGGGGGGGGGGGGGGTTAATTGATTGGATTGCCTTACCGTTGATTTATCGTTAGATCTTGCCCTTGTAATCTGCAATTTTTTATTTTCTATAGAAAGGTTTTGAAACTTGAACACTTAGGTGCATCAAAATCAGTCATTGTTTTTATGCTCCCTGAAGGTAGAGCATATAGTCGCCGCTTTGTCTGTCTGTCCGTCCGTCCTTCCGAAGCGATTTCTCCATAACCCTTGGGCCAAATCAAATGAAACTTACCATGTGAACTACCTATGACATAATGCAGATGTACTTTTCATGGTTTTTGGATTTGAGGCCTCGTCATGGGAAAAGGGGACTTAAGGTCAAATACACTTTTTCTCTAATTTCTCATAGTCTAATGGTCAGAATTTGATGAAATTTCATATTTGAGTAGCAAATCAGATGCCCTTGACAATAAACTACTCTCCATGGCATACATTTATTGTGACAATGCCTCATTCGGGGAGCATTGTCCGTCTCTGACGGCTCTTGTGGAAAGGATAGAACATTATATATTTATTTTCACAGAATGTTTGAAGTGGAAGAATTGAATACATCTTTTAGAGACTGCAATATATCACCAAAGGTAAGATAAACCATTTCCCAAATGATAAAGGTATGGGCTCTTTCAATTTGCAAAATGCTGCAGATGACAAAAAAAAAGTTAAAAGATTTTCTTTTAGAGACTGCAATATATCACCAAAGGTAAGATAAACCATTTCCCAAATGATAAAGGTATGGGCTCTTTCAATTTGAAAAATGCTGCAGATGACAAAAAAAAGTTAAAGGATTTATGTTTGTTGTAGTTTAGAAAATATTGAGGCAAAAGGAGAAAATGCTGGTTATCAGCATTTCTTTTTTTGCCTCAATGATTTCACAAGCCTGCTCTTTCATGAGCGTCAAAAAGCATCACTATGTCCAAATGGGTTAAGTTTGATCAAGATATGTTGGGTTCCAATAGTTGTTGCAGAATGTACAGAGACAACAGTGACCAATTTTATCCAGTTAACCCTGACGTAATTTCGGACAAACAATAGCATTTTGTAGGTGTTGTTATAAATCTTGTAACTACAGCTTGATTCAAGCTGTAGTTGCAAGATTTTATAACAACACTGACAGTTTATCAAAACATAACTGTTAACCCAGTCTATTTTTAGCACAAAATTCATTGCCATTGGGGAACAGCATGGATCTTGATAAGACTACATAAGGCACTTATAAATGTAAAAGGTTAGGCACAGGTAAATGATTCAAATGTTTACAGAAAATTATGCATATTTGTGTAAAGTTTACAGAAATATATTCAAATTGCGATGTTTGTTAGTAGAAACTATTCAAATTTGTTGTTTTTCATCAAAATTTATGCGAAGTCCCCATCAGATAACCAGCTGCCATTCTAAAACAATCAGATGTAACATGCTGGCCGGTTGTCTTAACCCTTTCCAAAATGGCAAAATTTAAGGCTGGTGCGAATTCAAAAGCTTCCGCAAGATGACAAATGGGATATTGATAAAGATAAAATTTGCGTGAAATATAGCTTGGAAAATATTGAGGCAAAAGGAGAAAATGCTGATTATCAGCATTTTCTTCTTTTGCCTCAATGTTTGCTCAAGCCTTTTATTGTAGGGGCGTCAAAACCAGATATCGTTTGGGAAGGAGTTGGTTAACCCTTTCCCACACAACACAATTTTTGTTTGGTCTAATTTAAATGCTGCTTCAAATGACAAAACAGATGTTGATAAAGATGGGATTTATGCACTACATGACACAGACAATATTGTGGCAAAAGGGGAACATGCTAGTCATCAGCATTTTCTTCTTCTACCGCATTGCTTTCATTAGCCTCTTTGATCAGGAACATTAAAACCATGTTTTGTGGTGGAAAGGGCTAACGTTTTCCTCCCACATTGAAACATGAGGGCATATGATTTTGTTACACCCTATGTTGCCTAGGTCAAGTTTTTTTATACCAAGGTCAAATATGAAGGTCATTCTCAATCTGTTCCCAAACTACAAAAGTTTTGAACTGCCCAGTTTGAATGCTGTGACAAGACAACAATATTGATATACATGTAGATATAGAAAGGACCTGGGCCCAAAAAGAAAGGAATCCTTTTCCAAACAAGGCCTGCTTCTGATGTCAATAATCAAATAGGCTTGAGAAAACATTGAGGAAAATCAGCATTTTCTCCCTTTGGCTCAATACTTTCCATTTTATATTACACATAAATCCAATCTGTATCATAATCCATTTTGTGGTCTACAGCAGCTTTTGAATTTGATTGCCCTAAAATTCTGTTGTTTGGGAAAGGATTATATGTACCAAATTTTGCACTTTTTATCAGGGATCAGCTTCTCGTTATTTTGTGATTTTTCTGTTTTTTCTAAGCATCTTTAGCTCCACTGGTCATCAGGCCAGCAAGTTATTGTCATTGCGCTGTGTCTGTTGTGCATCTGTCTGTCCGTGCATCAACTTTTTCCGTTAATATTTTCTTTACTATGAATTAGAATTTGGACTAAACAAGAATGACATGGGTTTTCTGCCCATGAATGCAAAGACAAAACTTTGACAGAATGTTGATGACTGAGATCCTATCTGAGTGTTATTTTCAGGTTGTTTACTTAGTTTTAGCTCAAAGAACCACAAATATTGGAGATTTTAGTCAAAACTTGATTGGATGATAAATACAAGAAATTCAGGCCTGTGGAGCGCTTAAGACCTTCAGGTCTATCTAGTTTTCTTTGAAGTGTATGGCAGAATTGTTTAGGAAAGGGAAAATGAAAAGAAATCTGTGCAGCTTTATTGCACTTAATTGGGTCATATTCACTCATAATCAATGGTGTAATGGGCTTTGACAAAGCAATATTCTTGTATAACTCTTTCCTAACCAGCAAAAAACTGTATTGTTCCAATTATCAGCAAACTGAATGTTGATGAAGATAAAAAAATGTGTGTGCAAAATAGTGAAATAAATATTGGGGGAAAGGGAGAAAATGTTGAATACCAGCATTTTCTTTTCTATGCTCCTATACCAAAAGATTGGGCGCATATTGTTTTACTTGTGTTTGTCTGTCTGTCCGTGCAGTCTGTCCATCTGTCTGTTGGGAAACTTAGCATTGGCCATTTCTGGGGCATTAGTGTTTAACAAGCACGTTTTGTTTCTTCAATGTTTTCTTAACTGTTTCGTATAAGAAACATCAAAGTTCGGTCTTTTTTTGGAAGGGTCAACCCTGTTCCAAGCAAATCCTTGTTTTAAAAAGTGTCTATGATGGAACCCTTCAGAAAACATTGAAGGAATATAACTAGTATTCTTCTCCTTTCACCATTATTTTATTCGCTATAATGTATAATGAACTAAATTTCCATTCTGATAAGAAAGGTTTCTGTGGCAAGGAAAATACTTGAATCCCTATCGCCCCCTCTCAAACACACACACACACACCCTCCCGCCTCCCCTCCATAAAAAAAAAGAAGAAAGGAAAAAAGAGACCAATGGATAATGGATTAACAGCTGGTAACTGATTGGATAACTATTTCTAAACAATACCAACAAAATTGTAATCTGGTCCAAATTGGAATGGTTGCAAAAATATTAGTTACCTATTTATCAAATTGTTGGATTCATTTCGCAAAAAAATGTTGGGAATATCGAAAGTTCTGTTTATCAGCATATTTTCTCACTCATTATTTTTTACAAAATTTCTTAATTAAGCAAGTCAAAAGTCATTTGAGAAAGAGTAGAGTCATTGTGTTACTAATGCAAAGTATGAAAAAATAATAAAAAAGGAACTAAGATAAGAAATACAACCTGTTACATTTGATAGGACTATTAGGTTGGCTATTAACCCTTTCCCAAATGACAAAATTTTAGGGTAGTCCCATTTGAAAGCTGCTTCACTAAACAAAATAGATGTTGCTAAATAAAGGCTTTGTGTACAAAATAGCTGAGCAAACATTGATGCAAAAGGAGAAAGTGCTGATTATCAGCACTGTCTTCTTTTGCCTCAATGGTTTTCCAAGCTTAGTTTATAAGGGAAGTCAAAACAAGGACTTTTATGTTAGCTATTAACACTTGTTGTTTGCTGAATTCAGACAGTTAAGCCTGCCAAAATTGCTCGCAAGGGCGTTTGCAGTATCAGAAGATAGGTAGTGTAGAATGAGATCAGGCTGCTCAAACGCTAAAGTGCCTGGAATATCATGGGATTAGCATGACAAAGATCAAGAATAAGACAATAGCAATCAATTTTGTGCTAAAAATAGACTGGGTTTTCTGTTATGTATTGATAAACCATCGGAGTTGTTATAAAATCCCGTAACTACGGCTTGAATCAAGCTGTAGTTTCGAGATTTTACAACAAGACCCCAAAAAATGCTATTTTTTTTCCAGAAATTATGTCACAGTTAACTGAATGAAATCATTTCCTATTTACCAAACTAGACTACCACTGTCAGAATCTTTGTCTTGGGTAATCTTTGTCATTTAAAAACTTTGACATATCTTAGTGGTAGGTTTGGAGCAATATTACTGCATTAGCTTTGCTCTGTTAAGACTGCACATTTTGGACAGACTGACCTTGATCTATGGTAAGTCTCACATGCTATAAGAATCAGGGGCCTGTATTTTTAACGGTTGTACAATTATTTTTTGCATAATTACTTGTAACAACAAAACTAATTGGCCAAATCTGATTTCTGACATGCAATCAGATGTCTTTTTACATGGTTTACAGAAAACACGGCAGTAAGATTGTTGATAATACAGGCCCCTGATTATCACAATCGCAAGTCAATTTCATTTCACTCATGTTGAAGTTATAATGTTGGCTGATCTGGATCAATGCTTGTCTCAAATACCATGATACCCAGGCCCTTTATCTAGATCCCAGCTCATTTTGCATGGACTAGCCAGCCAACTAATCTTTGTCTACCATATATGTGACTATTAACCCATTACAAGACAGCATTTTTCAGACTGGCCAAAAATCAAAGATGTTGCCGACTAAAAATTTCAAGTGAGTGAAATTTTACATTTTTGGGTAATTCTTGGTTGAAAACATTGTGGAAAATGAAGAAATTGCTTGTTACAAGCAATTTCTTCATTTTCCACAGTGTTTTCCAAATTCTTTATTTTGAAGGGCCTATAAAGGTGTCACTGTATGGTAATGGGTTAAAATTAAAACAAAACATTTTCCTCCGCCTTGGTTTGACTGTATATATTTTGTATGCATTGATTATGGTGGGGCAACAGCTGGGGGGAACATTTTGACAAAATACTGAATACAAAAGCAGATTACAAATGCTGGCTTATCATTATTGATGAATTTTCCGTGAACACAGGATATGTTCTGCTGATTAACGGTAATTGTTTTCTCACAATAGATTGTGGTCAATAAACTTATTTCTTACAAAAGACTGGACAAATAAGTTGTTTCTTGTAATAGTTTATGGTTAATAGTTGATCTTTTTTGTAATATGATTGTGTAATGTGATATGCCTTTTGTTTAGAAAGTTTTCATTCTCTGCCTGGTGTTGATAGCTATTAGAGAGAATGTTTTGGACAACATTTAGAGAAAAGGAAAAAATGCTTATTATGAAAATAACTTCTTTTCTTTCTATTTTTTATCTGCCGTTACATGAATTTCTTGATGTTCATAACATAAATTTTTGCAGGCAACCCATTATGGCTTTGTTTAGAATATTTCTGTGTCAGAAATTGTCAATGTAATTATTACTCAATGGTATATTTTCAGTTAGAAATTTCAATTGCAATGCATGAGAAACATCGAAAGAATAGGAGTACCATAATTATTCTAATAAACGCCCAAGCGTTTATTCTAATAATCGCCCGAGCGTTTATTAGAAACACAGTAGATGGAAAAGTATGGGGTGGGCGTTTATTAGAGATATTTATGCTCCCCGAAGGGAGAGCATATAGTCGCCGCTTTGTCTGTCCGTCCGTCCATCCGTCCTGTCCGTCCGTCATTCCGTCCGAAGCGATTTCTCCATAACCCTTGGGCCAAATCAAATGAAACTTACCATGTGAACTTCCTATGACAAAATGCTGATGTACTTTTCCCGGTTTTTAGATTTGAGGCCTTGTCATGGGAAAAGGGGACTTAAGGTAAAATACAGTTTTTCTCTAATTTCTCCTAGTCTAATGGTCAGAATTTGATGAAATTTCATATTTGAGTAGCAAATCAGATGCCCTTGACAATAAAGTGCTCTCCATGGCATACATTTATTGTGACAATGCCTTATTCGGGGAGCATTGTCCGTCTCTGACGGCCCTTGTTTTATTCTGTTAGTCAAAATTTGTGAATCAAGTGTCAATTGAGGGATTCAAAGTTGAGTGAGTCAAATTTTGCAAAGTTTAGTTGTAAGGACTGCAAAACATGATTTTTCCATAAAACTCCTTCCAAACCTCTTTCCTTGCAAACAGATTGAGGGCTAGACCTCATCTTTTTCATTGGTTTTGGAAAGATCTTCGTTTATGACTTACATTATTTCAATCTGTCATCGGGGATGGGCGTTTATTAGAATCACCCTTTTTTATATGCCCGAAGGGTCGTATTATGTTATGGTCCCGGTCGTCTGTCTATCCGTCCATTAGCAATTTCTTGTGTGTGCAATTCCTCCTACAGTTTTAATCAGAATTTGATCAAACTTGCCACAATGAATCTCCATGGTGTCTAGTTGTGCACACCACTTACGGAATTCAGATAACTTTTTTCGTTCTTGAATTATCTGCCCTCAAATAAAAAAAAATGCCCATTTTCTTGTGTGCGCAACTCCTACAGTTTTAATCAGAATTTCATCAAACTTACCACAATGAATCTCCATGGTGTCTAGTTGTGCACACCGCTTACTGAATTCAGATAACTGTTTTCATTCTTAAATTATCTGCCCTTGAATTTAAGGAAAGATGCCCATTTTCTCAAAAATGCCCATTTACTAGTGTGTGCAACTCCTACTGTTCCAACCAGAATTTAATCAAACTAGCCACAATGAATCTTTATGGTGTCTGCGAAAACCAAATTTTGAAAACATTTCATGTTTGAATTATCTGCCCTTGAATTGAAGAAATGGCCAATTTTACTGACAAGCCCCTCTCGGATGTATATGCGGCGCTCTGCGAAGCTCTTGTTGCCAAAATTGTGCTTGAAGTAAGCAGATTTTCAGTCCAGATTTGGGGGGGTGGGCGTTTATTAGAATAATTACGGTATGTTGTTGATCAAGGCTCTTCATGATTTCATATGTTTGTAGATATTTTTATGCCCAAGTATCAAACGATCAGGGGCATATTGTTTTACTTGTGTTTTTCTGTCTGTTTGTCTGTCTGTCTATATCCAAAAACTTAACATTGCCCATTTCGGGGGCATTCATGTTTCACAAACACATCTTGTTTCACTTTAATCTATGTTTTTATGCCCCCGTATCGAGAGATCGGGGGCATATTGTTTTACTCGTGTCCGTCTATCTGTCTGTCCGTCCGTCTGTCCGTCCGTCTGTCTGTCTGTCCATCCGTCTGTCCGAAAACTTAACCTTGGCCTTTTCTCCAAAAGTATTTGACATACAAAGCTCAAATTTGGTATGCAACTTCCTCTCAATGATATCTATCTGTTCCATGCAATTTGACCTTCCTCAAGGTCATCCCTTAACCCTTATCAACCCTTTACTCTATGAAAACTTAACCTTCTACTCCGAAAACTTAACCTTGGCCTTTTCTCCAAAAGTAATTGACATACAAAGCTCAAATTTGGTATGCAACTTCCTTTCAATGATATCTATCTGTTCCATGCAATTTGACCTTCCTCAAGGTCATCCCTTAACCCTTAACAACCCTTTACTCTATGAAAACTTAACCTTCTACTCCGAAAACTTAACCTTGGCCTTTTCTCCAAAAGTATTTGACATACAAAGCTCAAATTTGGTATGCAACTTCCTCTCAATGATATCTATCTGTTCCATGCAATTTGACCTTCCTCAAGGTCATCCCTTAACCCTTATCAACCCTTTACTCTATGAAAACTTAACCTTCTACTCCGAAAACTTAACCTTGGCCTTTTCTCCAAAAGTATTTGACATACAAAGCTCAAATTTGGTATGCAACTTCCTTTCAATGATATCTATCTGTTCCATGCAATTTGACCTTCCCCAAGGTCATTCCTGAACCCTTATCAACCCTTTACTCTATGAAAACTTAACCTTCTACTCTGAAAACTTAACCTTTGCCTTTTCTCCAAAAGTATTTGACATACAAAGCTCAAATTTGGTATGCAACTTCCTTTCAATGATATCTATCTGTTTCATGCAATTTGACCTTCCTCAAGGTCATCCGTTAGCCATTATCAACCCTTTACTCTACGAAAACTTAACCTTCTACTCCGAAAACTTAACCTTCGCCTTTTCTCCAAAAGTATTTGACATACAAAGCTCAAATTTGGTATGCAACTTCATTTCAATGATATCTATCTGTTGCAAGCAGTTTGACCTTCTTCAAGGTCATCCCTTAACCCTTAATAACCCTTTACTCTACGAAAACTTAACATTTTAGAAATATGGCCATTTCGGGGGCATTTGTGTTTCACAAACACATCTTGTTTTTTACCCAGTTCCCACCTACTGGTACTGTAGTATGACAAACCTTAAAATACTTATGCTAGAAAACATTTTTGAAAATGAAGAAATTCCTTGTGACATGCAGGGGCGGAGGTGGTGCAGTGGTAATGGGCTGGACTTGTAACACAGGGGTTGCTGGTTCAATCCCCCGCTTCTCCAGTCTTTCGGATGAGACTGTAAACCGAGGTCCCGTCTCCATATGACCTTAGTTGTTGAGTGGGACGTAAAACTCCATACAGTCCTTGTGACATGCAATTTCTTCATTTCAGGCAATGTTTTCTACCTTGGCAAACAAAAATTGTAAAATGTCATATATATTTCTGAAATTGTTGTCTGCAATATGTTCCAACATTTTAATTTTTGTTATAAGAGAATATCTGTTCAATCAGAAAACCAGATAAGGGGATTCTAAGTCATTCTAAATGTGTTATTTCCATTCCAAATCCTATGTTGTGAGTACACATTTGAATTGTCTTGGTTAGATGCTGCTAATGATTACCCACATTATATGGTTTGATTAACAATAGATGAAATATTGCATTTTGAAAAAAGCCTTTATCCCTTCTTATCTATAGCTCTGATGTTTATTGTACTTATAGGAGAGAAATCAAAAGAAGTTGGTGCCTGCAGTACCCTACAGAATAGCTAAGGCCCTGGATCCCAGTATTTATAGGAAAAACAGTAACCTATATTTAGTTGTTTGTCGGTTAATATGTACCATAATTGTTCTTGTAGGAGAGGAATCAGAAGAAGTTGGTGCCTGCAGTACCTTACAGAATAGCTATGGCCCTGGATCCCAGTATTTATAGGAAAAACAGTAACCTATATTTAGTTGTTTGTCGGTTAATATGTACCATAATTGTTCTTGTAGGAGAGGAATCAGAAGAAGTTGGTGCCTGCAGTACCCTACAGAATAGCCAAGGCCCTGGATCCCAGTATTTATAGGAAAAACAGTAACCTATATTTAGTTGTTTGTCGGTTAATATGTACCATAATTGTACTTGTAGGAGAGAAATCAGAAGAAGTTGGTGCCTGCAGTGCCTTACAGAATAGCTATGGCCCTGGATCCCAGTATTTATAGGAAAAACAGTAACCTATATTTAGTTGTTTGTCGGTTAATATGTACCATAATTGTTCTTGTAGGAGAGAAATCAAAAGAAGTTGGTGCCTGCAGTACCCTACAGAATAGCTATGGCCCTGGATCCCAGTATTTATAGGAATAACAGTAACCTATATTTAGTTGTTTGTTTGTTAATATGTACCATAATTGTACTTGTAGGAGAGGAATCAGAAGAAGTTGGTGCCTGCAGTACCCTACAGAATAGCCAAGGCCCTGGATCCCAGTATTTATAGGAATAACAGTAACCTATATTTAGTTGTTTGTTGTTGGTTAATATGTACCATAATTGTACTTGTAGGAGAGAAATCAGAAGAAGTTGGTGCCTGCAGTGCCTTACAGAATAGCCAAGGCCATGGATCCCAGTATTTATAGGAATAGCAGTTACCTATATTTAGTTGTTTGTTGGTTAATGTGTACCATAATTGTACTTGTAGGAGAGGAATCAGAAGAAATTGGTGCCTGCAGTACCCTACAGAATAGCCAAGGCCCTGGATCCCAGTATTTATAGGAATGTAGAACTGGACATCTGGGAGGAAGAAAAAAGAGGTAACATCTACATTAAATGAGCGGCGGCGCGAGAAAATCGGTCTTTGGGAGTTTTGACCAGATCCGGCACAAATGAGGCTGTACAGCCGCAGAAAGTGATTAGAGTCATGAAATTTTGTACATGGGAAGAAGAAGAACTAAACTTTCTCACCAGCGAAAACACAGACGCTGATCAGATTTGCGGTTACCGCGAAGCTGATCTGCGTCTTTGTTTTCGCTTATGCTTAATTCCGCTTTTCTCGCGTCTCGGCTCAAATATCAAGGGGCTAACCATTGTGAAAACACAAGAATAGTTGCCTCTAACCATACAAAGTTTAAACCCAAGAGAGCATCCAGAAAAATAAACTGTGTCATGATATGACTGAAAAATTGTTGAAAACCAAGTTAATCACAATACAAATAAACCAAATACATGTATATGTCTGTCTGTCTGACATATAACTTAAAAACTATGGTAATGTTTAGTGGGCGTTATTGTTTCTCAAAAACATCTTTTTGTACTACCATATCAACCAGCTTTTTTTGTCCAGCCTGTTTTTGTACCATGTGTGTCTTTCATTTTTTTCCTAGAAAAAAACCTCAAACATTAAGTTTTTTCGTCCCTTTTGTGCTAACAGAAATACAGCTTTATCATATGACTATGATTATATTATGTAAAATATAGATCTAGCCTTGTCTAGTTTGATCATTTTCACCCTTTCCCAAACAACATTTAGTTTAGACAGCCATTATTGGAAAATTTTGGGAAAACATTAAAGCAAAAGAAAAAATATGTCAATCAGCATTTTTTCTTCTTTTGTCTCAATGTTTCCTATGTCCTTTCTCTAAGAAACAAAATCCGGGTCTATTGGGGGTAAGGATAAATTTGTGTTTTCCTTGTAACAAACATTTTCCTTTGAAAATGCTAAGGTCATAGGTCAAGGTCAAAAGTGCTGTTACAGGGACCATTGGTCTTTAAAAAAAGAGTTTATTTTCTTGATGTTTATAGTCTACCTAAATTATAGAAAAAAAGCTCTAGAAAACACTTTTGTAGGAACTTTTTGTTAATGCTCGACATCCATGCCTAAATGAAACTTTGATATGTAAGGAAGATAACTAGGGGGGATGTCACCCTATAGAGGTCATTCTAAGGTCACCACGAGGTCAAAGGTCAACTAGGTGCAAAAATCCATGGTAAAGCATGAAAATCCGCTATAACTCACTTAGTTCTGGGTGTAGACTAACAATATTGGTATCGAAATGAAGCTGAGACATTTATCTTCATTTTGCAGTATCGATATGCAAATCAGCTAATTTGCATATGCATAATTTTGAAGAATTAATTAGAAATTTTGATGATTTTTGGGGTCATTTTTTCAGGATATAGTTAGAAACTGAGCTGTAGCTCGCATAGTTGGAGCTGAACATTCACGTATTGGTACCAAAATAAAGCCTGAAGATGTATCCTCAAGTTGCACTATGAAAATTAGCTGAATTGCATATGTACAATTTTTAATTAATTTTCTAATTAATTAATATAGCCCACCTAAATCTGACCCAAAATATGACTTGTGTAGGAACCTTTTATTAATGCTCCACTTATATGTTTGATATGCTATTTAGGGTATAAGCAATCAACATAGGGTGGATGTATCATTTTGAAAGGCCTTTTAAGGTCGTAACGAGGTCAAAGGTCATAACGAGGTCAAAGGTCAAATGAGTGCAATTTCAGGTATATTCCTTTTACAAAGCTACTTTTATTGCATTTCGAATATAATGTTTAAGCTCAAACCACTTGTAGTTGTATTATATATGTCTGAGTTTGAAATAATGCTGATTTTGACTAATTTCTGTACTTTTTGTGGTAATTGTGTTAATAATAAACACAAAATTCGCCCTGTTTTAGTGCATTTTTTGTAAAACTATATTTTTGAAATGTAAAGAAAAGTCATTGAACGGCTCAAAATGATGTTTTATGTTGAAACAATCAACCAAAATTACTGGCAAATATAAAATGCAGATTTAGCACATCACATATAATTTGGTAATTTTATAGTGTCTTAAGAAATTTATATAAACATTTGTGCTACTTTATTTGTGTAAAACAAGTAACTTGTAATTGAGAGTACTCGTGAAAAAATGAAGACATCGCCAATACACAGATGTACAAAATGATTCTGCAACAATCCTGTGTTTCTTGTTTTCTATAATTATATCCAAACAAAATCTGGTGTGACATTCAATGCATGAAATGTCACACAATGTTATGTTTTGCGTCTATTATATAGGCCTAAGGCAGCGGAACATGTGTCTTTGTGTGTCTAAGATCTTAAACCGTGATAAAATCTGGACAAATCAGATGTTTAGATTTTTCTTTTCCTTACAGATCTAGTTTAATGTCATTACAACTAATATTGAAAGTCCAAGCGTATTTATAATTGTTGTTAGAACTTGCTACTGATGTAATTACGTGTTTTGACGTATACGTACATGCTCACTTATTTTCGGGGTAATTTCCTGTAAGAAATAACTGTATGTAAATAAAATATGGCCTTTAATTTTTCATTGTGCAACATTTCAGCTTTGTCTCACCTGTAATGCCTTCGATTACGACGGATATAAAACCCCATATCACATAATTTTGTAAATACTATCACATCAATGAACATATTTTACATACTTTTATGCCGCTGCATGATTGTCGATTTATGTAATTTACTTTATGAATCTTGTTTTCTGTTATAACAAGTCTGTAAACGGTTAGACCATATGCTAAAAGCCAACTTCTGTGGACCATAAGAGATTTATGCTTGGGAATACTAACGGCCTTTTAAATGATCTGGCATTTTACCAATTCGCAAACAACGTCATAGTTTTAACATCGCTGGTAAAATGCTTTAGAAATCGAAGCAAAAGAAGAAAATGCTGATGTCAAAAAATTTCTTCTTTTGCCTCAATATTTTCTTTATATGTATTTTGTACATGAATTCTGTCTTTGTAAATACCAACTGTGTCGTTTTTAGCAGCTTTCAACTTGGCCCACCTTTCAGTTCCTCCGTTTGGCAAAGGATAAAACCATATCGTCTAGGTCAAAGTCCTGTACACTAACCTTTTATCCGACGATATGGGTACAGTATGTGGCTTCATAAGCACATTCAAACATAAAAACTTGTCCTGAACGGTATCATTTGCAACGAGATGAGCTATACTTTGTTTTGCATCCACATGGCATGAGCTGTGACAAGTTGAAGGAACGGCTGCTTCAAACCATCGCCATTGTCTTTCCAGCCTCCACACCTTTCAGTATCCTCTGCAGTAAAACTTGGGTTATCTGCTGATATTCCTATCGCTGCCTGTTCGTTACATCTCGCTAAGTGTAATTGCAAAGTATCTGTCGTCGGAGGTAGTAGTTCAAGTGCTTCCTTGGCTTTCATAAAGAGTCGATATCTGCAGACAAGAACATGAAGTATGCAAAGATACAGTTCTATATTTTCAGGATTCCCATCACGGCCTGCAGCTTCTAAGAGTTCTGGACATTCAACATACATTTTACAACAGGACTTCCTAACTTATTCCACTCAAAGACGACGTTGTTTTACAACCTGTCAGCGAAAGGAACCCAACCAGGTTGTGGATGATGTCAGTTCCTAGTTTGCCAGCAAAACTGTGTACAGGGAATTAATTCCTTGACTTCTAAAGACGTTCCTGACACATTTCATGTTTCAACATCCAGTGAACAAACATGGTATATAAAAAGCAATAGTACATCCGTGTCTTTACATATCACAAAAATCCTACCATACCCTGAATTTGATTGCACGCTTTGCGTGCATAAGGATACGAGTGTTTACATCCTCATGGTCAACACACAAGTGTTTTTGTCAAAATTGTTAGCATTGCATTTTCAGGGTCCTGAAATCCACCAACAGCTACCAAATTAGAGTCATCAAGAAAACATGCAAATTTCGATAAAATTTCATGCCAAGTTTGCCTTGTTCTCATCTAGGGCCATGAACTGTTCCCAGAATTATGATAGTGGGACATCAGGACTGTGTATAGGACGTTGGTTCCCTGTTTTTTGGATCTTGTGGAAGCCCCTATAGATTTGCTGCCAAAGTAATGACAGAAAACAACATCTCATGAATCGGTTGCAAGAAACCAAACTGCACAATACTTTGGTATGTTACATGTGCTAACTGCAATACCAGGCGAATTTATGTTTTTGCACCTAGTTGACCTTTGACCTTGCGGTGACTGTTATACATTGTAATTCAATCTGATTTTGGAGAAATGCATATACAACATAATGCTTAATTCTGTTTTGACAGGATGTATTACATGTACAACGTCATTAAATTCTTCCCTGAAGCTTCAAAGTACCACATATTCACAAAATTGGTGTTAACAGTCAATTATTAAAAATAATGAATAAAGTGGTGTATATGCAATATTACGCTTATTAGCAAAACTAAACTTGGGGATAGATGTCTAGGCTTTACTTTGGTACCCATTTGGTAAATGTACACCACCAACCCATTGAGCTTAAGCTTATGTTCCACCGATATTTGAAACTCTGTACAGATAGTCGGTGTTCTGAAACATGAAATGCCACCTGTTTCCGTGTCATCGGCAGATCCAAGCAGAAGAATGTGCAGCACTGCTAAATCCCAAATAATGCATGTTTTGACAGCCGATCTGCAAAAACTAACCATTTTGACAAAAACGACTTGTGTGTTGACCATGAGGAGGCAGACACCCGTATCGTTATACACGCGTAGAGTGCGAACATGGTATGGTAGGATTTTTGTGATATGTAAAGACACAGATGTACTATTGCTCTTTATATACCGTGTTGGTTCACTGGATGTTGAAACATGGATGGTGTCAGGAACGTCTAATTCTTGGAAATACTTGTATGTACACAGTTTTGTTAGGAAACTTGGAAATGCCATCATTCACAACCTGCGTGGGTTCCATTCACTGACAGGTTGTGATACAACGTCGTCATTGGGTGGAATAAGTTTAGAAATCATGCTGGAAATTGTATGGTGAATGTCCGGATCTGTTAAAAGCTGTTGGTCGGGAAACCTGGGAATATAGAACAGTTTCTTTGCAGACTTTGTGAGTGTTCCGAGGAAGCTCATGATTCAGACATTGCTGTCTGCAGGTATCAACTCTTTATGAAAGCCAAGAAAGCACTTGATCTACCAGCTCCGACTACACATAGGGAGATGTAACAAACATGCAATGATATAGATATCAGCAGATAACCCAACTTTCACTGCAGATGATACTGAAGGGTGTGCCACTGTGGAGGCTGGAAAGACGATGGCGAATGTTTGAAGCCTGTATGTATGAGATTGTCCGCTGCCCCCCCCCCCCCACCCCCCCACCCCCCGGACACACACTTGTACACAGCTCATATCACGCGGATGAAAAACAAAGTGCAGCTCATCTGGTTGCAAATGCTACCATTCAGGACAAGTTTGCATGTTTGAATCTGCTTGTGAAGCCACAGACTGTACCAATCCCGATGGAATAAAGGTCATTGTACTGGACATTGACCAAGATGATAATTATGGTTTAATCTTTTGCCAAACGGAGAGATTGAAAGGTTGGCCAATTTGAAAGCTGCTACAGACGGAACAGTTGGTGTTAGCAAAGATAGGAATCGTGTATGATATAGTAGAAAAATATTGAGGCAAAAGGGGAAAATGCTGACATAAGCATTTTCTTTTTTGTTCCGATGATTTCTAAAATCATTTTACCCGCAATGTCAAAATCATATCTTGTTTTCGTATGGGTTAAATACAAGTCTAGTTAAGCCTATAATTGCATCAGCTGCAGGTTTTTATGACCGTTGTATGCTTGAACTTTAAATAATAGTTGTAATGACATTGGACTAGATCTGTTAGGAAATGGAAAATCTAAACAATTGATTTGTCCAGATTTTATCACAGTTTAAGATCTTAGACACACAAAGACACATGTTCCGCTGCCTTATATAATCGTTGCAAAACATAACATTGTGTCACATTTCATGGATTGAATGTCACACCAGATTATGTTTGGATTTAATTATAGTACAAACAAGGAACACAGACTTTTTGCAGAATCGTTTTGTACATCAGTGTTTTGGTGATGTCTTTATTTTATTTTTACTCTGAATTACAAATTACATTGTACTCGTTGCATACACATAAAGAAGCACAAAATGTTTATATTTCTTAAGA
Organism: Fragum sueziense; assembly: GCA_963680895.1. Taxonomy (NCBI): domain Eukaryota; kingdom Metazoa; phylum Mollusca; class Bivalvia; order Cardiida; family Cardiidae; genus Fragum; species Fragum sueziense. The sequence continues at coordinate 4,757,414 of OY804596.1, forward strand.
CACTATAAAATTACTAAATTATATGTGATGTGCTAAATCTGCATTTTATATTTGCCAGTGATTTTGGTTGATTGTTTCAACATAAAGCAACATTTTGAGCGGTTCAATAACTTTTCATTACATTTCAAAAATATAGTTTTACAAAAAATGCACTAAAACAGGGCGAATTTTGTGTTTATTATTAACACAAACACTACAAAAAAAACACAGACATTAGTCTAAATCAGGATTATTTCAAACTCAGACATATATTATACAGCTACAAATGGTTTTAGCTTAAATATTATATTCGAAATTCAATAAAAGTAGCTTTGTAAAAGGCATATACCTGAAATTGCACTCATTTGACCTTTGACCTCGTTATGACCTTTGACCTCGTTACGACCTAAAAAGGCCTTTCAAAATGATACATCCACCCTAGGTTGATTGTTTATACCCTAAATAGCATATCAAACATATAAGTGGAGCATTAATAAAAGGTTCCTACACAAGTCATATTTTGGGTCAGATTTAGGTGGGCTATATTAATTAATTAGAAAATTAATTAAAGATTGTACATATGCAATTCAGCTAATTTTCATAGTGCAACTTGAGGATACATCTTCAGGCTTTATTTTGGTACCAATACGTGAATGTACAGCACCAACTATGCGAGCTACAGCTAATTTTCTAACTATGTTCTGAAAAAATGACCCCAAAAATCATCAAAATTTCCAATTAATTCTTCAAAATTATGCATATGCAAATTAGCTGATTTGCATATCGATACTGCAAAATGAAGATAAATGTCTCAGCTTCATTTTGATACCAATATTGTTAGTCTACACCCAGAACTAAGTGAGTTATAGCGGATTTTCATGCTTTACCATGGATTTTTGCACCTAGTTGACCTTTGACCTCGTGGTGACCTTAGAATGACCTCTATAGGGTGACATCCCCCCTAGTTATCTTCCTTACATATCAAAGTTTCATTTAGGCATGGATGTCGAGCATTAACAAAAAATTCCTACACAAGTCACACTTTGGGTAAGATTTAGGTAGACTATTAGTCAAATGCATTGTCTTTCAAATTTGACCAACATAGAAATATCCTAAAGTAACCTTTTCCCAAACAAGACAACGTTTTGACATCCCAATAGATAAAGCAAGGGAAAATATTCATGCAAAAGCATTTTCAGCATTTTCCTGTCCTTTTGCCTCAAAATTTTCTGTGCTACATCATACACAATTCTGTCTTTATCAACATCCATTTTGTTATGTGCAGTAGCTTTCAAATTGGAATATTATCGTTTTATCGTTTGGGATGTTGGCCATTTTGGGGCATTCATGCTTCACATACACATCTTGTCTTTTTCAGAATTCTTGAAACAGTCCCAAAAATACAGAGAGAGATTTTCAACTGGAGACAATTGTCAAATGCTTATGCGCCTGTATTGAAAGATTGGGGGCATATCGATGGCTCAGTGCGAAACGGTTGTAACTGCCTATATGTTTATAGGCAGTTACAACTGTTTCGCGCTGAGCCATCGATATTGTTTTACTCGTGTCTGTCTGTCTGTATGTCTGTCCAAAAACTTAACATTGGCCATTTTTGGGGTATTTATGTTTCACAAACACATCTTGTCTTTTTTCAGAACTGTTGAAGCAGTCGCCAGAATACAGAGAGAGATTTTCTACTGGAGACAAGTGTCAGGTACAGGTTTTGTTAGATCATGAAGATTGTCTAAATGTTGGTTAAGGTAGAATACCCGTAATGTGGCCATTGTGAGATTCATAAAACATCAGATTTTTCCGAGTGGCGTCGTTACGTATCCGGACCTATTCGGGCGCCGTCGTAAACTTTCGGTGGAGGAAAGTTCCATCGCTGAATGTTTTTGACGGTGTCAGAATAATTCTGACATCGCGTGAATCTCATCAGGGATGGACTACCTTAATTTGTGGTGTATGAGATATACATATTTTTGGATGATTAAGAACCTCTACATGGTGCTCATCCGCATTTCTTCTTTTACATTCAAAGATTTCTAAACTGATAAACTTTAGGGCTATGAAAATTAGAAAACATCCCATAATATTTAAAAGTCCTTGAGAAACAAAAGACAACAATAATGATAACTTGTTTTGCCAATTGATTACCATGCAATAATGTATGTTGAATCTGTATTTTACCTGATATGGTGCACAAGTCAATGTAAAACAATTGAGAGTCTATTGAATGTATCATTGAAAAAAAAGAATGGCTGCATTCAAGCATTTCTCTTAGTTTTCACCAGTTTATAATTTTGTCATCCACTAATGGGTTCAATATTGCTATAAAGGGAGACATTTCAATATTTATCTTATTCATGGTGAATGATTCCCTTGAAATCCAATCATTTATGGATGATTACCCTAACAACTCTCGGCTATCATAATATTATCTAGACGAGTTAGTTCTTTCACATTAAATGCTGCTGGAATTTGCATTTAACCCTTTTAATCCAATCCCATATGACGACGACGTTTGATCTCCCACAAAATAAAGGCTGTGTCAAAAACATTGTGGAAATTGCTTGTGACAAATGTAAAATTTCATTCACTCGAAATTGTTGTCTGTGACATCTTTGAATTTGGATCTGCTGCAGACAACAATTTTAAATTAATAAAATATTTGCTTTTGTTAGTCTTTCTTGGTAGAAAACATGCTGGGAAATGAAGAAAGTGCATGTCATAAGCAATTTCTTCCATTTTCCAACAATGTTTTCCAAAGCCCTTATCCTTTTAGGCATTACAAAAGTGAATTTAGGAATTGGTGAATAATTGGAATGGGTTAAAATTTGAATGAGAGCTTAATTTCATCATTTTGAAAAGGGTTTATAGTGATCAATAAAAAATTAAATGGTTTTTGTCGAGCCCGCTTGCGGTGAGCTCGACATAGTTGTCACAATGGCGGTTCGGTGTATGTGCGTTAGTGCGTTAGTGCGTGCGTGCGTTAGTGCGTTAGTGCGTGCGTCCGTCCGGATGGAGCTTGTCCGGGCCATAACTTCACCATGGATGGAGGGATTCAGAAATAACTTGGCACAAATGTCAAGCTCAGTAAGGCGGAGTGTCGCGTGCAAGAACCAGATTCCAAGCTCAAAGGTCAAGGTCAAACTTGGAGGTCAAATGTCAAAAATGAGAAGATTTTTGCTTGTCCGGGCCATAACTTCACCATGGATGGAGGGATTCAGAAATAACTTGGCACAAATGTCAAGCTCAGTAAGGCAGAGTGTCGCGTGCAAGAACCAGATTCCAAGCTCAAAGGTCAAGGTCAAACTTGGAGGTCAAATGTCAAAAATGAGATGATTTTTGCTTGTCCGGGCCATAACTTCACCATGGATGGAGGGATTCAGAAATAACTTGGCACAAATGTCAAGCTCAGTAAGGCGGAGTGTCGCGTGCAAGAACCAGATTCCAAGCTCAACGGTCAAGGTCAAACTTGGAGGTCAAATGTCAAAAATGAGATGATTTTTGCTTGTCCGGGCCATAACTTCACCATGGATGGAGGGATTCAGAAATAACTTGGCACAAATGTCAAGCTCAGTAAGGCGGAGTGTCGCGTGCAAAAACCAGATTCCAAGCTCAAAGGTCAAGGTCAAACTTGGAGGTCAAATGTCAAAAATGAGATGATTTTTGCTTGTCCGGGCCATAACTTCACCATGGATGGAGGGATTCAGAAATAACTTGGCACAAATGTCAAGCTCAGTAAGATGGAGTGTCGCGTGCAAGAACCAGATTCCAAGATGAAAGGTCAAGGTCAAACTTTGAGGTCAAATGTAAAAAATGAGTTGATTTTTGCTTGTCCGGGCCATTCCTTAACTTGGCACAAATGTCAAGCTCAGTAAGGCGGAGTGTCGCTAAGTATTTTCTGAATCTAGAATGTTTTCTCTACCTTACAATATTTTCGTTTTCCAAATACGACATCGGATGGACTTCTGCTTGGTCTGGTATATTTCTCGGAATTTGGTTTTATGGACTTAGCATAACGTCCCTTTTAGCGTGACGGGTCACATATGTATACTCAAATTAATCCATTCTGGTATCTCGTTATAAATACATAGACATGTAATATTTTGTGAACAATAAACTGTCTCACCATGATCCCCATCATTCCAACTTATTTTGTCCCCACTTTTACAACGCCATTGTAATGACAGCTGTAGACATAGGTACGGTCTTCTTTCTTCAAAATGAGCGGGCTCGACATGTTGCCCTTCGGCATCTAGTTAATTTGGGAAAACTCAGGTCATGACTTGTGCCATGATGAATGAAGAAAAAAGAAATGATTATTATCACTGAAATTGATCTTGTCGGAATCATTAAATAATTTGCATTTTAACCCAATTCCAGATGACAAAACTATTTAATGACTCAGACAAGCAATTTCTTCATTTTCCAAAATGTTTTGTTCCTTAATTAACCCTTTCTCAAACAACAAAATTTTGGGGTTATCCAATTTTAAAGGTGCTGCAGACAGCAAAATTGATGTAGATATAATAGATTTTGGGGTATGAAATGGCTAACAAAATATTGAGACAAAAGGAGAAACTGCTGGTTATTGGCAGTTTCATCTTTTGCCTCAACGTTTTCCCAAACCATTTCTTTTAGAGATGTCAAAATCAAGTCTTGGCCAAAAGATGTGTATTTAGAATTTGAAATTGTGTTGTACAATATCTTTGAACTTGGATAATTCTAAAAATTCACTGTTTGTGGGAATAGGATATGTTGAGTTTGGACCAATCAAGAAATTTGTGTTATGGTACAGGGACAAGAGTCAATACCTTTATACATTTTCAATAACCCCCCCTATATGTTTTGGTGTGACTTTTATAGCTGTTTTAGGCGAACAATTCTAAGAATTAAAATATTTCACACCTATAGGACAAAAGATGTAATAACATAAATATTCATTGTTTCTCTAAACTAACAGCCCTTCAGCAAAATGAATTATGCAATGTATTGACAATTTATTACGCCGCCGAAGGTGGATGCATATTGGTAATCTTCTCTGTCTGTTCATCAGCTCTCAATCATGTGGTGTTTAACCCATTACCAAACAACAAAATTTGAGACTGTTCCAAATTCAAAGATGCTGCAGACAACAACTTCAAGTGCATGGAATTTTACATTTTTTGTTGCTTTTGTTTAGAAAACATTGTGGGAAATGAAGAAATTGCTTGTCACAAGCAATTTCTTCATTTTCCACGATGTTTTCCAAAGCCATTATCTTGTGGGGAGTCAAAGGAGTCACTGTGTGGTAATGGGTTAATACTATCCCCGGCTGCTGGGTTTACCCTTTCTGACATTTGTCTCTTACCAATGACTTGATCATTTTAATCCTTTCTCAAACTAAAATATTAGAGTGGTCCAATTAGGGAGCTGCTGTAGATGACAAAATGAATGTAACTGAAGATAAAAGTTGTGAATGATATAGCACAGAAAACAATGAGGCAAAAGGAGAAAATGCTGATTGTTTCTTCTTTCGCCTCAATGTTTTCGGAAGCCTCATCTCTAAGGGATCTCTAACCATGTCTTGTTTGGGAAAGAGTTAATGCTAAGTGGGATGTGCAGCTGGAGACTCAGAATGAATGTTGTGATAGGATTAGTGAGAGAAATGACAGGAATCCCTGGTTAGGTTCTCCATCTGCTAAAATATGACTGGAATACTGTTTCAAATGGTGTTGAACCTCATTCACTTAACCCATTACCACACATTGACTCTTTTTGACTCCAAAAGGCTTTGGAAAACATTGTGGAAATGAAGAAATTGCTTGTGACAAGCAATCGCTTCATTTCCCACAATGTTTTATACCACAAAAGACCAGAAAATTTTATATTTTATCTTTCACTTGAATTCATTATCTGTGCACAACATGTTTGAATTTGGAACAGTCCAAAATTTTGTTGTTAAGTTATTGGTTAACCAATCAATCAGCATATTGGTAATTATCTCTGTTTATTCATTTTGTACATCCACATCTTGTTAACATGTTTCTCTTACATTTATGTAGGAATTTGGTAGAAAGTTTTACAGAATGTTGCTCATCATCTGCAATGTTAGGCTGCGTCAGGGAAAAATGGACGTAATTCAGAAGTTGCACTCTTGTTTTCTCTTGCAAACATTTTTTTGATATTTTGAAAAATGTAGTCTGGTAAGACTTTAATCAAGTCTTTAAATTTTAATTGACCTTAACCCTTTCCCAAACAAGACCTGGTTTTGACGTCTCCAATAGAAAAGGCTTGGGAAAACATTGAGACAAAAGAAGAAACTGCTGATAACCAGCAGTTTCTCCTTTTGTCTCAATATTTTCTGTGCTATGTTGTACACAAATCCTTCCTTTTTAACATCAATCTTGTTGTCCACAGCAGCTTTCGAAAAGGACCACCCTAAAATTTTGTCGTTTGGGAAAGGGTTAAATGATGATAAGTTTAATTTATATGCTATTGACTCCAATAACACTTTGGATTGGCTGAAGGGCAATGTCACCTTTTTAACCCTTTCCCAAACGACAAATTTTAGGGTTCTCCAATTCGAAAGCCGCTGCAAACAACAAATTGTTATGGATAAACACAGGATATGTACATATTTTAGCACAGAAAACATTGAGACAAAAGGAGAAACTGCTGGTTATCAGCAGTTTCTTCTTTTGTCTCGATGTTTTCCCAAGCCATATCTATTAAGGACGTCAAAACCAGGTCTTGTTTGGGAAAGGGTTAAACGCTTTTACCCTTACCCAAACAAGACCTGTTTTTGAAGTCTCCAATTAGAATGGCTTTTAATAGATTAAAGGAAAAGAAGAAAATGCTTATCAATATTTTCTGTGCTATAATGTATACAATTCCTATATATCTCATTTTATTTCTCTCATATCAGCTTTGAAATGGGAATAACCTAAAATGTTTGTGTTTGGGAAAGGGTTAATTAATAAATTCATGATCCTTTCCTTGTACAATGTCTGATCATAACAACCTCTAAATAGATTTTCTAGTAAATTTAAAGGGAAATGAAAATAATACATCAATTTATTTAGTTCTTTATTTGTTTGGTGTTTTCTATCCAATTAGATAACTTTGTCTGTGATCAAAAACTAACTTGTAATTTTGGGGAAAAACATCCAGATTTTGTAATTTTCACAATTTTGATCAGACTTAATTTGCTATATCTGTTAATCCTTTCCCAAATCACTAATATTGGGACTGCTCTAATTTTAAAGCTGCTGAAGATGAAAGAAATACACATAGACTAATGAAGGATTTGTATAAAATATAACGGAAAATGTTAAGGCATAAGGAGAAAATTCTGGTTTTCTCAAAAAAACTTTCTATTTGGTGCATCAAAAAGTATAATTGTTTGGACATGTGTAAACTAAGAGTTTTGTGCGTTTTCTAGTTTTTTGGTATTTTTTTTTTAAAAAGGTAAAATATTCAACAAGGGTTAACAAAGGAGAAATTTGCAAGGAAATGTTATGATTTGCTGGGTAAGCGCTATGAAAGATAGTCGATCTATATTTATGTAAGAGATTTGTAACAAATTATGATACATGCCTCCAGTTATGCTAATGTTTTTGTTTTCACAATCCTTTTAAAAGTACTTTCCTATTGTCATAATTTTCTATAGTAAAATTTGAATGAAAGGGAAAATAATATGAAAGGAAATTGGTTTACTACCTATTAACCTATTCATAATGTAAGGTTAAAGGAAATATTTTGGAAAAAGAAATCGATTTGAAACGACTGACTGTTTAGTTCATAATGTTTTGTTATCAATAAATTAATATTCATGTAGTTTTGAAAAGCTTTGTACCATACAAATACCGAGATATATGATGGAACAGGATTCTTTAAAAGTACAAAATTATTTGTTCAGTGCACTATTTGATTGGAGGAATATTTTCAAAATGCTGTGAAAGAGTTTGAAAAAAGCATCCAGATTGTGTAGATGATTTCTGAAATTGGATATTGAACTTTTGGTAGGTGGTAAATTACTCTTAACTTCAGACTGTTGGATTTTTGAAAAACATTTTTATGCCCCTGTATCGAGAGATCGGGGGCATATTGTTTTACTCATGTCCGGATGTCTGTCCGTCTGTCTGTCTGTCCGTCTGTCTGTCCGAAAACTTAACATTGGCCTTCTCTCCAAAAGTGTGTAACATACAAAGCTCAAATTTGGTATGCAACAACCTGTCAATAATAGCTATCTGACCCATACAATTTGACCTTTCTCAAGGTCATCTGTTAACCCTGATCAACCCTTTACTCTCCGAAAACTTAACATTAGCCTTCTCTCCAAAAGTATTCGACATACAAAGCTCAAATTTGGTATGCAACTTCATTTCAATGATAGCTATCTGTTCCATGCAATTTGACCGTCCTCAAGGTCATCTGTTAACCCTTATCAACCCTTTACTCTGCGAAAATTTATCATTTTACAAAAATGGCCATTTCGGGGGCATTGGTGTTTCACAAACACATCTTGTTGTTTGTGCAATTTATGAGATGATAGAAATCTTTAAGTAAACCTTTTCCCAAAATATCTCAGAAAAACATTGAAGTAAAAGAAGAAAGTGCTGATACCAATCGTTTTCTCCTGTTACCTTAATATTTTCTATGCTATATTACACACAAAATTTATATTTCTTTATCATCACCCAATTTGTTGTTTGCAGCATCTTTCAAATGGGAACAGCCCAATTCTTTGTTGTTTTAGAGAGTTTGACTTATTATTTAGTCCAGTATTACAATTGTTTTCAGTCAATATAATCTGCGTTATTATGAACTACAATTCACTTTAAATGCTTTTGCACTAAATTTTTGAAACACAATGTATGAATGAATGAAAATGGTATTACAAAACGTGGTCATATGTCAGAAATACCTAACCAAGTGTTGAGAATGGATCACTGTTGAGCATTCTAAAGACATGTGAAATTTATCATTTACTCCCAGTCTCATTAATCCTTTCCTAAACATTACAGTTTTATACTCTGCCGAAGTGAAAGCTGATACAGACAATAAAATGGCTATCAATAAAATTGATTTGATTATATGCAAGATAACCCATGAAAATCAAGAAAAAAGGGGAAAAATAGATAGTTGTCTTGATGTTCTTCTAACTTGGTCCTTATATACTGGGGAAGTCGAAACCATGTCTTGTTTGGGAGAGGGTTAGGGTCAAATTTTTACTGTTTTCTTCCATTGTAGCATGTATTCCAATGTAATTAATGTACTCGCATGACATGATGATGCCTTTTTATCAAAATGTTTGGTTTTATATAAAAGAATATCACCCAAGTGATATTAGATCTACTTGAGTTGCATTAAGATTTACTATCAAAAATGTTATTATGTGTTGTGGGAATTTTTGCAGCTTGTTATCAAGGTAAATGATAACGGAAATCTTGATATTTATGGAACTTTATATGACTTTTCTCAAACAAGACCAGGGGGCGGATTTGGTGCAGTGGTAACGCGGTGCACATGTAACACAGGGGTTGCAGTTTCGATCCCCTGCCTCTCCAGTCTTTCCGATGAGACTTTAAAACGAGGTCCCATCTCCATATGACCTTAGCAGTTGAGTGGGACGTAAAACTCCATTCGCCTTAGCCTCAAACAAGACCTGGCCCCAGTTTCTCGAAAAAACTTAAGTATATTCTCATGAGAACATGCTCAACTTCAAAGGGATACTCTCCAACGTTGAAGGATATTCGATTGAAGTTCGTGTGGATTTCGTGCGATTTGAGCACGGTGCTCAGATTTGAGCATGAGAACGTACTTAAGTTTTTTCGAGAAACCGGGGCCTTGTTTTTACATCCATACTAGTAATGACTGGGAAAATGTTGAAGCAAAAAAGAAATTTTTATGATGTGTGTATTTTCTCCTTTTGTCTCTGTATTTTCTGTGCTGTATTTTATATAAATCATATTTATAGCTATATCCATTTTGTCATCTTCAGCAGATATGAATAAACTTCATCTTTCCTGTTTTATAAAAATGTAACACAAAAGGACTGTTAAAATACATGATTGTATCATTTTTTTATAAGTTATCATGAATTATTTTGCAAATCGGAACATTTGTCCCTACCTACATAGAGACAACTTTTGGCAGTCCTTTAGAAAAAGGTTTGGGAAACATTGAAGTAATGGGGGAAAGTGCTGATCCAGATCCATACTGACATTTTCTCTTTTATTCTCAATATTTTCTGTCATATATTGTCTGCAAATCATCTACAGTCATTTTGCAGTCTGCTGCAGCTTTGAAATAGAAGAAACTAAAATTTTATTGTTTGGAAAAGGGTTAGGAGGCTGCTTGATGCCTCATCATTGAGATCAGTCCTTGAGTTAGTTGGAACATAGATACATCTTCCTTTCACAAACAAGAAATGGTTTTGACATTTTCTAACTGAAGAGAAAATATTGATAACCAGCATTTTCATCTTCCGTCTCAATATTTTCTGTGCCATATTGTTCACAAATCATATATTTATCAACATCACATAATGTGATCAGTAGCAGCTTTCAAATTATACTGGTCTAAAATCTTGTTTGAAAAGGGCTAACCTTTGTTCTTGTGAGCTGATGTTACTTTCTGCCATATAGCTCAGGTGGGTTCAAGCCCCGGCTTGGCCAATATCCATATTAAAAGGATGGGTTGCAATAAGGGTTCAAAAAATAGATTTTCTTTAAATTCTGTGAATTGATAGGGTTACATAATATCTTTAATTTGTATATGTAAAAATTCTGATGAGGGCTTATTTTTGGAGATAATGGCTAACAAAGTGGGTGGGGTAAATTGACACGAGAAGCATTTTTTTACTTTGAAGTTAAATAACTTTTTCTGTATGGATCAGATCGAAGTGAAATTTTGCACGTACTTTCAATGTATTAAGGACAGAATATTTTCGGAATAATTAATCATGTATATCAGTTTGTTGATTTTCTGTATTCGTCCTTCTGTCGATCTCAGATTTTGCTTATTTTTGATGCACTTACTTTACGAAACTATCTCTACAAACTTTATTGTTATATGAATTGACATGATATTTTGTGAACATGATCCTTTATGATGTAGCTAGATATGTGTAAACTTTGAGTCAAATTCATTGCATAGAACCAAAGTTATTTGACCTTGACCTTCAAAGGTTATTCTAAAATATTAAATTTTAAGATTTTGAGTGAAAATTTATCATGAAAAATGGTATATGAAGTGAATTTTAAGCAAATGAAGTTATTTTCATTATATCCTCGTTGTAATTACTTAGTTCAGTGGAAAATTCACGATTGATGCTGACTTTTTTGCACATAATAACAAGGATTTGTAAAGGGCAAGTGGACAATTTCCTTTTTAAAAGTCATTATTGTTCTGTATGTCCAGGTCAAGTTCTACTTTAAAATTTACATTGAACAAACTTAAAACAGTAAGAATATTATACCTGTGACTTTATTTATTGAAATATACTTTATAAGACCATTTTTATATCAAGATATAGCTGAAAAATATAAAAAGTGACTTTTTAGAATTACCTTTGAAGGTCAAGGTCAAATAACTTTGGTTATATGCAATGGATTTGACCCAAAGTTTTCACATATCTAGCTACATCATAAAGGATCATGTTCACAAAATATCATGTCAATTCATACAAAAATAAAGTTTGTAGAGATAGTTTCATAAATTTAGTGCATCAAAAATAAGCAAAATCTGAGATCGACAGAAGGACGAATACAGAAAACCAACAAACTGATATACATGATTAATTATTCCGAAAATATTCTGTCCTTAGTACATTGAAAGTACGTGCAAAATTTCACTTCGATCTGATCCATACAGAAAAAGTTATTTAACTTCAAAGTAAAAAAATGCTTCTCGTGTCAATTTACCCCACCCACTTTGTTAGCCATTATCTCCAAAAATAAGCCCTCATCAGAATTTTTGATCAAACTCTTTCTATCACTTATAAATAGATGAATTGTTCATGAATTGTCTAAGTGGGATCAGCAGCTGGTGGAATAGCAATGAATTTTGTGCTAAAAATAGACTGGGTTTACCGTTATGTTTTGATAAACCATCAGTGTTATTATAAAATCTTGTAACTACAGCTTGAATCAAGCGGTACCATAGTTACGAGATCTTACAACAACACTGACAAATAATTTGTTTGTCCGAATTTACATCATTGTTAACTGGATAAAATTGTTCCCTATTGGATGTAGCATTTGTACTGGTGCAATAAATACCAGGAACACTTAGTTAGGTTTAGCTGAGTTACAAAGGGTGATATTGGCCAAAATTGCATTACATTTGCTTCTCCGGACATATCGAATTTCAAAGTATATTTAGGGGGTAGTCATCCCCCTGTTGAGAGGGGGGTATTGCTCATCTTATGCCCCCTCCCCCTGTAATTATGCCCCCTTTCGAAGAAAATGGGGGTATATTGTTTTGCAAGTGTCGGTCGGAAGGTCGGTCGGTCGGTCGGTCCGTATGTCGGTCGGTCTGTCCGTAGACCAAACCTTGTCCGGAGCATAACTCGAAAAGTATTAAAGGTAGAGTCATGAAACTTCATAGGTTGATAGATCTCATTATGGAGAGGTGCAGTGCACAAGAACCGTAACTCTGCCGATCAAATTTTTTGAGTTATTGCCCTTTGTTGATTTTATAACTTGATTCTTGTCCGGAGCATAACTCAAAAAGTATGTAAGGTACAATCATGAAACTTTACAGGTGGATAGATCTCATTATGGAGAGGTGCAGTGCACAAGAACCGTAACTCTGCTGATCAAATTTTTTGAGTTATTGCCCTTTGTTGATTTTCAAACTTGATTTTTGTCCGGAGCATAACTCAAAAATTATGTTAGGTAGAATCATAAAACTTTACAGGTGAATAGATCTCATTATGGAGAGGTGCAGTGCACAAGAACCGTAACTCTGCCGATCAATTTTTTTGAGTTATTGCCCTTTGTTGATTTTCAAACTTGATTATTGTCCGGAGCATAACTCAAAAAGTATGTAAGGCAGAATCATGAAACTTAATAGGTAGATAGATCTCATTATGGAGAGGTGCAGTGCACAAGAACCGTAACTCTGCTGATCAAATTTTTTGAGTTATTGCCCTTTGTTGATTTTCAAACTTGATTATTGTCCGGAGCATAACTCAAAAAGTATGTAAGGTAGAATCATGGAACTTAATAGGTGGATAGATCTCATTATGGAGAGGTGCAGTGCACAAGAACCGTAACTCTGCCGATCAAATTTTCTGAGTTATTGCCCTTTGTTGAGTTTATAACTTGATTCTTGTCCGGAGCACAACTCAAAAAATATGTAAGGTAGAATCATGAAACTTTACAGGTGAATAGATTTTATTATGGGGAGGTGCAGTGTACAAGAACCGTAACTCTGCCAATAAAATTCTTGGAGTTATTGCCCTTTGTTGATTTTTATCCCCTGCCGAAAAAAATTTTCGGGGGGGATATTGTTTTTGCCATGTCCGTCCGTCCTTCCGTCCGTCCGTCCGTCCGTCCGTCCGTCCGTCCGTCCGTCCGTCCGTCCGTCCGACATTCGTTTCCGCGCTATTTCTTGGAAACTATAGACCGGATTTCGATGAAACTTGGCACACAGCTTCACTACAAAGGGGACATGCGCATATCGTCGGGGTTACCCGGTTCGACCATTGAATTCAGAGTTACTGCCCCTGACTGTTTAAGCCATATACATACAGAGTGATATTCGTTTCCGCGCTATTTCTTGGAAACTATAGACCGGATTTCGATTAAACTTGGCACACAGCTTCACTACAAAGAGGACATGCGCATATCGTTGGGGTTACCCGGTTCGACCGCCGAATTTAGAGTTACTGCCCCTGACTGTTTAAGCCATATACATACAGAGTGATATTCGTTTCCGCGCTATTTCTTGAAAACTGTAGACCGGATTTCGATGAAACTTGGCACACAGCTTTACTACAAAGTGGACATGCGCATATCGTCGGGATTACCCGGTTCGACCGCCGAATTTAGAGTTACTGCCCCTGACTGTTTTAGCCATATACATACAGTGATATTCGTTTCCGCGCTATTTCTTGGAAACTATAGACCAGATTTCGATGAAACTTGGCACACAGCTTTACTACAATGAGGACATGCGCATATCGTCGGGGTTACCCGGTTCGACCGTCGAATTTAGAGTTACTGCCCCTGACTGTTCAAGCCATATACATACAGTGATGTTCGTTTCCGCGCTATTTCTTGAAAACTATACACCGGATTTCGATGAAACTTGGCACACAGCTTTACTACAAAGTGGACATGCGCATATCGTCGGGGTTACCCGGTTCGACCGCCGAATTTAGAGTTACTGCCCCTGACTGTTTTAGCCATATACATACAGTGATATTCGTTTCCGCGCTATTTCTTGGAAACTATAGACCGGATTTCGATGAAACTTGGCACACAGCTTTACTACAATGAGGACATGCGCATATCGTCGGGGTTACCCGGTTCGACAGTCGAATTCAGAGTTACTGCCCCTGACTGTTTAAGCCATATACATACAGTGATATTCGTTTCCGCGCTATTTCTTGAAAACTATACACCGGATTTCGATGAAACTTGGCACACAGCTTCACTACAAAGTGGACATGCGCATATCGTCGGGGTTACCCGGTTCCACCGCCGAATTTAGAGTTACTGCCCCTGACTGTTTAAGCCATATACATACAGAGTGATATTCGTTTCCGCGCTATTTCTTGAAAACTATAAACCGGATTTCAATGAAACTTGGCACACAGCTTTACTACAATGAGGACATGCGCATATCGTTGGGGTTACCCGGTTCGACCGTTGAATTCAGAGTTACTGCCCCTGACTGTTTAAGCCATATACATACAGAGTGATATTCGTTTCCGCGCTATTTCTTGAAAACTGTAGACCGGATTTCGATGAAACTTGGCACACAGCTTCACTACAAAGTGGACATGCGCATATCATCAGGATTACCAGGTTCGACCGCCGAATTTAGAGTTACTGCCCCTGACTGTTTTAGCCATACACATACAGAGTGATATTCGTTTCCGCGCTATTTCTTGAAAACTATAGACTGGATTTCAATGAAACTTGGGTCACAGCTTCACTACAATGAGGACATGCGCATATCGTCGGGGTTACCGGGTTCGACCGTCGAATTCAGAGTTACTGCCCCTGACTGTTTAAGCCATATACATACAGAGTGTTATTCGTTTCCGCGCTATTTCTTGAAAACTATAGACCGGATTTCAATGAAACTTGGCACACAGCTTTACTACAATGAGGACATGTGCATATCGTTGGGGTTATCCGGTTCAACCGCCAAATTAAGAGTTACTGCCCCTGACTGTTTTAGCCATATACATACAGAGTGATATTCGTTCTGTTGAAGCCATATACATACAGAGTTATATTTGTTTCCGCGCTACTTTATTGACAATGAAAATATGTTCGGCGGGGGATATCAATTCAACGAATTTGCTTGTTACACTTAATTCTTAACCTTGCCTATATCTCATGTCCTTTTACACATACAGCCTTGATATCTCACACATAGATACCTCCTATCAACATCGTTCAGATTTAACCATGACCTTGGACCTTGTGACCTTGACCTTGGAGTTTGACCAATTTTGAAAAAATTAAACCCGGCAAATATCTCATGACCTTTTACAAATACAGCCTTGATATTTCACACATGGACACATCTTACCAAGACCTTTCATAATTGACCATGACCTTGGACTCTGTGACTTTGACCTTGAAGTTTGACCTACTTTTGAAAAACTTTAACCTGACCGATATATCATGTCCTTTTACACATACAGCCTTGATATTTGACACATGGAAACCTCCGACCAAGACCTATCACATACGACTATGACCTTGGACCATGTGGCCTTGACCTTGGAGTTTGACCTACTTTTAAATAAGTTAAACTGGGCCTATATCTTATGTGCTATTACACATACAGCCTTGGTATTTCACACATGGACACATCTTACCAAGACCTTTCACGTTTGACCATGACCTTGGACCTTGTGACCTTGACCTTGGACTTTGACCTACTTTAAAAAAACTTTAATCTAGCCGATATATCATGTCCTTTTACACATACAGCCTTGGTATTTCACACATGGACACCTACGACCAAGACCTTTCACATTTGACCATGACCTTGGACCTTGTGACCTTGACCTTGGTGTTTAACCTACTTTAATAATACATTAATCTGGCCTATATTTCATGTCATTTTACATTTACAGCCTTGATATTTCACACATGGTCACTTCCAACCAAGATATTTCACTTTTGACCATGACCTTGGACCTTGACCTTGGAGTTTGACCTACTTTAAAAAAAACTTAAACTAGGCCTATATCTCATGTCCTGTTACCTATACAGTCTCAATATTTTACACATGGACACCCCCTACCAAGACCTTTCACATTTGACCATGACCTTGGCCTGTATGTCATTGACCTTTGATTTTTACATACTTTTAGAAATCTTTAACATAGCCTTTATCTTATGTCCTATTACACCTACAGCCTTGATATTTCACACATACACACCTCCTACCAAGATCTTTCACATTTGACCATGACTTTGAATTTTGCAACCTTGACCTTGGAGTTTGACCTACTTTTAAAAAGACTGAAATCAGGCATATATATCATGTCCTTTTACACCTACAGCCTTGATATTTCACACATGGACACCTCCAACCAAGACCTTTCACATTTGACCATGACCTTGACATTTGGCCTACTTGTAAAAACTTTAACCCGGTCTATGTTTCATTTTACTTTTAAATATACAGCTTTGATATTTCGCACATAGATACCTCCTACCAAGACCTTTCATATGTGACCATGACCTTGGACCTTGTTAACTTGACCTTGGACTTTGACCTACATCAAATGTAGGCCCTTGAGGGGGCATATATGTTTTACAAACATCTCTTGTTTATATAGGTATCAATTGACCCATTACCAGACGGCAAAATTTTTTACTGTTCCAATTTGAAAGGTGTTGCAGACGACAATTTCAAGTTTGTGAAATTTGAGAATATTTTTCCATTTTGGGAAAGAAAACATTGTGGCAAATGAAGAAATTGGTTTTGACAAGCAATTTCTTCATTTTCCACAGTGTTTTCACAAACCTTTCCTTGTGAGGGAGTCAAAAGGCGTCATTGTGCAGTAATGGGTTAATTTTGTCCTTGAAACCTATATTTTGTTCAGGTCAGCGCTTTCTTCCTCTTTATCAATAAATAATGAATATTTCGTATGGAAAAGGGTCAAAATAAAACTGTTGTAAGTATATGTATATAAAACATGCACTTACATGAGGTTTGCTATGACCCAGCAACATTCATAATGATTTTGCATCTTTACAATGTAACCCACCCATATCCTTGTCGCAAAGTTACTCAACTGTGGCTTCTAAACTTTCTAAACTTATGATAGTAAAACTAGGAGATGCAAAACTACTGTAAAAGCACATGCATTTAATGTAGACTTACATTAGTTTTACACTGATCCAGACATTTTTATACGAAATCATGACAAAACCATGCAAGTGTGAATACCTTTAATATTTTACATATCACGATAAGCTCCGGTTATAATGGTAGTTAGAATAGTACCCTAATTTACATTCTTAGGACTGTATGAGCCAGCAATTCTAGATGTACTTCCTAATGCTGTGATTACATTCTAAGATATCTTATTAGATAGAGTGTATGTCTCAGGTACAGCCTTGGCATAGCTGGCAGCATGTCATGCTCTTACGCATGGGGTTTCAGGTTTGATCTCTGTCTGCAACAAATATCCTTTTAAACATTTGTTTCCTGCCACCGGGTAAATTATAGTAACTTAGGTTGGATGTGGAGCTTTCCGGTGATAGGAAGTAAGATGCTTCATATGCTGTGGAATGACAGAAATACTGTTAAAAATGGTGTTAAAACTTCTTCAATCTTTGCTCCTGCAAGTTACAATCTTTTTTTTGAAATTTTAGAATTAGAATAGAAACTTATATGGTTTGTGTATACTTGTCCAGATCTGAGTGTCTAGACGTTTATAAATTGCTGCTTTCAACAAAAAGCTTGGAACTGCAGCATAAAAGAAGCTTGTTTGAAGAATGTTTGTGGTTGTGTTGAGCAAACTGCCATGAATACAAGTTACTGCAGTTAGAATGATTTTGTTAGCTAACATTGAATATTATTATGACCCTATCTTTACAGTGGGACATTATATGAAATTAGAGCAGTCAATCCACCCCATGTATCACAAGCTATTTTATGGCACAGTTGACTTGCTCTGTGATATATGGTAAATTATTTGTGCTGGGATCTGGAAAAAGGGCCCTTTTGATATTTGAAACAAATGTTGATCTTGATCAGCCTGTGCATATGCACAGTCTGATCAAGACCAATGTTATTTTCTAAAAGCTTCTTTATGACCTGTAGCAACTGTAAATAAGCATCAGGGGTCCCAATAAGGCCGTACTTGGGAACAATCTGACCTTGAAACATGATACTCTGAATGACATGCAGAACCTTTTTCCCAGATCCAGACACATATTTATATATACAAATGAATTGCAAAGATGCAAAGCCACAGTTGAGTTGCTGTTTTGTATGGTAACCCATTTTAGAATATAAATAAATTACATAGTGAAAAGATGCAGATCCACTGATGTTATGAAGTGAAAGACATGGTTATTGTTATGTAGCCAGGTTTATAAAGGAAATTTGTTTATTCTTTAATTCTACCCTGGAGGGACGTCAATTAAAATGGAAATTTACTTCGTCAATTAAATAGGTAATGTGAAGATGTGATTCATAAATGTGATCAAAATATAAAATGATAAATCATTATCAAATTACTAAGTGGATTGTCAATCAAAAAAGGGTCATCTTGAATTACATATTTATTAGCCACAATCTAGAAAACGGTACATTATGGCTAGAACCTGATGTTTTGATGTGTCTAATGTTCTAATAGGCAAGTACAGAAGTTCTTGGCAAAATTGAGGCAAAAGAAGAAAATGCTGATAACCAGTATTTTTATGCTCCCCGAAAAAATTTCGGGGGAGCATATAGTGCTCCCCGAAAAAATTTCGGGGGAGCATATAGTCGCCATGCTGTCCGTCCGTCCGGCTGTCCGTCCGTCCGTGTGTCTGTCCGTCCGTCCACAGCCAGATCTCAGCAACCCTTGGACCAAATTCAATGAAACTTCACATGTGAATTCCCTGGGATAATACCTAGGGACCTTTTTCTCCGTTTCTTAATTTGAGGCTGCGTCATGGAAAAAGGGGCCTTAGTGTAAAAGTTAGTTTTTCTCTAATTTTTCTTCATCTAATGAGCAGAATTTAATGAAATTTTGTACTATGTAATAAATAGGATGTTCTAGACCATATTTTATAAATAATGTGTGTACAAAAAGGCTGTCCTGGGAAAAGGGGGCTTAATGTATGATAGTTTTTATTTTGTGACAAACACTTATTCGGGGAGCATAATCCGTCTGTGACGGCTCTTGTCTTATTTTGCCTCAGTTTTTATATGCTGCAAGGGTGGTATCATATTATAGCCCTAGTTGTCCATCTGTCCATCAGCAATATCTTGTGTGGGTAAGTCCTCCCACTGTTTGTACCATAATTTAATCAAACTTGCCACAATGAATCTCTATGGTGTCTAGTTGTGCACACCACTTACAGAATTCAGATAACTTTTCACTTTTGAATTATCTACCCTTGAATAAGAAAAGCGCCCATTTTCTTGTGAGTGCAACTCCTATAGTTTCAACCGCAATACGGTCAAACTTGCTATAATTAATCTCCATGATGTTGACTTTTGCATGTTACTATTAAAATTCAGATAACTCCTGGCATTCTTGAATTATCTGCCCTTGAATTGAAAAAAATGGTCAATTTTACTGAAAAGCCTCTCTTGGGCATATATGCCCTGCTCCACAAGCTCTTATTTTTAGTGCTATAATTATGGTCCTTTATAGTAGTGGCTACAAGAAATGAAGAACTTACTCAGGGAGCAGCATGAATCTTGATCAGACTGTGCATATGCACAGTCTGGTCTGGATCCAGGTTGGTCTCAAATGCCACAAAGGCCTTTTTTCAGAGTACAGCTTGTAGAAATACTTTCTGATCAGACTGCACAAGCTTTGCAGAACAAAGGCAGAACTTTTTGTTGTTGAAGATCATTGTCTCTTTTAGTGTAACTGTTGTCTGTTATCTTAAGCATAATCTTTGAAAAAGAATCATTTTGAAATTTCATTGTCTGTTAATCCGAAAAATCCATCTGCTTGACTTTGTTATATCCTTGCATTTAGAGTCATGATCTTAAATGTACTCAGCATTTCTGTACACATTTTCATTGTTCGCTGCATTTCTCTTAGTGTTTCAATATACTCTACATCTCTACTTGTTTTCAATGCTTCAAGCAATACCCTTCATGTTTATATTGTTCCAAACATCACTACATGTTTTCAATGTTCCAAGCATTACACTACATGTTTTAATGTTCCAAACATTACACTGCATGTTTCAATGTTCCAAACATTTCTCTACATGTTTTCAATGTTCCAAACATTACTCTACAAGTTTTCAATGTTTCAAGCATTACTCTACATGTTTTCAATGTTCCAAACATTACTCTACATGTTTTCAATGTTCCAAGCATTACTCTACATGTTTTCAATGTTCCAAACATTACTCTACATGTTTCCAATGTTCCAAACATTACTCTACATGTTTTTTCAATGTTACAAACATTACTCTACATGTTTTCAATGTTCCAAACATTACTCTACATGTTTTCAATGTTCCAAACATTACTCTACATGTTTTCAATGTTCCAAGCATTACTCTACATGTTTTCAATGTTCCAAACATTACTTTACATATTTTCGATGTTTTAAGCATTGCCCTACATGTTTTAATATTCCAAGCATTACTCTACAAGTTTTCAATGTCCCAAATATTTATCTACATGTTTTCAATGTTCCAAACATTACTCTACATGTTTTCAATGTTTCAAACATTACTCTACATATTTTCGGTATTTCAAGCATTGCTCTACATATTTTCAATGTTTCAAGCATTACTCTACATATTTTTAATGTTCCAAGCATTACATGATTTCAATATTCCAAGCATTACTCAGTTTTCAGTGTTTCAAGCATTATTCTACATGTTTTGAATGCTCCAAGAAGTGCCCTACATGTTTTCAATGTTTCAAGCATTTTTCTACAAGTTTTCAATG
The DNA here is from genome assembly GCA_963680895.1 of Fragum sueziense. NCBI lineage: Eukaryota > Metazoa > Mollusca > Bivalvia > Cardiida > Cardiidae > Fragum > Fragum sueziense. Next base: position 4,778,726 of record OY804596.1, read on the forward strand.
TTCCAAGCATTTTTTCTACAAGTTAGCAATGTTTCAAGCATCACTCTACATGTTTTCAATGGTCCAAACATTTCTCTATAAGTTTTCAATGTTCCAAGCACTACTCTACATGTTTTTAAAGTTCCAAACAGTTCTCTGCATGTTTTCAATGTCCTCTGTCAATTTCTCAACATGTTTTAAATGTTCTTTGCTTTTCCCTACATATTTTCTTTGTTTAATACATTTTGCTACACATTTTCAATATTCTCTGCATTTCTATACATGTTATAGAAGTGCTGGCTAGAATGTCATATTGTGACACCATATTATGGACATTTCTTTACAGATCATGAGACTAAATCAAGATCGTGGTGATAAAGATATACTAAAATATTGCAATTTCATGTTTATTGTCTGTATAAATGTTTGATCTATATCCATATTATTACCTTGTACATGCAAGGCTGACTTAATAGTCATCTGAATCTTGTGATAAAATTGCTCCGACTCCTCAATAACATTCTAGGGTGTTTGATGCTGCAGAAAAGAAAGCTTTGAAAATATGAAGCGTTTGCAATTTGATGCTGCATTGCAAAAAGAGTCGGCTTAACCCCTAAACATCCAAGTTTAGTCTTAAGTCTAAATTCATAGACCTTTCAGATAACAATTTCAAGTTATTGAAGTTTTACATGATTTTCCAGTCTAGGTAGAAAACATGGGAAAATATAATGCTTGTGACAAGCACTTTCTTCATTTTCTACAATATTTTGAAAAAGAATTTGTCTTGTGGGGCAAGAAAAAAGTGCCAATGTGTGGTAATGGTTATAAATATTAATGTGTTTAATTCACGTATAGTGGCAGTCCGGGAACTTTTTGACTGCACCTTATATCACGGGTGGTAAATGAAGAAACTAGCTCCCAAAAGAGTCAAAGGTATTTTGTTACCTTGTGACATACCGGTACTTCCGGGGTAGTTGTATCAAGGGAAAATCAGTAAACAAAGATAGGTGTCAAGCACATTTTTCTTAAATTATTTCTTTTTCAGAGAATTTTGGAAAAACCCCTGTAATATGAAGAAAGATTGTAGGAAAAAATCCACTGTGCAAAATGAGTGGTGTGGGGTTTAGTCCACTGTACATAATGCATGGTGTGGGGTTTAGTCCACTGTACATAATGCATGGTGTGGGGTTTAGTCCACTGTACATAATGCATGGTGTGGGGTTTAGTCCACTGTACATAATGCATGGTGTGGAGTTTTGTCCACTGTACATAATGCATGGTGTGGGGTTTAGTCCACTGTACATAATGCATGGTGTGGGGTTTAGTCCACTGTACATAATGCATGGTGTGGGGTTTAGTCCACTGTACATAATGCATGGTGTGGGGTTTTGTCCACTGTACATAATGCATGGTGTGGAGTTTTGTCCACTGTACATAATGCATGGTGTGGGGTTTAGTCCACTGTACATAATGCATGGTGTGGAGTTTTGTCCACTGTACATAATGCATGGTGTGGGGTTTAGTCCACTGTGCAAAATTTTGGGTGTGGGGTTTTGTCCTTGTCGGTTTTTTTCCCCGTATACCTTGAAGAAATGGTCAAAGTGTGTTGTGCACAAGGATATACGGTGTTAGTTCGAAGGGTTTTAAAGGGGCCCATGCTAGGTTTTTATGCTTCCGAACTATTCGGGAACTCGTATTTGTACATGGAAAAACAATTTGCAATGCATAAAAACCTCAATCACGGCGAATAAACATCTTTCCTTTGCTATAGATCAATCCTTTACAAGTGTGTTTACACATTCTATTTTTACTTTAAAACAAGACAAGGTCAAGGTCAATGAGACCCCCCCCCCCCAGTGGTATTAACACACTGTACAACCGGCTGCGTTGATGACTCTGACCTTATTTGCGAGGGATGTGTGGAAAGGTTTATTTTGTAGAAGCACTGAACATTTATACGCGTATTTATCAACTATAGAATACCAAAGATCCTTTTGTAAATTTATTTGACCTACCATGCACCTGACATCAGATACTGAATCTGTCTTGGCTGACTTTCGACGCAGCCAGTTGTACGGTGTGTTGAATTTCACTGAGCACAGATGACTTACCTCTGACATAATTGCTTTTTGAAGGTTGGGCATGTACAACCGTTACAAAACAAAAACAAGGACAATAAAATGCGGATCTGCACGTTATTCATTGACTTGGATTTTGATACTTAATGAAGCTTGATGAGTGCTAACAATGGACATAAGTGATCTACCCCTTCAGGTTGGTAATTTCATATGTTATATCTGGTTTGTAATTTTTGTGCCATTTGCATTTTTGACAGCCTAGCAGGTCCCCCTTTAATACAATCATTGAAAAACATCACATTGAAAGAAAATTTCGATCTCAACCAACCTTTTATTGAGGCAACTTGCACACGCACAATTTTCGCCAGAATGTAACATTTGCGTATTAGAAAATACAAATTCTTATCATTTTAAGTACTAGAGTGGCGACACCTAAAGGATGTCACATGAAAGAATGAGTGAAATGAATAGAACTTGTTCTGCCCTTTGCGACTTCCGAACAATTTATTTTTCTCAAAAAAAAAACGCATTTGTGGATACCTAGATATAAAAGAGGTTGCTAGAAGAGTTGCTGAGAATTTCATGGTAGCTAACCCACGTTACTTTTTGGAAAAGTACACACCTACAAATCGCGTCCTTCAAGTGTTTTTTATATCATGTCTTGGCTTAAAGTTGGGGAGCTTAAACTTGTCCAAAAAAGACTGAATGTGATTCAAACACCAAATTTGGCACACATGTTCCTCAGAGTATACCATTTTCAAAAGAGATGGTATCCATCATGGGCGGATCTAGAGGGGAGGTCCGGAACCCCCCTGGCATTGGCCGAAAATTGAATGTTGACTATATGAATTTAGTGTGACGTTACATATAAATTTACTACATTTTAAGCCATAATTTGGGCTTGGACCCCCCCTGGAAAAAATTTTGGGCTTGGACCCCCCCCCCCCCCCCCCCCTGGAAAAAAATCCTGGATCCGCCCTTGTCCATAATGAAAAACCAACATGGCTGCCATTTTCCAAGATGGTCACGATCTCTATAGAAAAAAAAAATCAGAAAAAGCCTTTGAAATACTTTGAAACAAGTTTTTCAAAATTTGGTGATTGTATTTCAAAGGATTTTTCCGATTTTTTTCTTCTATAGAGAAGGCGGCCATCCTGGAAAAGGGCAGCCATGTTGTTATTTCATAGTGGGTACCATATGTTTTGAGGATAGTTTACTCCGAGGAACAATTGTGCCAAAGTTTGTGCTTGTATCTTTAAAAGAATGGTTTTCTCAATATTCACTACCTATACTAGAGATCGCAGCCATCTTCGAAAATTGCAGTCATGTTGTCTTTTTTCATGGTGGATACCATATATTTTAAAAATAGAATACTTTGAGGAGCATCTGTGCGAATGTTGATGATTGTATATAGAAAAGAGGTATTTTTCTGATTTTTTTTCCTGTGGAGATGGCGGCCATCCTAGAAAATGTCAGGCATGTTGGATTTTCATGATAGATACCATTTGTTTTGAAAATGGTATACTCTTGTGGAATATTTGTGCCAAATTTGGTGCTTTTGTCACAAAGTATTCTTGGATATGCTTCCCCACTTTTATACTAAAACAAGAGGACCATGATGGTCCTACATCGCTCACCTGAACATAGGTGACATGAGCGAAAATGGTAATTTTGTCAATTGAAAAGGCATATAACTAAGGACTTTCTGTTATGATCAGAAGCCAGGGTTTCCACTGACTTTAAAATCTGGGGGTGAAAACAGTCATTTTACAGCATACTTGCACCCCCTCTATATGAGACATAGAAGGCTGCCTGCAAAAATTGGGGGTGCAAGATTCAATCTTGGGGGTGCAAAACCCCCATTTGGGAACCCTGAGAAGCTACAGCATAGGGATAATTATTTGAGAAAAGATTGTCTTTTAATTTGAGAAAAGATTGTCAGACACTGCCCTCTTTATCATTTTTATATGGAACCCAGTCAACCCACAACATAGGGGAACTATTCACTGAACAGTTACAATTTGATTCAGGTTAAATTTAAACAGCATAACATCAGAGCAGTAGAATTAACAAATTTCAAGGTTCTAGGCCAAACAGTTTAGAAGAAAACTAAGTATCTCTGTGACAACCTGCAGTAAAGTATAATTTTCAATGCATGAAATTTCCACAACCCTGCCACACCCATATACTTTTTATAAAATCAAAAATTCAAGATACAATTTTGAAATGAGTCACTTAAGAGACTTTCCAGCCAGTTCTGGTTCAAATTGGCCTATTGGTTGATTTTTAAAGAATTTTCTAATGATTTCTCCAAGTCCGATGAGCCCCTTCCTCCCTGCCACGCCCACATTTTTTGACAAATGTTAAAATTTGTGAACAATTTTGAGAAGAGTCACTCAAGGAACTTTCCTGGCATGTTTGATTAAAATTGGCAGAACGGTTGATTTTTAAAGAATTTTCTTATGATTTCTCCAAGTCTGAAAAGCCCCTTCCTCCCTGCCACGCCCACATTTTTTTAACAAATGTAAAGATTTGTGAGCAAATATTGAAAAGAGTGACTCAAGGAACATTCCTGCAAAGTCTGGTTCAATTGGGCACATTAGTTGATTTTTAAAGAATTTTCTTATGATTTCTCGAAGTCTGATAAGCCCCTTTCTCCCTGCCACGCCCACATTTTATGACAAAATTGTAAAGATTTGTGAGCGAATTTTGGAAAGAGTGATTCAAGGAAAATTCCTGCAAAATCTAGTTCAATTGGGCCCAATGGTTGATTTTTAAAGAATTTTCTTATGATTTCTCTAAGTTCGATAAGCCCCTTTCTTCCTGCCACGTCCACATTTTTTGACAAATGTAAAGATTTGTGAACAAATTTTGAAAAGAGTGACTCAAGGCACATTCCTACAGAGTTTGATTCAAATTGGCTCAATGGTGGATTTTTAAAGAATTTTATTATGATTTCTCTAAGTCTGAAAAGCCCCACCCTGCCACGCCCACATTTTTTGACAAATCAAAAATTCACGAACAAATTTTGGAAAGTGTCACACAAGAAAGATTCTTGTCAAGTTTGGTCAAAGTTGGTCCAATGGTTTAGGAGGAGAAGATGTTGAAAGAAATTGTGAACGGATGGACGGACGGACAGAAAGACAGACACAAGTAAAACAATATGTCCCAATCTTTCGATACGGGGGCATAAAAAGGAGAAAAAATGACCCCAAACTTTATATGGGCATAATATGGGTCGTTTTACGATCTGATTCGGTGAGTTAAGGGTGAAAAGGATGCTTCGGACAAAAAAAGAAAAAAGAAAAATATGAATTTCATGAAAATTAAATAAATATTTAAAGAAAATAGAAATATAATCATTTTATTTAAATTAGAGTTACTTTGGTTTAACACTTTCCCAAACAGAGAGATTTTAGAGTTGATCAATTTGAAATCAGTTGCAGACGACAAAATAATTGATTTCAAAAGTGGGAAATTTATATGTTAGTAATAGCATTTAAACATTGATGGAAAAGGAAAAAAAGCTAAGTTTCAGTAATTTCTTCTTTTCTCTCAATATTTCATGATCCTTTCACTGATTTGCAAATGGATGCCTTTACAAGGGGATGGGCACTATGAGACCTTGATAAATAGACCCGAGACCTGAATATCATAGTGTTTTCAAGCGATTATGTAGTATAACATTATAGGAAAAGAAGAAATTGCTCAAAAAGAGGAAATTCTCCTTTTAGTAAAGTATTTTTTTACATTTTAGACAGAACATTTCATCAAAGAAATGTAGTAGAAAAAGATGATTTATCATAAATTGCTCAATTCAGCCAATTTCTCTCCTTTGTCAACAATATTTCAATTATGATATAGTTCTAGTGTCATTTTTGTCAAAATCTGATATGTCAAATTTTGGATATCTCAAGGTAATTCCATATCCCATGTGACTTTGACATAACAAGTGCCAACTGCATATTGCAAAAGCTTGGTGCACCGTGCTGTAACATTTTGACCTCAAGATTGCTGCCAGAAACTCCCACCAGGACTCGAACCTGAAACCTGCTGGATCACGCCACAAAATAAGCATCATGCCAGTTGCTCTGCCAATTGAGCTATAGGAGTTTGTAAAAATCTGGAACCTCAGCTTTCAAGAGTAACTTCAGTCAACAATGGATGTGTCAAAGTCAATGGGCCTTTCAAAATACCTTGAGACATATAAATTCAACACATTTTTTATTCAAAACAACAGGCCCAGATTTTCGCATTGACATAAGCAGCAATTTGACTTAACCAATGTTGACAAAACAAGTGTCAACTGTATGAACATGTACAAACAAATTCAAACTTCTCTTATCATCACTGTGGCACAGAAATATTGACTGATTGGGATTTTAATACCACAATCAACAATTTCCAGTTTTGTTTATGAAGCTGGTGTAACTTACCATGAGTTCCTGACATTTCTTGCACCAGTACAAACACAACATCTTACCCAAGCCACCAGTTTCTCGTCCCATTCAGATGCTTCTTAACCAATTACCCGACAGCAAAATAATATATTTGACTGATCAAATTCAAATATGTTGCAAATGACAATTAACAATAATTTAAGTGAATAAAATTTAAATTTGCATGGTCTTTTTTAGTACAAAACATTGTGGAAAATGAAGAAATTGCTTGTCACAAGCAATTTCTTCATTACTCCATTTTCCACAATGTTTCCAAAGTCTTTATCTTTTGGGGTGTCAAAAAGAGTCTTAATGTGGAAATGGATTAAACAATTCATTCATGGGGAGAGACAATTGGTTACTTTTGTCAAATTTCTTCATTACCCACAATATTTTCTACATAAAAAGACAAAAAAAATATTGATCTTAAATTTCATTCAGTTTAAATTGTCTGCATCATCTCTGAATTTGGATTAATCTAGAATTTTGCTGTTTGGTAAAGAGTTATCCTGTGTTGTGAGTATTCTTCAATATCAATGGAATCATCACAACAAGACGATTCAAATGAGTACCGACAACAACATGTAATAGAGTTTGGATTTCAAATAATATTCCAAATACCAAATACAATGTCTTCACTCCCTCTCATCTCATAATCTGTTGCAAACTTTTAGCATTTGTGTTTCACATGTATACACGTTGTTGACATTATTTTTCTTTGATGAGGAAATGGTGGAGAAGATTTCTAAATTTCATTTAAACCTCTGTTTTTGTACACACATCGAAAATATATATGTTATGGGATCACACATGCCATCTGACATCTCGACTTTTTAATCGAGAGCGTTTAACTGTCACCTTATGTCTGATCAACTCGAATTTGTCAGTTACGTTCTTTTTATAGTTACAGAGATCTGTGTACAAGAATTGTAATTCAGATACTCTAACATACCTATGTTATTTTATTTTTTCTTAATTATTACCCTTTCTTGTTCAACTATTTATTTATAATTAGCAGTATGAAAGGAGTATTTTGTGAAAGTTTGATATCCTTGTTAACCCTTTCCCAAACAACAAAATGTTAGGGTGGTCCAACTTCAAAGCTGCCGCAGACGACAAAATGGTTGTGGATAAACACAGGATTTGTGTAAATTTCAGCACAGAAAATGCTGAGACAAAAGGAAAATCTGCTGGTTATCACCAGTTTTTAGTCTCAATGTTTTCCCAAGCCATATCTAGTAGGGATGTCAAAACCAGGTCTTGTCTGGGATAGGGTTAGTATTATGTCGGGGGCTGCTGCCCCCGAACCCCCGCTCTTTTAGAGGTCTTTACAAATTTCCATGACAGTGCCAGCTCCATAGGGGATTGGTTTGAGTTTGAGTTTATTGGAGTTTTACGCCGTTTGCAACTTCTAAGGTCATATTGCGGCGGCTGGAGCACCTAACCGTGGGTTCCTGGTATTTCTCCCACCAGTACAACCACAATATCCAAACCGAACCTCCAGCTGCTCTCTCACATAGATGATTCACATCCATTGGCGAGAGACAAATGACTTTTGTCAAATGTCAGAATGGATACTGGCCAAGCCGGGGTTCGAACTCGAGACCCCTGGATTGACAGACTCCGACGTGACCAACTGAGCTATCCGGGCTCGGCCCATAGGGGGTTGGACTTGGGGGTCAAACAAATCCCCGTATGGAGCCTGATTATTTCATTTTCATTAAAACATTGATGATTCAGTCAAAATTGTGTACAATTTTTAACACAAGCTCTACTTTTTTTACAAACGAACCCCCCCCCCCCCCACCCACCCACCCACGGAAATCCTGGATCCGCCGCTGCATACTAACATTGTTACAAAGGATTATGCTTAAAGAGTCAAGGGATTCTATATATCCAAACTATTTAAATTGAATTTTACATAAAACGGATCTCATTGAAGAAAGCCGAACCCCTGGAAAAAAGCTGGATCTGCCCTTGCGTTAGCTGACGATACATGTATCTGAATAAAAGACGGACTTAACAAACACAAAATGGGGGAAGGTTCGTGTTCTCTCCTCCGAATGTTTTCGGATGCCATTTAGTAACGTCGTAGCCATGAGGACCGTGCTGACATGCTAATGGATTGGTGTATTTTTTTTTTGGAGGGGGGAGAGGGGACTCTCTATTATCTCCATCATAGTCTAATACAAATAAAACATCTAACTATTCTAACTATGCAACATTAGTACTTACCTTCTTTAATCCTATGTCCATTCAGATAATCTATCCGGTATTCTGAGGTGATAATCTATCCATATAAATGTAACTTGTCAGATCTATGCTGCAAAATCCATTGAACTTGGAGACAAAAAATAATGACTTTTCACAAATAATCATTCACACCACTGACACTGGCACTGACGATTAATCGATACAATTCACTTTAGAGAAGTTCTAAAATGTCAAACCTAATCCACATTAATCCCAGCGTAAAAATATCATTTTCCAACCAAAACAATCCAAAAACAATTCGGGCTGTCATTTTTAGGGAGGACTTGATTGTGCTACTAAATCGACTCGGAATAATTAGGCTACAACGGAAAAGACACCAGAATTTTTCTAAAGAAGCTAAACAAACATATTTTACATGTTTTGGACATTTTACGATAGGACACTCTGCGATAATTATCTTATTTTACGTCCAAACGCACTTTATTTTACTGCACATTTCGGAATGAAAACAGAGTATGACCAATCAAGTACAACCCAATAGCTTTTTGTCAGACAAAATTGAGCCGTTTCATGATTTTGTTTTGTTGATTTTTTTGTACCAGATAGATACATTTTCTCCACAGTCAATCACAAAAAAGGCAAAAATAGGATTTGGGATAGTATTTAGGGTCCTAGTTTAAGTAACGGTTCAACAACGTGACGATTCATGATATCAGGGGGCGGTACAGTTTGTGACGCAAACGGATGGCATTAAGCGCCACCACGCAAACACAGCGATCGTTCTTAATAGCTTTTTTGCAATTAAATTCCATCCCTGCCGTCAGAAAAGAAATGCAATTATTTATTTTGACAAAATATATGCATAAAACAGATTTCACGGCCATTCTTTGAGTGTCAAGGCCTGCAAACCCGATTGTTTACGTATCCAGGATCCGGTTGCTATTACAAGTCCGGTAATAGGGGCAGTTGCGTTCTGCACTTTGCTACTTAAATATTTTGAGAAAATGAATTTTCGCAGAAATAAGGACAACGTGGAGACCTAGATGGAGATTGCCACAAGAATTGTTGAGGGGTTTCAAGAAAATCGTTGGAACGGTTTTGGTGGGAATCAAATCCCGGCTATATCCGGCAAATTTGGTACTTTTGGCCCTATTGTATCATTCATTCCATGAATCGAACAAGTTCTTTTCATTACACTCATTCTTTATTTCTGGGAGGTGCAAGTCAATTACATGTTACACACCCTATTACCGGCTATCACTACAGCAGTTGCTAACCTTTGGGCAGTATCATCTATAAATAGCGCGTGAACTGGGTAGGTCATACTTTTTCCATATTTGTTTTGTGTAAAAGCGTTTCTCAGCTATAATTTGTAGTGCCCTTGGCTTGCCATACATTTGAGCACCTACATGTCAAATATTAGCACAGAGAGTCCTCAAACAAAAAAATGATTCACTAACAAAGTCGAAACTTCACATATTTGCATATAAAATTCATCTTTCCATGCAAATAGCAGAAAAACACTGAAGCAAATGTTAGAAATTTTATTACAGAATTGATATCTAGTATATTATCTACCAACTAATTGCTTGTGAAGACAATCAACTATTCCGTTATGTCGTTATAGTCAAACAAAGTTTGGTGAGCTACAAATTTATGCAATCACGAACAGCACGTAGGGGGATCACCGACAGGAGATTAGTACTTGAAACAGGCAATCACAGACAGCATAAATGATACTATTTTGCTTGTCTATGTACAATTCTTTTTCATTATCCAAGTGATCATGGTGTGAAATATTTGAAATTTGCTGATGATAATTATAACAGTACATGAATGCTGGTACTTTTGTTTGATTAAAGAGCATCAGATAAGAATAAGCTATATATGAAGCAAGAACTTCCCAGGAATCCACGGTTATGTGCTCCAGCCACTGCAATATGGCCATACCGGTTTAAAACGGCGTTACATCTCATGAAATCAAATCATAGGCCCGATTGTATCAACGCTGTTTAGCACAAACAAAATATTTTACTGATTTGTTCAAATTTTCCGATGTGAATAATCGAAAAATAACCGAAACAGATACTTGGCCATTTGGTTAACTCTAGCCGGCGTTTATAAAATCGGGCACAGACTAACTTTAAAAAAAATACCTTCAACATTAGATCCTATGCTCAAAAATACCATTGCGTTATTCGTCTATTATAACAATATAAATTTAAGTTTTAAAATTGTGAGTTTCGCTTTATCTAATTATTGCTTATGAACTCAATTATTTGCAGGGGAATTTAATAAGAGTTTTAATTATGAACACTATTTGGAGGATAATTACTGACTTTGACCGGGTAATTATACTAGCCAAATATCAGAAAGGTCATTTATAGTGTCTAGTAAGATTAACCCGAGACATCTGCATATGTAATGACCCCACTTGTTAAGGTTAAGGCACTCAACTAACGGACTTTGCACACGAAAATTAAGTTGTCCCGGGTTAATTTGGGTGGACAATACAGCGATGTCGTTGTTATTTATTTGATATTAAAATCAGATAAATGGAGAATGTTTTTATCCAGTTAACCATGGCGCAATTTTGGTGAAACAATAGTGCATCGTATGTGTTGTTATAAAATCTCGTATGTGGCCATAGTTGCGAGACTTTATAAGTAGGCCTACATAAACGGTTTGTCAATACTTATAACGGTAAATCTAGTGTACTTTTAGCACAGAGTTCATTGCTATTGATAATATAGGAAATGGAATCTTATGGTTAATAGGGTTAAATCTTACGCTATAAATAGAATGGTCCAAGCGGTTTTAGCTGTTAAAAATCTCGTAACCACGGCTTCATTCAAGCTGCAGTTGTGTGGTTTTAGAATCATACGGACAAAGCTCTTTTGTTTGTCCGAGATTCCGTGCGGTTTGCTTTATAAAGAGTATTTGCTTCAACATGTATCTGTTTAAGCAGAGTCCAGTTTACGTCGGAGTCTGTCAATCCAGGGGTTGCGAGTTCGAACCCCAGGCCGACCAGTATCCATTCTTACATTTGACAAAAGTCATTTGTCTCTCACCAATGGGTGTGAATCATCTATGTGAGAGCGCAGCTGGAGGTTGGGTACTTTTATTGAGAGGTCTATTTGTCCAATGACCACTCGGCTTTACTTCACCATGCAAGGTGAAACATAACACAGAATAAAGAAATAAACATTTTTAACCATTTCCAAAAGTATGCCTCTTTTTACGGAGTTATCTGTACATGTCGGATCGTTTTGATTGTACAAAATCAATTTTCATATGATTTATGTATAGATCTAACAATACAGCTCGAGATATTTATCAATTTGCATGTTTTGAAAATTGAGTTTTCCATTTCAGACGTTTAAGGAGATTTCTCGCCTTATCCATAGAGATCCTTACCTAGCTGACTGATCTTTGATCCTTCACTAGTTTCTGTATTCACTTACCTAGGCTAGTTGCAATCATGTGCTTTATGAAGACAATCATGATGTTTTATCGATATCAACAGATTCTTGCTTGATAATCCGTTATCACCGATATCTCTTCTTCATTTCGCAATGAGGCCAAAACGCTGAACATTGATAGCGCATTTGACTCTCATTCGAGAGAACCCGGGTTCGATCCCCGGCCGTGGCAAATATCTTTTCTAACTAATGTTACCCACCAATGGTTTGATATTGTTAAGCTATGTGGGCGAGCAGCTGGAGGCTCGGTTAGTCCATTGAAACTTGAAACTTGAAACTTAGAAAATTTGATTAAACGCCTATTTCTACATATAAACATATTCAATGGCGTTGTACAACAATGAAAAACATATAACATAGATGAAAAATACAGTAAGTAAGTACAATATAGCTCACGATAACTGAACTGGTAGGGCAACCCCAGCCAATAGACTGGGATGCTCCGCCAGGTCATCCATCGTGAGTAATACTACAATGCTAAATGTACATGTATGAGACACTGGGTTGTCGACACAATAGTCTAAAACAGATCAAAATAATTCTTGAAGTAGTATGACTTCAACTCTTGTTTAAACATGTCTACAGTATCACATTGTCTTATTCCAATGGGTAATTCGTTCCACAGCTTTGGACCTACTACACTAAAACTTCGGTCGGAGAATGTCTTGTTCTTGTTATACGGTACTTTATAACAACCTTCAGATGACTCAGATGATCGTAGAGTTCGTTTTGGCTCCTTGAGAGATAGAATTTCAGTCAGATAAGATGGTGCGTTTCCTACTGAACAATTATACATGTATGTTAAAATCTTGAATCGGATTCGTGCTTTGATAGGAAGCCAATGAAGATCAAATAATGCAGTTTTGGAACTATCATACTTTGAACGGTTTAGTACAAGTTTAGCACACATATTCTGTACACGTTGCAGTTTAGATATTTCTTCTTGGGAGATGCCATATAGAATAGCGTTACAATAGTCTAAGTGGGATACAACCAAAGATAGAACCAGAGTTTCAGTAGCCTCTTTTGACAAATATTTTCTAATGCTCTTAATTCTGAAATAATTCAGCATAGCAACTTTACATTTTGTTTTGATGTGGTCTTTGAAAGTTAGGGACTGGTCCAAGAATGCACCCAGATACCTTATACACTTTTGCGATTTTATAACATGGCTACATATGGGTGATTTCAAAAGAAAAGAGGATTTTTTTTCAAAGTGAGCTACAGAAAATATTTTAGAAGCTTTTGGTGAGCCTTTTGTCCTTAAATAAGTGTTGCCTTAGTGTTAAGATATCTACAAAATTTCATGAACATCTCTTGATAAATAAAAATTTTATGACAAAAAATGATGCTAAAATTGTCCCTAGTGAAACCATTTTTGTGTGACATTTTCTGATATCATCATTATTAGGACTGTTATTACATAAAGTGTAGGTATTTGGTGATGGAAACTTAGTATTCAAACAATACTTTGACTTATAATCTTTATCTCCTTAAATGTTTCATATGCATATTACCTTATTTAGACTATACATTCTTGGTTTATAACATACAACATGCTGACGAAAATTTAGTCAAAATTTACTTGATTCTCAATGTATTTTGGTCTCATTTGATTTCTGTAAAATTGCAACTTGTTAATTAAGTTTATTTGATGATTTTGATATTATAAGATTAAAATAAGCATAAAACTATTGTTGCATGTCTTTACACTTTGATCTGCTAGAGCTATATCTGTAGGTACCCCAAAATGTCCCCAGTGAAACATTTTGTGTTTGGGTGCTTATAATTTTTCCCCATCTTTTTCAAATGTGCAGTCTCATATATTTTCCATGAGAGTTTGTGCCAAAAAGAGCACCAGCAATAGAATAAATGAGAGGAGGATGTGCATTTGGTATCTGTCATCCGAAAACAAATGTCCCCAGTGAAACACAATGTTGCTGCATGACACTATATCAGTCTAATTGTTAAAAGATCTTAAGTTTAGGATGTTGCCTGGTTACTTCTGATTACTTGTTGTAAAGATAGGTTATTTTCTAACATTTCACAAGAATTTTTTCTTGATATCCCTATGGTGTAGGTAAAATGGCAAAGACATCATTTTCTTAATTTCTGACAGCAAAATTGTACTTATATATTGATATTAAATCTAAAAAGCAATTGACATGTTTGAAATTATAGAAAAAATGAACTATGAACAATAACAAACAAGTCCTATTTATCCGGAGCCTAACAATTTTATGTCCCCAGTGAAACGGTTTCAGCTGCATTTGTTTATGGTGACTTTTTTTCAGAATCTTTTCCTATTTCAATTTATATACACCTTTAATTGAGTCTTTGGACAATATTCTTTACATTCAAACTAAACAAGAATCAAATTGAATTCTTTTACCATTTATTTTGGTATCTTAACTTTTAAAATGTAGGTGTAGCTTAGAAATATGTGCCAGTTGGTTGTTTCAGACCATGAAAATATACCAGAATTTATTAATCTACAAGGCCTTGTCAATGATACATACAAAATTCATGTATATTATATCAGCTTCTAAAAAGAAGAAGGCTTAAGACAATTTTGTTCATATTTTTGTCCCCAGTGAAACGGACTTTCCAGTTTCTTTGATGTCATGTAAACTACTTGTGGCTACTTGTAGAAAAACGGCTTTTGGCTTATCTATAGCTATGTGTTCATTGTTACATCAGATAGAACTACAGCTCTTTTGCTAACATATTGCATCTTTTACAGAAACTTTTATTAGTGAAAATGAAAAACCAGACCAAAATTCTACTTCAAATTGTCACAAAATTTGATACATCTTGCAGAAGTAGCAAATTTTTGTATCAGATTGTAGCTTTATGTATGCTTTAAACTTAAAAGACGAATAATCTTTCAATTTTATAACTTTTCCAAGCCTTAGGATGTCTAGAAAAAATCAGATATCCTTAAAAAATGAGTCAATGGATTCGAACAAATTCAAAATTAAAAAGTGAATAGTCTTTGTCCTTCACCTTCCCATGTATATTTTCTGAAATTTTGACATATTAGCAAAACATTTCTAGAGAAAACATCAGCAAATGATAATTTTAATTTTTGACACCCAATGTCACACTTTATCCTCTTTTTAGCTCACCTGAGCAACATGCTCAAGGTGAGCTTTTGTGATCACCCTGTGTCCGGCGTGCGTCGTGCGTCGTGCGTCGGTCGTCGGAAGTCGTCAACAATTGCTTTAAACATCTTCTTCTCCTTAACCACTGGGCCAATCCTGACCAAACTTGGCAGAAATGTTCCTTGGGTGGCCCCTTTCAAAACTTGTTCGTGAATTTTTGATTCGTCAAAAAATGTGGGCGTGGCAGGGCGGGGCTTATCAGACTTAAAGAAATTATTAGGTAATTCTTCAAAATTCTTCTTCTCCTCAACCATTGTGCCAATTCTTTCCAAACTTGGCAAAAATGTTCCTTGGGTGACCCTTTTTAAAACTTGTTCGTGAATTTTTGATTTGCAAAATTTGTGGGCGTGGCAGGGCGGGGCTTATCAGACTTAAAGAAATCTTTAAGTAATTCTTCAAAAATCTTCTCCTCCTCAACCACTGGGCCAATTCTTTCCAAACTTGGCAGAAATGTTTCTAGGGTGACCCTTTTCAAAACTTGTCCGTGAATTTTTGATTCGTCAAAAATTGTGGGCGTGGCAGGGCGGGGCTTATCGGACTTAGAGCAATCATGTGAAAAATCTTTAAAAATCAATTATCAGGCCAATTTAAATCAAGTGTTGCAGAAATGTCCCTTTAGTGACTGTTTTCAACACATGCTCATGAATTTTTGATTGGGTGAAAATTGTGGGCGTGGCAGGACGGGGCTTATCAGACTTCGAGAAATCGTAAGATAATTATTCAAAAATCTTCTCCTCCTTAACCATTGGGCTAATTCTTACCAAACTTGAAAGGAATATTCCTTGGTTGACCCTTTTCAAAACTTGTTCGTGAATTTTTGATTTGTCAAAAATTTGGGCGTGGCAGGGCGGGGCTTATCAGACTAAAAGAAATCTTTAGGTAATTCTTCAAAAATCTTCTCCTCCTCAACCACTAGGCCAATTCCTTCCAAACTTTGCAGAAATGTTTATTGGGTGACCCTTTTTAAAACTTGTTCATGAATTTTTGATTCGTCAAAAATTGTGGGCGTGGCAGGGCAGGGCTTATCAGACTTAGAGAAATCATGTGAAAAATCTTTAAAAATCAATTATCAGGCCAATTTGAATCAAGCTTGGGAGAAATGTCCCTTGAGTGACTGTTTTCAACACATGCTCATGAATATTTGATTCTTCAAAAATTGTGGGCGGGGCTTATCAGACTTCGAGAAATCATAAGATAATTATTCGAAAGTCTTCTCCTCCTTAACCACTGGGCTAATTATTACCAAACTTGAAAGGAATGTTCCTTGGGTGACCCTTTTTAAAACTTGTTCGTGAATTTTTGATTTGTCAAAAATTGTGGGCGTGGCAGGGCGGGGCTTATCGGACTAGGAGAAATCATGTGAAAATTCTTTAAAAATCAATTATTCGGCCAATTTGAACCAAACGTAGCAGGAATGTCCCTTGAGAGACTGTATTCAACACATGTTCATGAATTTTTGATTGGGTGAAAAACATCGGCTTGGCAGGGCGGGGCTTACCAGACTTCAAAAAATCATTAGATAATTCTTCAAAAATCTTCTTCTCTTTAACCATCAGCCAATTTGTTACCAAACTTGGCAGGAATGATCATTGGGTGACTCGTTACAATATCTGTTCGAGAATTTTTTATTCCTCAAAAAATGTGGTCTTGGCAGGGCAGGGCTTATCAGACTTAACACATTCATTAGAAAATTCTTTAAAAAAGTAATTATAGGGCAAAGTTCAACCAAACCTTACAGGAATGTACCTTGAGTGACTGTCTTCAATACATGGTTGAGAAATTTTGATTTATTGAAAAAATGTGGGCATGGCAGGGTGGGGCTTTTTGATTTTTAAATGAGTTATGTCCTTTAGTTGAAAATTGATATTTTTCGCAACATTTACATGTGTTGTTTGTTGACAGGTGTGTTGATTTTTTTGTTTGCTCTTTTTCCCAATTGATCAGATCACAGTTCAAATGAAATGTACTTTTCAAAATGCACAAAAACAGTGCTGTTGGGGGGTATGATCACTTTCAGTGATATTCTAGTTTACAATGATTTAATGTGACATATATATTTGTTTACAACAAAATTTATATCGTACACAATCAAATACACGAAGAACTCAGGTGAGCGATATCAGTGCCTTTCAGGCACTCTTGTTTTTTGAAATCACCCATATGTTGATTTCTGTAGTGTTACACTTATTGAGCTGTGCTCGACTTCCGAAAAGAATAAACTCTGTTTTTGAATTGTTCATTTTTAATTTGTTACTGTTCATCCATTCATTGATGTGAACAGCACAGTCCTGTAAATCCTGGATAGCTCTGGCTTCTTCAACTGGCGTTGGTTTAAACCGTATGTTTGCCGTGTGGTCATCGGCAAATCCGTACACAGATATAGACGGAGGCACTATGTCAAAAATTGTCCCAGCGTATGTCAAGTAGAGCCAGGGGCCCAAGCAGCTTCCTTGGGGGACACTACAGTCAAGTTCCCTTGCAGAAGACAAATTAGAGTTCACACTCACTCGACAACTACGCGGTCTCAGGTACGAGTCCACCCATTCCAGCGCAGATCCGCAGACGCCATATTGACTTTCGAGAACGTTCAGCAAGATGTTGTGGTCAACAGTATCAAAAGCAGCACTTAAATCCAGGGCTATCAGTGCAGTGACCTCTTTCTGCTCCATCACATCAAGAATGTCATTTACCAGTCTTAGAAGAGCAGACTCACAGGAGTGAAATTGACGATATGCTGACTGATTTTTAGGGAGTAAATCATTTTCCTTGACATGTTCATTGAGTCGATAGAGGGCTGCTTTTTCTATCAATTTAGATAAAAATGATAAATTACTGACTGGTCGATAGTTGGAAAATGTAAGTTCAAGACCAGACTTTTTATTATACGCCCGTCGAAGACGGGACGTATTATGGGATCACCCGTGATGTCCGGCGTCCGGCGTCCGGCGTCCGGGCGTCCGGGCGTCCGGGCGTCCGGCGGCGTCCACTTCTTTGTCCGGAGCATAACTCTGTCACCTTAAGTCCGATTGACTTTAAACTTGGCAGTTATATTCTTCTCATCATTACGGAGTGCAGTGCACAAGAACCATAACTCTACCTGGCTTATTTTTTGAGTTATTGCCCTTTGTTGTTTTTCAAACTTGAATCTTGTCCGGAGTATATCTCTAAAAGTATAATAGCTAGGATCATGAAACTTCATGGGTGTATAGATCTCACAAAGGGGGAGTGCAGTGCATAAGAACCATAACTCTACCTGGCTTATTTTTTGAGTTATTGCCCTTTGTTGTTTTTCATACTTGAATCTTGTCCGGAGTATATCTCTAAAAGTATAATACCTAGGATCATGAAACTTCATGGGTGTATAGATCTCATCAAGGGGGAGTGCAGTGTACAAGAACCATAACTCTACCTGGCTTATTTTTTGAGTTATTGCCCTTTGTTGTTTTTCATACTTGAATCTTGTCCGGAGTATATCTCTAAAAGTATAATAGCTAGGATCATGAAACTTCATGGGTGTATAGATCTCACCAAGGGGGAGTGCAGTGCACAAGAACCATAACTCTACCTAACTTATTTTCTAAGTTATTGCCCTTTGTTGTTTTTCATACTTGAATCTTGTCCGGAGTATATCTCTAAAAGTATAATAGCTAGGATCATGAAACTTCATGGGTGTATAGATCTCACTAAGGGGGAGTGCAGTGCACAAGAACCATAACTCTACCTGGCTTATTTTTTGAGTTATTGCCCTTTGTTGTTTTTCATACTTGAATCTTGTCCGGAGTATATCTCTAAAAGTATAATAGCTAGGATCATGAAACTTCATGGGTGTATAGATCTCACCAAGGGGGAGTGCAGTGCACAAGAACCATAACTCTACCTGGCTTATTTTTTGAGTTATTGCCCTTTGTTGTTTTTCATACTTGAATCTTGTCCGGAGTATATCTCTAAAAGTATTATAGCTAGGATCATGAAACTTCATGGGTGTATAGATCTCACTAATGAGGAGTGCAGTGCACAAGAATTTTA
Organism: Fragum sueziense; assembly: GCA_963680895.1. Classification (NCBI taxonomy): domain Eukaryota; kingdom Metazoa; phylum Mollusca; class Bivalvia; order Cardiida; family Cardiidae; genus Fragum; species Fragum sueziense. Next base: position 4,798,108 of record OY804596.1, read on the forward strand.
ACTCTACCTAGCCTATATTTTGAGTTATTGCCCTTTGTTGTTTTCATACTTGAATCGTCCAGGGCATATCTCGAAAAGTATAATAGCTAGGACCATGAAACTTTTACCAACCCGCTCCCCCTGTTGACATAAAGCAGTTTTACGGGCGTATCTTGTGACAGTTTGACACCTTGTTTAGCATTGTGTTAGTACTTGTATGAGAAACAACAGGAATCCATGGTTAGGCGCTCAAGGTGCCGCGATATAACCATGGCAGTTGAAAACGGCGTAAAACCCCAATAAACCAAATCGTTTCGCAATGAAAAATACAAATTTGCACCGCGCAAAACATTCGATCGAAATGTTTGAAGATTCATTGACCGACTTTGAAATAGCAGGATTCATATACATATATTTGCGTGGGTTCCATCTATTTAAGTTAAGTCTGACTAAATGAAATTTAACCCCATTAAAAATATTACAGTCATATTGTGTGCCTGAAACAGCGACGACATGATGTAAAATCCACAATTTTTACTGTAAAATATGTGTAGTTTTTTTAAGGTTTGCAATTCATCATTAGCACTAAAGAGCCAGAGGTGAATTTGATAAGTGTCAGTAATTCCTAAACTGTGTTACAATTCCATTCTAAACATAACCATTTTGAACGGTTTAGAATTTTGAATCAATGCATACTTACAGAAATATTTGACAGAAATGTTCAAAATTACCTCCGCTGCATATGAATATAGAGTAAAGTAATATTTGTAAATTATTTTCCTTTTGAAGCATAATCTTGAAATCCGGCACGTTGAATCAACTTATCAGAAGTGTATGTACAAATGTGTGTAATTTGATGCATTTCGTACGGCTAAAAAGTGGTGTTTTTAATGATGGGATGTATACCTTAACCGACAAACTATCATCTACAACTAATGGTTGCATACTTTCTTCAATTTTGTGTTACTCAGCTTCAACCATATCTAGATGATTTCTATGTCTATAATTCAGAAATTGGCTAGTCTATCAAGAAATGGTGTTAATTCATTATTTATGCTCCTTTCATGCAATTTCTTGTTGAAAGAGATACCGCTTTTCCAACAAGACATATTGTTCTGTGTTGCCATCAACTTATGTCTGGGTTTGCCATTCAAATTTTCAATATGCTGTTCGTGATAGCCAAATCGGCATCAGTGTTTAGTTTTAATCGGTCAGTCTGAAGTTAATTCAATCCAGACAGTTCTCTAAATTTACACAGTGTAAGAAAATTGATTGTCTATTTTAATAGTTATATTAATTCAAATGATCGTCTTATCATTTTCTCATTATATGGACTGAAAGTTGGATTTTACGTAAAAAATTGTGAAGTTACGACTTTGTCGATGAATAATTTTGTTGTTTAGGGATTCTTTGGGCTAATATTTATCATGTAGGTGCTCAAATGTATGGCCAGCCAAGTGCACTACAAATATAGCTGAGAAAGGCTTTAACACAAAAGCAAAGATGGAAAAAGTATGACCTACCCAGTACACCCGCTATTTATAGATGATACTGCCCAAGGTTAGCAACTGCTGTAGTGATAGCCGGTAATAGGGTGTGTGTTATATAGATATATTATTGGCTATATTTTGGGAGATTGGTGTTCAAACAGGTGTGTTAAAATCTCTGAGAAACAATTTTTACTTTCGATTTTATTATGTTCTTAAATGATTGTATTAAAACCCTGCTAACTAACACGGTATATTCTTGTGCACAACATTCTTTGACCATTTCTTCATATTACAGCGCTGTTGGATTTTTCCAAAACTCATTGTCTAATTTAAGAAAAATGTGCTCGACACCTACCATTGTTTACTGATTTTCCCTCGATACAATTACTGCAGAAGCACCAATATGTCACGAGGCAACGAAATACCTTTGACTCTTTTTGGAGCTTGTTTCTCTGTTTACTACCCATGTCATATATGTCGTGAATTGAAATGATGGCAAACTTTACTGACAAGCCCCTCAAGAGCATGCCTTCACTGTCCCACAATGCGAGACTTGTTGACGTTTTCTTCTTATCTCTGATTTCTTGAGTCCTTCTTTTTCATGTTAAAAGGGTGTTTAGAAGATTGATATGGATGCAGTTGAGGGAGTTTATGACTAAATGATCACTTTAGTTTTGTAACCAATTACCCAGATAATGTATGCTAAACTTGCAAGGTGATAAAACTCCCATTTATGAAAAATTTCAACAAATTTTTAAAAGACTTGTTGCATGTTACATTTGTATAGAATTGTTGCAAGTGTTTCACTAGTACACACAAGACAGGGTTCACTGGTCCAGAGCTACAGAATTGGGGTGGGGGTTCGAAGGCTTTTTATGCTCCCCGAAGGGAGAGCATATAGTCGCCGCTTTGTCTGTTCTTCCGTCCTTCCGTCCATCCGTCCGAAGCGATTTCTCTATAACCCTTGGGCCAAATCAAATGAAACTTACCATGTGAACTCCCTATGACATAATGCCGATACGCTTTTCCCAGTTTTTGGATTTGAGGCCTCGTCATGGGAAACGGGGACTTAAGGTAAAATACAGTTTTTCTCTAATTTCTCCTAGTCTAATGGTCAGAATTTGATGAAATTTCATATTTGAGTAGCAAATCAAATGCCCTTGACAATAAATTACTTGAAATTTGCGTATAAAAAGTATGTCTTGGAAAAAGGGGCTTAAGGTTTGTTAGCTTAACCCCTTCGCTGCCCCGTGACGGCCTGAGCCGTCATGCGAAAATGTCGCTATACTGCCCCATGACGGCCTGAGCCGTCATGAGGGGAAACCGATGTTTTTTTTTCAAAGTTTAAAAACAAAAATTGTAAAATGCAAAATGAATAAAAATATATTCACTGAATAGCATTTTCAATTATCTTTCAGAAAATATAAGGTTTTATATAGTTTTATCGAATAGTTTTTTAGTTATAAGTTCATTTCCTACACTACCGTCAATTTCTTGGAAAAAAGTCTGGCAAATAGGAACCAATTTTCCAATATTTGTCTGGCAGCGAAGGGGTTAATCTTAGCTCTGCATGGCATACATTTATTGTGACAATGCCTTAATCGGGGAGCATTGGCCGTCTCTGACGGCTCTTGTTAAAAAGCAAAATAAGATCAATAGTTTAGAATAATCTAGTCCACTTGCCTTTTTAGCGGTTGAACAGAATCATTGCAAGTGCACATGAATTTCATCCTCATAATCATCTTTCTGCCTAACCAACTCACTACACCTGCTGCAGGTCTGTCGTAGCTAGTAAGAGATCAGCCCTGGGAATTGACATGTCATGTAGACTCGGCATTTCTTGGTATTAAAAACATTGTGGAAAATGAGGAAATTGCTTATGACAAGCAATTTCTTCATATTCCACAATGTTTTCTAAAGCCTCTATTCTGTTTGGCATCAAAAAGTGGCATTATGTGGGATTTGGTTAAATATTATTGTAAAGGGCATAATTGTTATCTTAATTGAAGATTACATCTGTTTTCTCAATCTAAGAATGAAATTTTACTGCTTCATTATGTATGAAAAACCATTGAATTGTAAATCACATTCAGTGAAAAGTGAATGTGAAAAGAAACTTTATGCATCAGTTGACTTTGAACCCATCATATTAAGTAGATCCACCCTGCTTAAAATCCCTTTTCCAAATGATGATTGCTCTCAGATTGCTTTAGAGCTACTGCAAATTAAAAAAAAGTGACATTTATTCAAATGGAAATTGTGTACATTAAAGAAAGGAAGCTACTAAGTTACTAACTACTGTTTCGTCTATTGCCCATATGTTTTTTTCCAAACATTTTTTTTTCAAAACCATTTTTGACCCCTTCTTGAAAGATTTGGGGCATTACGTTTTACCAATCAATGTTAATCAGTCTGTATGTTTATCTCATCTTTTTGTCTGTCCATCTGTCAAAAAACTTAACATCAAAACTTATCGCAGGGATATTGGTGTCTTGGTGCTTAACCCAAACGTCAAAATTTTTGGACTGGCCAAAATAAACGGATGTTGCAGACGACAATTTCAAATGAATGAAATTCAACTGTTTTGGGTGTCTATGGGTAGAAAACATTGTGGGAAATATTCTTCATTTTCCACATGTTTTCCAAAGCTATTATCTTGTAGGGAGTCAAAAAGATCATTGTGTGGGAATGGGTTAACAAACATATATTCTTTTCTTTTGTCTAAATGTTTTACTACGTTAAATGACATAGGTGGATTTTCTAATATTAATGCAATTTATTTTGTGATCCACTTTAATTTGAATCAGTGAAGTATCATGCCATCTAAGGTAGTATTAATAGTATTGAAATAGACACGCCCTTCTTAGATTGTTTGATATGCCTTACTTCAGTGAGCAAAACATGAGCTTCAATAAGCTTCAACTATAAGCTGCAGTCATGGTTTTTGCACACAACCATGTCATATCGGAGTATGCACTAAGGTGAATCTTTTTGACATACAAAATGTTTAAACCATTCCCTCAATAATGTCACCCCACAAGGTAAAGGCTTTGGAAAACAGATTCCTTTATCTCTGATCGCTAGAAGGCAGGTAATGCCCATGTAATGCCATAGCTGGTATCACCTATCTATTTGAACCATGATGTTTCACCTTTTCTGGTGTAACAAGCTTCTGTTCAGGCAAACTATGTGATCAGTGTATAACTTTCGTTTGTTATGCCCCCTTTTGAAGAAAATGGGGGTATATTGTTTTGCAAGTGTCGGTCGGAAGGTCGGTCGGTCGGTCCGTAGGTCGGTCGGTCTGTCCGTAGACCAAACCTTGTCCGGAGCATAACTCAAAAAGTATTAAAGGTAGAATCATGAAACTTCATAGGTGGATAGATCTCATTATGGAGAGGTGCAGTGCACAAGAACTGTAACTCTGCCTATCAAATTTTATGAGTTATTGCCCTTTGTTGATTTTATAACTTGATTCTTGTCCGGAGCATAACTCAAAAAGTATGTAAGGTACAATCATGAAACTTTACAGGTGGATAGATCTCATTATGGAGAGGTGCAGTGCACAAGAACCGTAACTCTGCTGATCAAATTTTTTGAGTTATTGCCCTTTGTTGATTTTCAAACTTGATTTTTGTCCGGAGCATAACTCAAAAACTATGTTAGGTAAAATCATGAAACTTTACAGGTGAATAGATCTCATTATGGAGAGGTGCAGTGCACAAGAACCGTAACTGCCGATCATATTTTTGGAGTTATTGCCCTTTGTTGATTTTCAAATTTGATTATTGTCCGGAGCATAACTCAAAAAGTATGTAATGTAGAATCATGAAACTTTACAGGTGAATAGATTTCATTATGGAGAGGTGCAGTGCACAAGAACCGTAACTCTGCCGATCATATTTTTGGAGTTATTGCCCTTTGTTGATTTTCAAATTTGATTATTGTCCGGAGCATAACTCAAAAAGTATGTAAGGTAGAATCATGAAACTTTACAGGTGAATAGATTTCATTATTGAGAGGTGCAGTGCACGAGAACCGTAACTTTGTCGATCATATTTTTGGAGTTATTGCCCTTTGTTGATTTTTACACTTAATTCTTAACCTTGCCTATATCTCATGTCCTTTTACACATACAGCCTTGATATCTTACACATAGATACCTCCTATCAACATGGTTCAAATTTAACCATGACCTTGGACCTTGTGACCTTGATCTTGGAGTTTGACCTACTTTAAAAAAAATTAAACCCTTTGCATATATCTCATGACCTTTTACAAATACAGCCTTGATATTTCACACATGGACACATCTTACCAAGACCTTTAACAATTGACAATGACCTTAGACTTTGTGACCTTGACCTTGGGGTTTGACCTACTTTTAAAAAACTTTAACCTGGCCGATATATCATGTCCTTTTACACATACAACCTTGATATTTGACACATGGAAACCTCCAACCAAGACCTATCACATACGACTATGACCTTGGACCATGCGGCCTTGACCTTGGGGTTTGACCTACTTTTAAAAGAAATTAAACTGGGCCTATATCTTATGTGCTATTACACATACAGCCTTGGTATTTCACACATGGACACATCTTACCAAGACCTTTCACATTTGACCATGACCTTGGACCTTGTGACCTTGACCTTTGACTTTGACCTACTTTAAAAAAACTTTAACCTAGCCGATATATCAATTCCCTTTACACATACAGCCTTGATATTTGACACATGGACACCTACGACCAAGACCTTTCACATTTAACCATGACCTTGGACCTTGTGACCTTGACCTTGGTGTTTGACCTACTTTAATAATACATTAACCTGGCCTATATTTCATGTCATTTTACATATACAGCCTTGATATTTCACACATGGTCACTTCCAACCAAGATATTTCACTTTTGACCATGACCTTGGACCTTGACCATGGAGTTTGACCTACTTTTAACAAACTTAAACTAGGCCTAAATCTCATATCCTGTTACCTATGCAGTTTCAATATTTTACACATGGACACCTCCTACCAAGACCTTTCACATTTGACCATGACCTTAGCCTGTGTGACCTTGACCTTTGATTTTTATATACTTTTAGAAATCTTTAACCTAGCCTTTATCTTATGTCCTATTACACCTACAGCCTTGATATTTCACACATAGACACCTCCTACCGAGACCTTTCACATTTGACCATGACCTTGAATATTGCAACCTCGGCCTTGGAGTTTGACCTACTTTTAAAAAGACTGAAACCAGGCATATATATCAAGTCCTTTTACACCTACATCCTTGATATTTCACACATGGACACCTCCAACCAAGGCCTTTCACATTTGACCTTGACCTTGGCATTTGGCCTACTTTTAAAAACTTTAACCTGGCCTATGTTTCATTTTACTTTTACATATACAGCTTTGATATTTCACACTTAGACACCTCCTATCAAGACCTTTCATATTTGACCATGACCTTGGACCTTGTTAACTTGACCTTGGACTTTGACCTACATCAAATGTAGGCCCTTGAGGGGGCATATATGTTTTACAAACATCTCTTGTTTCTTTAGTGATGGCTATTAGCCCTTTCTTAACCCTTTCCCAAACAAGACCTGGTTTTGACGTCCCTAATAGAAAAGGCTTGGGAAAACATTGAAACAAAAGAAGAAACTGCTGATAATCAGCAGTTCCTTCTTTTGTCTCAATATTTTCTATGTCACATTTCACACAAATACTATCCATAATATCTTTCATTTTGTCATTTGTGGCATTTTTTGAAGTGGATTACCCTAAAATTTTGTTGTTTGGGAAACGGTTAACCAAAACAAGATATGGCCTTGTATTATCAGCGATAGTACGACCAAAATGGGGAAGGGGAGCTATCATGATGGTAAATTTGTCTTAGATCTTTGTTAATACGGGCACCTAGTTATACCCCCGCAAAACGAATGTTTTATTATACCCCCGCAAAACGAATGTTTTAGGGGGTATACTGGAATCAACCTGTCTGTCTGTCTGTCTGTCTGTGTCTGTCTGTCTGTCTGTATGTATGTATGTCTGTCTGTCTGTCTGTCCGTGGACAAAATATTTCTCCAGAGCATATCTTCTAAACCATATAATGCTACCAACTTCAAACTTGGTACACTTAAAGATCTCAGTGAGGGGAAGTGTCATGTACAAGAATTATTACATTGCCACGCCCACTTTTTTGGTTATTGCCCTTTGTTGTTTGTACCCTTGCATTTTTGTCTAGGACATATCTTCTAAACCATATGTGCTACCAACTTCAAACTTGGTACACTTATACATCTCATTGAGGGGGAGTGTCATGTAAAAGAATTGTTACTCTGCCACGCCCACTTTTTGAGTTATTGCCCTTTGTTGTTTGTACCCTTACATTTTTGTCAGGAACATATCTTCTAAACCATAAGTGCTAGCAACTTCAAACTTGGTACACTTATAGATCTCATTTTGGGGAAGTGTCATATACAATAACCGTTACTCAGGCACGCCCACTTTTTGAGTTATCGCCCTTTGTTGTTTGTACCCTTACATTTTTGTCCGGGGACATATCTTCTAAACCATTAGTGCTAGCAACTTCAAGCTTGGTACACTTATAGATCTCATTTTGGGGAAGTGTCATATACAAGAATTGTTACTCTGCCATGCACGCTTTTTGGGTAATTGCCCTTTGTTGTTTTGTACCCTTGCATTTTTGTCCAGGATATATCTTCTAAACCATAAGTGCTAGCATTTTCAAACTTATACATCTCATTGTGGGGAAATGTCATGTACAATAACCATTACTCTGCCACACCCACTTTTTGAGTTATTGCCCTTTGTTGTTTCTACCCTTACATTTTTGTCCGGACGATATCTTCTAAACCATAAGTGCTATCATTTTCAAACTTTATACACTTAAAGATCTCATTTTTAGGAAGTGTCATGTACAATAATCGTCACTCAGCCACGCCCACTTTTTGAGTTATTGCCCTTTGTTGGTTGTACCCTTGCATTTTTGTCCGGAACATATCTTCTAAACCATAAGTGCTAGCAACTTTAAACTTGTTACACTTATTGCCCTTTCTTGTAGTGAAAGCTTTTGCGGGGGTATCAAGTCACATCATGTGACAGTTCTAGTTTTGACATGTCTAATACAAAGCCTTGGGGAAATATTGAGGTAAAGGAAAAAATGCTGACAACCAGTTAATTTGCCATAGAATGTTTCTAGTCACCTCACCTTGCTTTAATCTTGAGGTTGGTTTGGCCATATTTTGCTGTATCTCAGAAGTAGGGACTTGATGCAAAATAAGGCGCGTCATAATATATAAAACTCATTATTTAGTATGAAGGTACCATACATTACATTTTATTTCTTGCCTAAGGTCAATCTTTAAGGTCATTCCAAAGAAAAGCAAGATGTTTTCAGAGGATAAGTCTCTCACAAACACCTTTTGATGTGGTGTAAGGGTTGACAAAGATGTCAAAATAAACTTGCATCATTAACTATCATAATATTGCCTAGGTTATAAAATGTAAGCTTTTAACATGTATTTATGAAGCTTTTTGAATTATCATAAAATATTTAGTAGTTACAAAGCTAACATTATATTATATACTCATAAGTTTATATGCAGTTTGTGTTAAGTGTATAGAATTATGGCCCTTGACCCAAGGACCCAAGGAGGATTCTTTTTATACCCCACACTTACGAAATAGAGGGGGGTATATTGGTTTCACCATGTCTATCTGTCCGTCCGTTCATCCATCCATCTGTTCGTCCGTCTGTCTGTAAACTTTTTATGCCCCCGATAGGGAGGCATCATAAATTTGACTTGTCCGTCTGTCCGTCCGTTCGTCTGTCCGTCATTCTGTCCAAAAACTTTAACATTGGCCATAACTTCCTTATTACTTAACATATTCGCTTCATACTTTACCACAACATTCCTTGGTACATTACCTTTCTGTAGGCACATACTTTGGTTCCCTTGACCCCTGGATGACCTTGACCTTGAACATAGATTGGCCATAATTTAAAGTCAAAGCGGTGTCGGGGGCATTGTCATCTTACAGTGACAGCGCTTGTTCTTTCCATGCTCTAACTGGAGAACCATTTGACCAAGGATCATGTAACTTCACACAGTTGTTGCCCATGACCCTAGGAGGTGCCCTAGTGTTTTTGGGCCACAAAGTTCAAAGTCAAAAATGGACTTAGTTTAAAATCGGTTTCTGTGCTCTATGTCAAGAACCATTTGACCTATGACCATGAAACTTTACACAGTTGTTGCCTTTGACCGAAGAAGGTGTCCTATTGTTTTTAGGTGAAAGGTCAAGGTCACAATTGAACTTTGTTTAAAATCCATTTCCGTTCTCTAAGTCAAGAACTATTTGACCTAGGATCATGAAACTTTATACTTTACTCTAAAATTTTGCTGTTAAGGAAGAGAGTAAACAAAGTTTAATTGGATCCTTGACCTTTGGTCTTCATGACCCAAAAACATTAAGGCCACTCTTTGGGTCTGAAAGTATAACAATTCTGTAAAGTCAGATGGTTGTAGGCCAAATAAAAGCTTTAGTACGTTAGAACACAGAAAATCCAGTGCAAATAGTGAACCTACAGTATCTGGGTCTTAAGAGTACAATGTCATTGAACATGGTACCAGTGCTTCTGAAATAAGTTGCCCGAGTTGTCCGACTTGTCTGTTTACCTCAAATTACCTGTACGGACAAGCAGATTTTGAAAGCTAGGTTGTCCGTGGACAAGTGAAAAATCCGGTTATAATAAAGAGTGTGTTTTTTTCTTTTTCTTACAATTTTTTCATACAATGTAATTACTGAGAGTTAAATGTTCAAATTTTGTTGTAGACAATAGTTAGAAAGTAATAATATATATGCAATAAACAAATGAAGCTATTGAAAAGTATATGAGTTTTGTACGGACAAGTTGATTTTTGATACGGACAAGTCAATTTTGGATCAACACTTGTCCGTGGACAAGTACATTTTCAAAATATTTCAGAAGCACTGGGTACTATATAGAAATGTATAGAAATTGAGTATAATGGAATTGATGATGTAATTAGTAAGGCAATCTGTTACAGGGCCTTATGTATTTCAGAGTAACAGATAGAAGGGAGTAACAGCAAAGTAAATTTGATTTTTCCAAACCAAACCTATGCCTTGGATATTCATTAGAATTGTCTCATTGAGACAATTCTAATGAATATGCATTACATAGGGTTTGATAAACAATAAATCAAATATTGCTTTGTGAAAAGCCATTACTCTCTCCTATCTGTAGCTCTTGGAGTTCGATTATATTTTTTGTGCTAATTTCAATATTTGACCTTTTGCTTAGTGTATGTCCTATAAAGGTACATGTAGCATAGCATGACATCAGAATAGGAAAGCATTGAACAAATAAGATGAAAGGAAAATGCTCTTTCCTCCCTTTCTTCCAATGTTTGCCATGCTTTTATATACAAACTAAGCACATAGAGTATTACTGCCAGGACGATGTGGTACACAAAATGCCCATTTAGTAATGTTGATACTTTCCTCTGCATCTTAAGTGAATGGAGATAAGTCAAAATTTTGTCATTTGGGAACGGATTAACCCTATTGTTTTATCCAATCAATTCAATGGATTTTTATTTCAATTTGAACAATTAGTGGTCCTCATGGTAATGACATTATTTACAACTTTTGGCTCATTGTTTTCCAAAGCATTTTCTTACAGGGATGTCAAAACCAGGTCCTTTTTGGGGGAAAGAGTTAATTAGGAATTGCTGTTACTTGCAGGTATCGTATGAAGGTGAACATTCTGTTGGACACATACAGGAGATAAATGATACAGACAACACTGCTGTCGTCTTTATTGAAGAATTCGGAGAAAAGTAAGGACAGATCTATATTTATGCCCCCTGTATCAAAAGATTAAGGTCATATTGTTTTACCTTTGTCCATCTGTCTATCTGTCTGTCAGTCTGAACTTTACTTGAAAACTTGACATTGCCAATTTGGTTGGGCATTAGTGTCTCACAAACACATATTGTTTTTATGCTCCCCGAAAAAATTTCGGGGGAGCATATAGTCGCCATGCTGTCCGTCCGTCCGTGTGTCCGTCCGTCCGTGTGTCCGTCCGTCCACAGCCATATCTCAGCAATCCTTGGACCAAATTCAATGAAACTTCACATGTGAACTCCCTTGGATAATCCCTAGGGACCTGTTTCTCCGTTTCTTAATTTGAGGCTGCGTCATGGAAAAAGGGGCCTTAATGTAAAAATCTCTTATTTCTCTTCATCCAATGGGCAGAATTTAATGAAATTGCGTGCTTATGTGATAAATGAGATGTTTTAGACCATATTCTATAAATAATGTATGTACAAAAAATTTGTCATGGGAAAAGGGGGCTTAATATATGATAGTTTTTATTTTGTGACAAACACTTATTCGGGGAGCATAATCCGTCTATGACGGCTCTTGTCTGCTTCCTGCTATCCATACATTAGATACTTTTGGCTTCTCAAGATTTGCAGTTTTGATCTTTATATGTTCTGTTCTTAAATTAGAAAAAAAACCCTTACTACTGACAAGCAGACTGACCAGAGTCTATACTTACGTGTGATAGGTCACATAATATTGCACCGCATTCCTGAATTATGAAACTTGTTTTTCCAGGCGTGTTGTCCCAATAAGCTGTCTAAAGCTACCACCTCAACATAAATACAGATTGAAACGAAGACGGCAGGTTAGTTACCCCCCCAAACAGCAATATATTACGGTGATGCAATTTGAAAGCTGCTGCAGACAATGAAATGGGTGCCAATAAAGAAAGAATATGTGTAAAATCTTGCACAGAAAATATTGAGGCAAAAGGAGAAAGTGCTGGTCATCAGCATTTTCTTCTTTTGCCTCAATGTTTTCCCAATCCATTTTTAACAGCAACGTAAAAACCAGGTCTTGTTTGGGAATGTGTAAACCCATTTCCATGCATTGACATTTTTTTATGCCCTTCAAGATAGAGGTTGAAGAAAAAATTGTGGAAAATGAAGAAATTGCTTGGGACAAGCAATTTCTTCTTTTCCCACTATTTTTTTCTTATCAAGAAGACCAAAAAAAATGTGAAATTCCATTAACTTGAAATTGTTGTCTGCAACATGTTTGAATTTGGACCAGTGTAAAATTTTGCCATCTGATAATGGGTTAAATGGGATAGGATGGTTATAATAAAGATTTCCGGACCATACAAGCAGTTGTTTTGTCATTCCTGAAAGAGAATTGAACTTGGTAAAATTTTGACAATGGAAGTAAATGCTTTTATCAGCATTTTCTCCTGTTCCTGGAATATTTTCATTTCTATAATTTACACAATTTCTTTCTTCATCAACATACATTTTGTCATCTGCAACATCTTTCAGATTGAAACAGTCTAGATTTCTGTTGATTGGGAAAGGATTATACTTTTATAAATGACAACATTTAAGAAATGTCCAAATTGAATGGAACTTATTGCAGCCAAAGTTGAAAACCTCATTAGTAGGGATTGGAAATATTAAAGGGAAAGGAGGAAATGTTGATGGTCTGGACTTTCTTTTCTCTAAATGTTTTTGTTAGCTCTCCTGTGGTAATATTTTGTTATTACCCCCATATTTAGAGATTTTTTTTTATACAAAGGTGTACTAATTGCTAAGTTTGCACCATTCTTAAATTGATCTTCAATTTTGTATATCTAGACAAAATGATATAGAGTGAAATGTTTACTAAACGCAATAAACAATTATTATATTCAAATAGTTCAAACATGAGTGCATAAAGTTCTGAGTGTACTTGCAAATGGATCTTTCTTAATATTTTAAGATATTTTGTGTTTGTCTTCAGGGGCGTACCTGGGGCCAAAATTGAATTACTCCCTTACCAAAAAGAAGCAGGGGTGGGGAAGGGCCGGGCCCCTCTATGGGGTATAGGGGGCAAAGTCCCCCCCCCCCCCACGAAAATTGGAATATAAGAGAATCATAGACCACATCAGGGAGCATTTTAAAGTATTTTCCCATGTTTTATCAACAATCATGTGAGCATAAGGTTACTGAAGTATAATTATGTTACTTCGCTAAGAACGACTTTAAATGAACATGTTACACTAAAAAATCATTTTTTCAAATTCGAGGTACTCCCAGGGAGTATGGGAGTATGCCTGGGTACGCGCCTGGTCTTAGTTCTATATCGTCGTTGTAAATGCAAACCTCCTATCTTGTTTTTGGAAGATTTTAAAGGGGAAGGAAAAAAGTGTAATAACTTCCCAAACTGAAAGGTTTTACTTGAAATTTGGACATTATGTTCACAGATACTGAGTCATTAATACTGATTGGTAAAAATATCTCAAAACCTGCAAGAATTGTCCTAACTGGGCTCAAAAGGTTTTACTTTGAAAATCGCAAAAATCGACATACAAGGTTTTGCATTTACACTGACGATATGCACATGTCTACAATAGCTTTCCATGAATCGCTAGATAAAGGAACTTACATTCATTCTTTGACTATTTCAATTTTGAATACTGAGCTAGATAATTCTATTTAGATGTTAAAATATGCAAATTGGAAGGAGTTATGTTATATTTGTATTTAGCAATAGCTCTAGTTGCTCTTTTGGAGAGTGTTTACTGTCAATTTCATTGGATTACTTTTTCAGTTTCTGAACCTCATCACACAGACCACACCCACAAGGCGGAGTCAATATTCCTACTCACCAATCAGACAGGAGGATAATTACCAATTAGTGCCTTATCAAGAGCTAGATAATTCCACCCAATTATCATACACAGAAGTTGAAGAGTATAATATACATGTACAAGAGGAGCAGTTCTATACAGGGGAAAGGTAAGGGTTGATGGCATATTCAGATGTTAACTAAGATCTGGAAAAAGGTCTTTTATAGTCCCTGAGCCAGAAACATGTTTGCTCCCCCCCCCCCCCCCCCCCCCCCCCCCAGGGGGAATTTTGTAGACATAGTTTTTCATAAAGAACAATATCTTAGAAACATTTTGAGCATTGTTTGCACTCTGGCCGTTGGGGCTTTTGGCTGTAACCCTTATCTAAAACCCTTAACCCTATCATTTTTTTCATTCAAATTTACAATTCTTATTTGGTCATATTTTCATTGAATATTGTCCTACAGATGTCTAAATGGTATCAAATGAAAGCTTATGACTTGCTCTTTCATTTAGAGTTATGTTATGCAAATTAGCTCATTTGCATATTCATGAATATTAATGATTTCCCTTAAAATTTCCATTTTTTGGCGAAAATTTGATAAATACTTTCTTAAAAAATGCGTTTTTGTCCAGGGGGAATTTTGTAAACATGGTTTATCAGTAAGAACATTTTATTAGAAACATTTTGAGCCTTGTTTGCACTCTGGCGGTTGGGGCTTTTTGACCTGACCCTTATCTAAACCCTTAACCCTACCAAATTGTTCATTCAAATTTTGAAAATGAATTTGGTCATATCTTGATTGAATATTTACACACAGATGTCAGAATGGTATCAAATCAAAGCTTATGACTTGCTCTTTCATTTCAAGATATGTTATGCAAATTAGCTCATTTGCATATTCATGAATATTAATTATTTTTCCTAAAATTGCGATTTTCGACCAATATCTGGTAAATACTTTCCAAAACAAGACATTTTTAGCAGGGGAATTGTGTAAACATAATTAATCTTAAAGAAAATCATACATGAAACATTTCGAGAGATGTTTGCACTTTGGCTGTTGGGGCATTTGGCCAAAACCCTTACCTAAACCCTTACCCCAAAAAATTGTTCAGTCATTTCAAAACGTTTTTATTATCCCCCGCCGAAAAAATTTTTCGGGGGGGATATTGTTTTTGCCATGTCCGTCCGTCCGTCCGTCCGACATTCGTTTCCGCGCTATTTCTTGGAAACTATAGACCGGATTTCGATGAAACTTGGCACACAGCTTCACTACAAAGAGGACATGCGCATATCGTCGGGGTTACCTGGTTCGACCATTGAATTCAGAGTTACTGCCCCTGACTGTTTAAGCCATATACATACAGAGTGATATTCGTTTCCGCGCTATTTCTTGAAAACTGTTGACCGGATTTTGATGAAACTTGGCACACAGCTTCACTACAAAGTGGACATGCGCATATCGTCGGGGTTACCCGGTTCGACTGCCGAATTTAGAGTTACTGCCCCTGACTGTTTTAGCCATATACATACAGTGATATTCGTTTCCGCGCTATTTCTTGGAAACTATATACTGGATTTCGATGAAACTTGGCACACAGCTTTACTACAATGAGGACATGCGCATATCGTCGGGGTTACCCGGTTCGACCGTCGAATTCAGAGTTACTGCCCCTGACTGTTTAAGCCATATACATACAGAGTGATATTCGTTTCCGCGCTATTTCTTGAAAACTGTAGACCGGATTTCGATGAAATTTGGCACACAGCTTCACTACAAAGTGGACATGCGCAAATCGTCGGGGTTACTCGGTTCCACCGCCGAATTTAGAGTTACTGCCCCTGACTGTTTTAGCCATATACATACAGAGTGATATTCGTTTCCGCGCTATTTCTTGAAAACTATAAACCGGATTTCGATGAAATTTGGCACACAGCTTCACTACAAAGTGGACATGCGCATATCGTCGGGGTTACCTGGTTCGATCGCCGAATTTAGAGTTACTGCCCCTGACTGTTTAAGCCATATACATACAGAGTGATATTCGTTTCCGCGCTATTTCTGGAAAACTATAGACTGGATTTTAATGAAACTTGGCTCACAGCTTCACTACAATGAGGACATGCGCATATCGTCGGGGTTACCGGGTTCGACCATCGAATTCAGAGTTACTGCCCCTGACTGTTTAAGCCATATACATACAGAGTGATATTCGTTTCCGCGCTATTTCTTGAAAACTGTTGACCGGATTTCGATGAAACTTGGCACACAGTTTCACTACAAAGTGGACATGCGCATATCGTCGGGGTTACCCGGTTTGATCGCCGAATTTAGAGTTACTGCCCCTGACTGTTTAAGCCATATACATACAGAGTGATATTCGTTTCCACGCTATTTCTTGAAAACTATAGATCGGATTTCAATGAAACTTGGCTCACAGCTTCACTACAAAGTGGACATGCGCATATCGTCGGGGTTACCCGGTTCGACCGTCGAATTTAGAGTTACTGCCCCTGACTGTTTTAGCCATATACATACAGAGTGATATTCGTTTCCGCGCTATTTCTTGAAAACTATAGACCGGATTTCAATGAAACTTGGCACACAGCTTTACTACAATGAGGACATGCGCATATCGTCGGGGTTACCCAGTTCGACCGTCGAATTTAGAGTTACTGCCCCTGACTGTTTTAGCCATATACATACAGAGTGATATTCGTTTCCGCGCTATTTCTTGAAAACTATAGACCGGATTTCAATGAAACTTGGCACACAGCTTTACTACAATGAGGACATGCGCATATCGTCGGGGTTACCCAGTTCGACCGCCGAATTTTGAGTTACTGCCCCTGACTGTTTAAGCCATATTCATACAGTGATATTCAATTCCGCGCTATTTCTTGAAAATTATACACCGGATTTCAATGAAACTTGGCACACAGCTTTACTACAATGAGGACATGCGCATATCGTCGAGGTTACCCGGTTCGGCCGTCGAATTTAGAGTTACTGCCCCTGACTGTTTTAGCCATATACATACAGAGTGATATTCGTTCTGTTGAAGCCATATACATACAGAGTGATATTCGTTCTGTTGAAGCCATATACATACAGAGTTATATTTGTTTCCGCGCTACTTTATTGACAATGAAAATATATTCGGCGGGGGATATCAATTCAACGAATTTGCTTGTCATATCTTGGTTGAATATTGACCTGCAGATGTAAGAATGGTATCAAATGAAAGCTTATGACTATCCTAATAATTTGCCATAAATTTTATGCAAATTATCTCATTTGCATATTCATGAATATTAATGACATTACTTAAAACTGTGACCTTTTTAGCGGGTAATTGGTAAATACTTTCAAAGACATTGTGTTTCTACTCAAGGGGAATCATGTAAACATAGTTTATCTTAAAGAACATTTTATTAGAAAAGTTTTGAGCAATGTTTGCAATCTGGCGGTTCGGGCTTTTGGCCATGACCCTTATCTAAACCCTTAACCCCATCAAATTTTTCATTTGAATTTTCAAAACATATTTGGTCATAGCTTGATTGAATATTGACCTACAGATGTAAGAATGGTATCAAATGAAAGCTAATGACTTTTTCTTTAATTTGCAGTTATTTTATGCAAATTGGCTCATTTGCATATGCATGTATATTAATGATTTGTCTATAATTTGTGATTGTTTTCAAGTTAAATACCTACCAAAAGGTGAGATTTTTTCTTTCTCGTGAGTTTTTAACCATTTGATATCCATGTTCACTCTTTTAACAACATCTAAGCCTTGTTTGAGATCTATTTGATGTTTTGGTTGGAAGTACCTGCGATTTTAAAGTGTGCAACCCATCATATTTTGTTCCTATAAATCTTATTATCAATGTATGTATTTAGTTTCCATTTGTTTTTTTTTAATCTTTATTGTTTAAGTGCAAATAAGTTTAATTGATTCCATGTATTGTACTGGTGTTCTTGCTTATATCTAGTTAAGTTGACAAAATGTTATCCTTTGATGAATCCAAAATTGCCGCAAAATAGGACTTTGAACATTAACATTTTATTAAATGCCATATGATGATACAAAGGTGTGTAACCTGCGGGACTTTATTCTAATACACATATAAAATTAATTATTTCAATTATTTTTTTAAATTTTATGGCTGAATAGAGATCCTGGAATGTAGACAAATTGCATAAATATAGCAGAATAACATTGCAATTGTCAAGCTCCATTTTTTGCCATTCACATTGAGAAAACGGCATGATTTTGTTCCATATGGAGATCCATTCCTTGTGTATTCCTCATAGCCAAGTCAATTTGTTGGCCTTAAGTGTATTTGATGTGTGGCTGACAGATAAGGGACACAAGTGTTACCATTCCTTTATGCTCTATTGAGGTATTTTAACTTCAGATAATTTAAGCTTGGGGTGCCATATGTAAAGCCTACGTATCAGATGCATAAATCAAGAAATGTACTCACTCGATTGTGATCAAAAGATTATTGCGGTTATTTACGATGCATTTATTTGTCTGTATCAGATCAGGACAGATGTGAACTGTGAACTGATCCATACTACCGACAGCCTAAACTGAGTGTACATTAAATTCTTCCGAACTTATAAATGTGTCTTATATGTGCTTTCAGCATCGTATAACCTCACAATGGATTGAAAATAGTTCCCTTGCGATACATATTTCAATATCTTTCAATATGGCACATGTTTTCAAGGATGGCATTCGATAGCCATAGATATCTTCAGTTCAATACTTTCCTGATATTTAAATGCTACAACTAAAACCTGGTTTAGATCAGCATATGAAATCCCATATTAAGACACTTACTTTTGCACTGTTCTAGGACAATTTGACCAAAAATGATTAATATCACACTTGGTGGCAATCTTGGAATTACTTACACTCTGGGAGTTTGGCTAGGTTATCATAATGAAAACCGACATAGATCAACACTAGAATGTCTATCTAATGCAAAGAATCATCAACATTTATCGTACTTAACATAACAGGGTCAGTGTTTATTCTAGGGCGCGGGATTGCGGGAATCCCCCACTTTTCTGACAAATCCCCCAAATTTTTCATCTGCGAGCGGGACAAATCCCGCAAATTGAAATACTCTTGGAACTTTGATTATATATTGCTGTAGATATGAATAAGACAAACTTTGAAGCAAAATCAATTTTAAAGCCTCGGATATTGCTGTAGATAGGTTGAAAAGAATTTAATTTCACTTGAAAATGCAAATCTGCCATACCATTCATTGTCCTTAGAAAGTTATTTGTTTTTACAAAAGCCAGTCTATGTATTGGTAAAACAATGGCGGCGATCAACGATCTTATCCAAAAATGTAATTTCTTTTAAAAAGAAACTATTGTAGTAGATAAAAGGTAGATTTTCGTGAGAAAATCTGAACTTGTGATCTAAATATCATTTCCTTACTGTGAAGAATATATTCTGATACTTTGTTTTGAGACAAACTTTATTCAACCCCAAAATAATTTAACAATTTAAACTCCCCATTTCCCAAACAAACTGAACAAAATGTTGTAAGAATTAACTTAGAAAGATAAAAAAATGTATTTTGAATATTTTCATGATCATTAATGAATGCTTAAAGGATAATAAATACCAATGACCATACAAAATAATTTGCTTATTATTATTCATAGCATGACTCTATTGTCCCCCACATTTTTTCAAAATCCCCCACATTTTTTCAGGAGGTGGGGGCATATCCCCCACTTTTTTCAAATCCTAGAATAAACACTGCAGGGTTACTATGTACTTAACATTACAGGGTTACTATATAACATATACGTTAGCACTGTCAAATGGAATACATTTTAAGGATTTTCCACAATAGATGTGGTTTTATCCCAAGCATTTAAAGAATCAATAATATTCATGAAGAAGCAAATGAGCAAATTGCCAATATACAAGCAATTCACTAGATTTCATTTGATACCATTATGACGTTTGTATGTCAATTTTTGATCAAGATATGACCTAAACATATTGAAAATTTTAATGGAAAATTTGATAGGTTTGATGGTTTAGATAAGGGGTTTTGCCAAAAGCTCCTACTACCACAGTGCAAACATCGCCTATAATGTTATTTATATAATGTTCTTTAAGATAAATCATGTTTGCATAATTCCCCCTGAACAGAAACGCCTTGTTTCTGAAAGTATTTTCTGAAATTATTTAACACGTTTTCGCTGAAAAATCACAATTTTTAAGGAAAATCATTAATTCTCATGAATATGCAAATTAACTAATTTGCATAAAAAATAATAGCACATGAAAGAGTCATCCATAAGCTTTCATTTGATACTGTAGTGACATCTGTTAGTAACTGTTCAATCAGGATATGACCGAAAACGTTTTGAAAATTCAAATAAAAATTTGATTGGGTTAAGGGTTTAGATAAGGGTCATGGCCAAAAGCCCCAACCGCCAGATTGCAAACATTGCTCAAAACTTTTCTAATAAAATGTTCTTTAAGATAAACTATGTTTACATGATTCCCCTTGGGTAGAAACACAATGTTTTTGAAAGTATTTACCAATTACCCGCTAAAAAGGTCACAGTTTTAAGTAATGTCATTAATATTCATGAATATGCAAATGAGATAATTTGCATAAAATTTATGGCAAATTATTAGGATAGTCATAAGCTTTCATTTGATACCATTCTTACATCTGTAGGTCAATATTCAACCAAGATATGATAAAAACGTTTTGAAATGACTGAACAATTTTATAGGGTTAAGGGTTTAGATAAGGGTTTTGGCCAAATGCCCCAACAGCCGAAGTGCAAACATCTCTCAAAATGTTTCATATATGATTTACTTTAAGATTAGTTATGTTTACACAATTCCCCTGTCCAAAAATGTCTTGTTTTGGAAAGTATTTACCAGATATTGGTCGAAAATCGCAATTTCAGGAAAAATAATTAATATTCATGAATATGCAAATGAGCTAATTTGCATAACATATCTTGAAATGAAAGAGCAAGTCATAAGCTTTGATTTGATACCATTCTGACAACTGTGTGTAAATATTCAACCAAGATATGACCAAATTCATTTTCAAAATTTGAATGGACAATTTGGTAGGGTTAAGGGTTTAGATAAGGGTCACGCCGAAAAGCCCCTACCGCCAGAGTGCAAACAAGGCTCAAAATGTTTCTAATAAAATGTTCTTACTGATAAACCATGTTTACAAAATTCCCCCTGGACAGAAAGGCCTTGTTTTGGAAATTATTAACCAAATTTTAATCAAAAATTGACAATTTTAAGGAAAATCATTAATATTCATGAATATGCAAATGAGCTAATTTGCATAAAATAACTACAAATGAAAGAGCAAGTCATAAGCTTTCATTTGATACCATATTGACATATGCAGGCCAAAATTCAATGAAGATATGACCAAATAAATGTTTGTATATTTGAATAAAAAATTTAAAAGGGTTAAGGGTTTTAGATAAGGGTTACAGCCAAAAGCCCCAACGGCCAGAGTGCAAACAACGCTCATCTTGTAGCATTTGTTATAAGCTTTCAGAAAATCATACCCTTCAAAATTCCCCCTGGGGGGGGGAGCAGGGGTTATTGGTGGCTCAAGGTCTATTATGGCAATATCGATTTACTCAATCTACCCAAATAAGAAAGCTAATCTTCTGGAAACTTAATAGAAAAGATTCTTAGATATCAAAAATTGTTGAAAAAAATGATTCTGTAATAAACTTTGGTTGCCTTGCCATTAAAGAAAGGGGGCAAAAGTAGAAAATATGCGAAATTCTTTTCGTAAACCAGTGGGTCTATCTCTTGTAAAACTTGGCCGAAATTATCCATGGGAGAAGGGCCTGAAGTTTTTAAAAAAAGACACCAAATTCTTTATGCTATGAGGGAGTAGTCATACTAAGTAATTTTAAACTTACAATAGAATCACCTAAATCAGTGGAATAATCCTCTTGAAACTTAGCTTAACCCTTTCCCAAACGACAAAATTTTAAGGCGGTCCAATTTGAAAGCTGTTGCAGACGAAAAATGACTGATCACAAAAGGTCAAACTGTTTGTTTTATAGCCCAGAAAATATTGAGACAAAAGGAGAAACTGCAGCAGTTTCTTCTTTTGCCTCAATGTTTTCCAAAGCTATAACTATGAAGGACATCAAAACCAGGTCTTGTTTGGGATAGGGTTAAATAATTAGTGTTGTATTTCAGCTACGTTCTAGGTAACCCATATTACCCTGAAGTTGAATACAGTGGTCCTGTGTATTTTACCATGGACAATGTGAATAACCAAACTAATGGAGTCAACACTTATATACAGAACGGCAAAACTAATGCAAAGCAGGTATGAACTTTTCTCATGCTAGGCAGACAGAAATGAATAAGGTCAGACTGCACATACTGCTCTTGTTTCTTTGATGCAGGCCAGAATATGCACACTTTTGCACTATAAAGGCCTGACTATGGAAGAGGTTAACCTCACAGTGTCACCAAAAATATACAGAATTTCATTACATGCCTTAAGCCATTACCAAGCGACAAAGTATTAGGATAGTCTAAATTAAAAGAACTTGCAGACGACAATTTCAATGCGATCAAATTTTGAAATGTTATGACTTTGGGGTAGAAAACCTCTTGGGGAATGAAGAAATAGCTTGTCACAAGCAATTTCTTTATTTCCCACAATGTTTTCCAAAGCCATTATTTTGTAAGGAGTCAATAGGAGTCAATGTGTGGGAATGGGTTGCACAATGTTGCAGTACTAATTTGTCTGCTTAGAGGGCTGGGGCCGTAATGCAGCTGGTAGCGCATCAGGCTATCACTCATGAGGTCCAAAATTTGATCCCTGGCTGTAACAAACATCCACCAAAAGATTGATAATTGTAAACTTGTGTGGACAAGCAGCTGAAAGCTCAGTTAGGATGTAGTGGTAGTGCAGGTATAGAAAACAACAAGAATCCATGGTAATGTGTTCCAGCCATAACGATATGACCATAGCAGTTGAAAGAGATGTTAATCTCTCTTGTAAAGACAATTCAAATAAGCAATGGGAAAGATTGTGATCAAAATTAATTATACATTATGAAGAATCTTCATTTCCTTTTATTTCCTGACTCCTGTATTCTATTACAGTATTATGCCCCGTCTATTCAGTATTACCGACCCGGGCCTGTAATGACCCCTTATTATTACGGATCTGTTATTCCTCCAACAAACTGTGTACCAGTGCCTTATGTAGAGAATATGACCGTTAAAGATGTAAACATGAATTGTGTCTCACCCCAGGAATATACAGCAAAAGATATACAAGGTAGGACTTTTTACAGCTTTATATTAATTATACCCCCCACCAACGAAGGAGAGGGGGTATACTGGTTTCACCATGTGACGTCTGTCTGTCTGTCAATCCGTCCCTCCATCCTTAGACTTTTTCGTTTCCATGCTCTAACTCAAGAACCATTTGATCTAGGATCATGAAACTTTACACAGTTGTTGTCCATGTCCCAAGGAGGTGCCCTTTTGTTTTTGGGTTACAAAGGTCAAGGTCACAGTTGGACTTTTTTTTCAAATTCTGTTTCCGTGCTCTAAGTTAAGAACAGGTTGACCTAGGACCAAGAAACTTTACACAGTTATTGTCCATGACCCCAGGAGGTGCCCTTTTGTTTTAGGGTCACTAAGGTCAAGCCCACAATCAGATTTTGTTTAAAATCCGTTTCCGTGCTCCAAATAAAGAACCTTTTGACCTATAGCACTTTTTCAGTGTGAAGGCGTTAGTGGGGGGTATTTGTCCGCTTTGTGACATTCTAGTTAATTTCTGATTATTCTTCAAGTGGTTTACCTTAAATTTGGTCCAAAATATTTGTCCAATAGATCTGATATTCAAACCCAGGATCTATTGATGAATGATGTTTACTAAAAGTCTGACCTTTTTTTATGTTGTATAAATTTAATAACTTTTGTTGACTCTATTTAGTACCAACTTTCATTGGCCGTTTACTTGTTTGATAGATAAGTTTGACTTATTTTACATGTTTCAGAGAATGGTTCATCGGATGTTTACTTTACTTCAGGAATAGAGGTATGTCAATAAATATTTCAACATTAAACAGTATTTAGATACATCTTAACAGTCTTTATTATTTATGTGTAGCTGGCTGTAGTATTAGGGGCGATTATACTATCTTGCCAAACAAGC
This sequence comes from Fragum sueziense, assembly GCA_963680895.1. Lineage (NCBI taxonomy): Eukaryota > Metazoa > Mollusca > Bivalvia > Cardiida > Cardiidae > Fragum > Fragum sueziense. The sequence continues at coordinate 4,822,535 of OY804596.1, forward strand.
TAGCTTTTATAGCAGCATGGTAGAGTGTTTGACAGAGATTTTCCAGGAATCATGTCTGAGGTTGATATTTATTTGTAGGTTACATTTGTTTATGGACTTGCTTGTCTGTCCATCCATCTATAAATTGACAAATTCTGGTCTGCTCAACTCCTCCTCCCTGCTGAACCTATGTGGGGGGAGCAGCTGGAGGCTTGGTTAGGGTGTTGTGGTAGTACTGGTTTAAGAAACAACAGGAATCCATGGTTAGATGCTCCGGCTGCTGTGATATGACCATGGCAGTTGAAAACAGCATAAAACCCCAATAAAACCAAAATCTCCTCCCTGCTTTAACTGAAGAACCTTTTGACACATAGCACTTTTTAGCGAGCCGGGACTTTATGTCCGGGGAGCTAATGTCACAGCCCTAGTGTCGGCGTCGCGTACCGTCCCGTCCCGTCGCGTCTTCACTTGAAAAACTTTAACCTGGTCTATATCTCAGGCACTATTACAAATACAGCCTTGATATTTCACACATATATAGTTCTCGACAAGACCTTTCATTTGGGACCATGACCTTTGACCTAGTGACCTTGACCTTGGACTTTGACCTACTTTTAAAAAACTTTAACCTGGCCTATATCTCATGCACTATTATAGATAGAGCCTTGATATTTCACACATGGATACCTCCTGCCAAGACCTTTCATTTGTGACCATGACCTTTGACCTTGTGACCTTGACCTTGGAGTTTGGCCTACTTTTAAAAAATTAGCTGTTTTTGTGACAAGCTGCCGTATAGGCGAGCTACGTTGTCGGCGGACAACTCTTGTTCAATTACAAGGTGCTAGTTGGGGGATAATTGTCTGCTTTGCAACATCTTTTTGTGTCAAGGTCAACCATGAATCATATACACTTTGTTTCGCAGTTAGTATTAATTATTATTTCATCTTTACCATCTTTCAAATATGACTATGATTCAGTTGTTTGTGAAGGTGCTAACATGTTCAATTCTTGTGTAATTTCAGAATTACAGAATGGTGTATCAGAATGGAGCCATGTGGCCTGTCATGGAGGTTAATGGATACAGCAGCCCTCCGTCCGAGTCTAACACACAGACGGTTGGACACGCAGGTGGTCAATTTGCCCTTCCTCCTCCACCCATACTCAAAACACTCTCCCCTACAAGTAGTCACAACTTTCAACACAACTTCTCAACTACAAATCAAAATTATAAGGTTGCCATGAAACAACAGGGAAAAGGGTTGATAGGTAAAAGCAGTGAGGTAGTACATGTTAATGGTACAAATGTTGACGCTGATAAAGACGCTCAGAATAAAGACAGTACAGAGAATAGTGACTCGGGCTGTGATTCTGATAGTATTAGAGGTAGTACACATAATGAGAGTTTTAAAGAGAGTGAGAAAGGGATGAAAGAGTCAATGGATTTAGAGAAAAATATTGATGATTTTATTGCTACTAAGGATGAGGAAATCATCCAAAATGGTGGTTTTGATGAACCTGTTACTTCGTCTGATCAAGGTTATAAACCAAAAGCGAAGAAGAAATATTACATGTATGGGTCACTTAAATTAGTCAAACCAATCAAGGATATTCCTCCCAGGTTTCTGTCTCTGTTGTCTGACAGTAGTGCAGAAAGGGCGCGCTGCGAGGGTGAACCCATCATTATCCCCTACCTTCCACCAAAAAAATACCCTTATTATAACAATAACAACAATACTAACATAGATAAAGGCACAAATAACAGCTCCATGAGCACATCAAGCACGCCCACAAGTTTTAATCCAGAAGCTAAATGTTTTGTGCCGGGTCAGATGCAGTCAGCCATTATGCATGATCCTAGTATAGTGGCTTACTGCTTCGATCCCAACAAACCTGATCAGATGGCTGTGATGGATAACTCGGCTAGTACCGCTGTATATAATGGCACTACCCCTGTATATCTGCCTCTACAAAATACTAACCTGGGTAACGGTAGTCATAGTAACCAAGCTTCTCACAGTAATCATGGTAACTCACTCCTTGGTGATGGTTCTAAATATAGCATGCATCCTCCTTCTTTTTCTGCAGGTCAAGCTTGTAGCACGTACATCCCATCCGTGCAATATCCAGTCTATTTCACAGGCCCCATGCCATATCCAGGGAGCGCAGGCTATGTAGCCAACGGGACGGCAGGCAGTGACCTACAGATGTACTATACAGCATATAATCACGGGTCTCACACCTACAACATGCCTACCCAGCTTCCTGCCATTCAGTCCGCACAGTAGTTACCCAGCTTGTGTTATTTAGTCTGCATAGTGGTTGGATAGCTTTTGTCATGCAGTGGGCTGGCCATGAAAAAGGGATCATATGACATTTGAGACCGAGTCTTTCCTCAAAAGCCATAGTGTTCCTTTGTATATATCGTCGTTGTAAATGCAAAACCTCGTATCTCGTTTTTGGAAAACTCTAAAGGGGAGGGAAAAAAGTGTTATAACTTTTCCCAAACTGAAATGTCTTACTTGAAATTTGGACATATTGTTCATAAATAATGCATCATTGATACTGCTTGGTAAAAATATCTCAAAACCTGCGAGAATTGTCTAAACTGGACACATAAGTTTGTACTTTGAAAATTCCAAAAATTGACATACGAGGTTTTGCATTTACACTGACGATATGCAAGCTCATGTATGCTGTGTCAACTTTAAAAATCAAAGCACTTCATTTCATTTGAGTGTAGAATTTGGTTATACTTCCGGAAACAAATTGCTGTGTGAAATGCAAAAGACACAATATTGACTAGATCATACTTATTTATTGTGCAAGTTGATCTTTGTCTGTTGTTACCAAAATATCTGCTATAACAGAAATCATATTGTTAATCAGCATGACAAGAGCTAATCCATTTTGATTTTACTTTATTTTAACATTTCATCCTCATGTCATTGTCACATTTAGTTGGTTTTGGGCTTACTTTTTACCAAACTATCCTTACTTTTAATGACAAAATTTTCCATAATAATTGTGATAATGGGAATCATATTGTTGCTTTTCTTCAAAAACCTTGTAGCTGTAGCTTAACCCTTTCCCAAACAAGACCTGATTTTGACGTTCCTAATTGAAAAGGCTTGGGAAAACATTGAGGCAAAAGAAGAAACTGCTGATTACCAGCAGTTTCTCCTTTTGTCTCAATATTTTCCATGCTTTATTGTACACAAACCAATGTTTATCAACACTTTTTATGCCCCCGATAGGGAGGCATCATAAATTTGACTTGTCCGTCCGTTCGTCCGTCTGTCTGTCTGTCCGTCATTCCGTCCAAAAACTTTAACATTGGCCATAACTTCCTTATTACTTAACATATTCGCTTCATACTTTACCACAACATTCCTTGGTACATTACCTTTCTGTAGGCACATTGTAGGTGACCTTGACCCCTGGATGACCTTGACCTTATGACGATCAAAGCGGTGTCGGGGGCATTGTCATCTTACAGTGACAGCTCTTGTTTGCCTAAAATTCTGCCGTTTGGGTTAAAAAAAAAGCTGCAGTTTTGAGGTTTGTGAAGAAAAGAGATGGTATTCTTCTTCTGTATCTCATATTTTTGGTGGGTTGATAGTCTTACCAAAATGTTTCTATTTTTAACAAGGACATCCATCAAGGTCTAGCTTGTAATAAAATAGCAGTTGCACTGGGAATGTTTGTATCACTAAATTTCCTTTTCAAATAAAACAGACTTCTCCTTTCCAAGTATGCTTTTGAAATGATGTTTCCAATGTCATTAAAGTTTGGTATAGTTTGGTACACGGCTATGGTGCTTTCTCTGTTGGAAATAGTTAAACAGGACTTCTTTATCCACACCAACCTTTAATCTATTACCTCAGTATGACAATTTAGGCCACACAAGATAAAGGCTTTTGAAAACATTGTGGGAAATGAGGATATTGCTTGTCACAAGCTATTTCTTCATTTTCCTCAATGTCTTGTACCCAGAAGACAAAAAAATACCAATTATGTACAACATTTTGGCAAAGTAATACTGGTGAATAAAGGCCCTGGTTTGTACTATTTTAAAATTTCCTTTGATGGGGAATGCAGGATTTCTGCAAGCTTTTGGGTTAAGATTGAATAACCCTTTCCCAACAGCAAAAATCTAGACATTCTTCTTTGAAATCTGCTGCATACAACAAAATGAGGAATTTTGGGTACAACATAGTAAAGAAATATCTTTGAAAAAAAAGAAAATGCTTATTATCATAATTTTCTTCTTTTTCCTCAATCTTTCCTCAAGCCTTTTCTCATAGGGACATCAAAACCAGGTCTTGTGTGTGGATGAGAAATTAAGCAGCAATAGTTCACCTCTAACCACAAGGTATAAGATTATATGCATATACAGTCGACTCTCGTTATGTCGACATTGGATGAGTCGAATTTTCGCTTAAGTCGAAGTTCAAATCTGGTCCGGTCCTCATCAATGGACATAATTTTTTCAAACAAAATAATTTTGAACTCAATATAGCTATTGAAATATAATAGGAAAAGGATAGAAATTGCTCGCAACGAGCAATTTCTTTCCTTTTCCTATTATATTTCAATAAAAATCGTACTTGATTACTTTCAAAAACGGTCAAATATCAACTTTATCGAAGCCGAACAAAATCGGATGAGTCGAACTCCGGATATGTTGAGGTATTTTGACGGCCCCTCCGACTTCGACACAACGAGTGTCGATTGTAAGTACTTTCACACCAATTTTCCTCTCTGCATCGCCACATCACTGTAGCTTAGTTTATCATTTTAGTTGTTTGTTAACTTTATCCATGACAATGTTTTAACATATCAATCAAAAATGTTTTTTTTTCACCAAAATGTGCATTACTCATGTTGAACATGCATATCTTACAACCATAATGTCATCTTATTGTATGTATTTAGTGTAAAGTATTTTCATTTTCTTGCCTAGATTTGACATTAGCTTGGAAAAACGAAGATAAACATTGATTGAAATGATGTTGCATTTAACCTTTGTGAAAGCTTTTACATTCCATGCCTAAGTAGTGTTCAAATTCTCGCCAGATGGTATGGATGAGAAAGTCTAGATGTTGCAGGATTATTGTTACTTGGAAATCTTTGTTAGATGTTTTCACTCTATTTGTGTTTTGTAAAGATTATTGCATAATCTCTAAGCATAATTATTGTTATACATGTTTTGTCTTGAAATATTTGTGAACCTTTTCTTGGTACATCATTTTGTTATCAAAGAAAAGACACTTAGATTCATTTTGATCACCTGACCTGTTTCTCTGCTCTAAATTGTTATTGCTTTCATATAATTTACGAATTTACATCAAACTATATTTTTATGCCCCCGATAGGGAGGCATCATAAATTTGACTTGTCCGTCCGTCCGTCTGTCCGTCCGTCCGTCTGTCCGTCATTCCGTCCAAAAACTTTAACATTGGCCATAACTTCCTTATTACTCAACATATTCGCTGCATACTTTACCACAACATTCCTTGGTACATTACCTTTCTGTAGGCACATACTTTGGTGACCTTGACCCCTGGATGACCTTGACCTTGAACATAGATTGGCCATAATTTAAAAACAAAGCGGTGTCGGGGGCATTGTCATCTTACAGTGACAGCTCTTGTATTATATATTGTGAGAGTGCCTTCCTTTAGATGTGTTTTCAAATGTGTTGAACACAAGTAATTCGTCAAACCCATTTATTAACCCATTACCAAAGGACAAATTTTGGACTGGTCCAAATTCAAAGATGTTGCAGACGACAATTAAAACTGAATGAAAATTTACATTTTTTGGTCTTTTTGTGTGGAATATATTGTGGGAAATGAAGAAATTGCTTGTCACAAGCAATTTCTTCATTTTTCACAATGTTTTCACAAGCCTTTTCTTTTGAGGGAGTCAAATGGCGTCACTGTGCAGTAATGGGTAAACATTAATGCTTGGCAACAGAATCTGTAGTTTACCATCATAAAAATAAGCGAGCCAGGATATGGAAAACGGGCATGGATCATAGCATGAGAGAATAACATGGATTCATACCAGCCTCCTTATCACTGGTGGTGAACTCGGCCAAAGTGAGGGACGTTTTTCGCTACAACAAGGTACAGATATTTTGCATTTAAATGTGTGTTTAAAGATCTGATTGGATAGTTTTTCAAATAACAATGAATTTGTTCTAAAAATCGACCGTATTTACTGATATGTACTGACAAACCGTCTGTGTTGTTATAAGATCTCTTAACTACGGCTTTATCGAAGCCGTAGTTATAAAATCTCGTAACTACAGCTTTATCGAAGCTGTAGTTACAATATTTTATAACAACACCGACAGAATACTATGATCGCGAAGAAACGTCCCACGCTTTGGCTGAGTTCACCACCAGTGCTTATAGGGCTAAGATCCATGATGTTATCCAAAAGCTTCTTCATGACTTTAAGAAGCTGTAAAAGAACAGTATGGATTCTGATCAGAGTACAAATAGGTTCAGGCTTATCTGAATCTATGTTTGTCTCGAATATTGTAAGGGATCTTGTTCCAGATCCTGGCTTAATTATAGAGTACATTGCGCATATGTTAGTTTCAACATTCTTGTAGGCTTGAATTTTTACAACAATCCAAAATGTATTCGGACATTATTTTCTCATTTTGCTCTACCCTCAAACCCCCCTTCCCCCAAATTTTATTTCATAGGATTGTTTTGTTATCAGAAATGACTGAAATATCATTAAAACTTGCTGCCAAAATATAGGATGAACGTTGTTAAATAGTGCATCTAATCAGCATACAGTTCAACAAGATTTAAAATGTCTGATAAAAAATGTACTTATTGTCAAAAAGTGCAGTTTCAAAGATATGCAATTCATTTGAAATAGATTTAACCATTTCCCAAACAAGACCTGCTTTTGATGTCTCCAATTGAGAAGGCCTCTGAAAGCATTGAGGGAGAAGTGAAAATGCTGAAGTCCAGCATTTTCTGCTTTTCCCTCATTGTTTTCCATGCCATGACATTCAAAACTCCTGTTTCACAACAAAAGCTGTTTTGTCTGCAACATCTATTATCTTTTAACCATCCTTAAATCTTAATTTTTGGGAAATGGTTAAATTAAACTAATCAAAATTCATACATTTAAACATACCATTTTTCCTCTGTTATCATTGTATATACAGAAAGTTTTGACAGTGTTCTGCATATAAATTATAGCTCTTGATAAATGACCTGTCAGAGCATCTCTAGCTAATAGCTAGAGATGCTCTGTCAGGTCATTTATCAGACATAAACCATATATACAAGTTAGTGTCTGGAGACACAAACAATTTTGATATCAACACTATCTGAGATAGAATTATCTTTGTAAGGTTAAATATCATTTTTCAAAATTTATTGTACAACTCTTTCCCAAGTAATATTTTGTTATGATACTCTGAGAAAAGAAAGCCATGGGAAATCATGGAGAGAAAATCATGATTACTGCCTTCGAAGTTTAATATTTTCATTGTGCAAAAGATCCTTTTGAATGACACTGTATGAATTCAGTTGTTTAGAAATTTTGTGAATTTTGACCTGTCTAAAACTTTGTCTGATTGGGAAACTTAAGAGTTAATGGTTTTCCTTAAAATAAGAAGATTAGTTACTAATGCAAATGTTAAGATATTGCAGTATGTATGTTTTGTAATATGCAAACTTCACAAGCATCATTTAGAAATCCACTTTAGCTGGGATCTGGAAAAAGGACCCTATAGCATTTAAAGGGACATTTCATTCCAATTTCAATTTTTTAAAGTATGTCTTGATGCCAAGATTGGTTATTCTAATGAGTAGAAATACTACTAGTCTTTTTAAGTTGTTGCCAATAAGCGAGAAACACGCATTTAAAGTTGAGACATAATCGATAAATTGCATATAAATCCGAACTGTTGTCCACAACAATTTGTTCAATTTTAACACAGAAATATAAATTTCTCGTAAACAGCGCAATAGTTTGGCTTGAAATTTTCAGAATTTTCATAAGGAAATATGCTCTTTCAGATAAAAATAAACGTAAAATTCATGACAAAAAATTCTGAAATGTCACTTTAAGAATACCATGTTTCCGAGTCAGTCTGCGCCTAAATCCTGTCTGGTCAATCTTCATTCTGCCATCTTACAGCTAGTTGCTACAGATCTTTAAGAAGTGTTTAGAAAACTACATGGATCCTGATCACTCTACCTGAATATGCAAGCTGATCTAGATTGATGTTGTTCCAAAATGCCATAAGGCACCTTTTTCCACATCCCCTTTCATTTTATGTAAAATCTTCCAGAAAATTATTTTGTCATACAAAATATTTAGAATCATGCATAATACATGTTTGTAATATCGAGATGTTTGTACAAAACTATTGTAAGTGCATCAAAAATACGAAATTGGGAACAATTTTATTCAGTTAACCAGTTAACTGCAACATAAATTCGGACAAACAATGGTATTTCGTAGGTGTTGTTATAAAATGCTGTAACTACGGCTTGATTCAAGCCGTAGTTACGAGATTTTATAGCAACACCCACGGTTTATCAAAACATTTTGGTAAACCCAGTCTATTTTTAGCACAAAATTCATTACTATTGCAATAGTTTTGCACCAACCCCTTTCTATATTGTTAACCAATTTTATTTGAGTGGGAATTTAGAAAAAAGGGTCCTTATGGTATTAAGACCACCATGTTTTTAGATCCACTCTTACCTAAGTGCTCTTAATATCTCATACCTCTCTCTTACAGTTTCTATTATGTGATGAAAATGATGAGAGATCAGCATGGATCTTGATCAGACTATGCATATGCACAGGCTGATCTGGTTCCATGTTGGGCTCAAATGCTATAAGAGCCCCTTTTTCCACATCCCCGTGCATTTGTTTTCATTTAGCTGTTTATTGTATCACTACATATGAAATTGAATTCACCATAATGTTGACTCATTGTACATAAAACCATTCATGTATTTTGATGTTCTACTTTTTTGAGTCAAACTTTGATTGTCTTAAATATAACTATATACATATTCTACTCAAAACTTTGTTGTATTTAACTCATTGTTTTTGCTTTTCATTTTATTTAATACCAAATTTTAGTTCTTGAAATCTTTATCACAGACAAGTGACTTTATAAGTTTGTTTTTGAAAGTTTTGTTTTGTGTTCATTTCAAATTTCAGTTATATGATCAAAACTTGTTGTTTAACTTATGTCTTTATTTAAAGTGTTTTGTTTATGAAGATTGTTTTTGATAAGTTTAACCGAAACATTTAAGGTTCCGATGGTCCTAAAAAGGGAATATCTTAACCCTTTCCCAAATAAGACCTGGTTTTGACGTCTGTGATAAGATAGGCTTGGGAAAACATTTAGACAAAAGAAGAAACTACTGGTAACCAGCAGTTTCTCCTTTTGCCTAAATTTTTTCTGTGCTATATCCTACACAAATAATATCTTTATCATCATCTATTTTGTCATCTGCTGCAGTGTTCAAATTGAACCACTCTAAAATTTCGTTATTTGGGAAAGGGTTAGTAATGTAAGGATTTTGTGAGTATAGGCAGAAATAATCTCTCCATGGAATCGACTGTAATGCTTGTCTTCAAAACAGCAAAATCATGCATTTTCCCAAGTACATGTTTTAGTCACAACATAGAAAACTCTGGGACAGTTCCCCCAAGACACAAACATTAATACTGATCCAATTTGAGAGATGCTGCAAACAATAAAATTGGTGTCAATACTCATGGAATAAATGCACACTATAGCTCAAATAATGAGAGAAAAGAATAGGATGCTTATCAGTACTTTTTTTCTTTTTCATCAATACTTGTCATTAAAAATTTTCAATAAGGGACATGAAAAAAGATATTAACCCTTTCCCAAACGACAAAATTTAAGGGCGATCCACTTCAAAAACTACCACAAATGACAAAATGGAAGGAATTTAAGATAGAATTTGTGTAAAATATGGCATAGAAAATATTGAGACAAAAGGAGAAACTGCTGTTTATCAGCAGTTTCTTCTTTTGTTTCAATGTTTTCCAGTGCCTTTTCTGTTAGGGGCATCAAAACCAGGTCTTGTAATGGGTTAAAAGATATTATGGTAATTGAGACAAGCTTATGATATTCTGTCCATCATTAGATATCATACACTTTGTTCAACTTTGGGTAGCATTTGTGGTAATGGAATTGATGATGGTACACCTGCATCATCGGCTGACAATGGAAATTGACAAGAAATACACTCATCAATTCGATGGCTAAGTGCGAAACAGTTGTAACTGCCTATATCTTTATAGGCAGTTACAACTGTTTCATGCTGAGCCATCAATTGCCCTTGTGACGAATGACATCCGAAGTTGCAACAAGTGTTTGGGATCTAATGATTGAAAGAATGCCTTAATCCAATAATATATCTTGATTTAGTCAGACTCTCTGCTAGTTTTGAAAGTGTTTGTTTGATATCAAGTGAAAAAAAAATCAGTAAAAACGTAAATCTGAATCTAGGTGCTTTGTCAAGTAAGTCATTCTCACTTATTTATGTCATTGTGTTATTTGGCATCATTATTTTCATTATTTATTCTTATTTGTTAATTTTGTTCAGTTGTTGGTATATTTTGTTAATAATATTGAAATTCTATCCTGAATTCTTGAAAATAATGAGCACTTATTATGTAAATTATTTCACATTTTCTCCATACCTTTAATATTTTCTAGACTAAAATTGCAATCCCTCTCAGTTTGATCAAGTCTGAAATATTGCCATTTAAGAAAGGGTTATTTCAAATTTTCCTAAACCCAATCCCAAACAAGACCTGGTTTTGATGTACATAAATAGATATGCCTTACTGAAAACATTTGAGGCAAAAGAAGAAAACGCTGATAAACAACATTTTCTCTTTTTGCCTCAATATTTTCTGTGATATATGATACAAAAAATCTGCCCACATCTATTTCATAGGCTACAGAGACTTGCAAAGTGGTAAACAAGTTTTTGCTGTTTAAGAAAGGGTTAATAAGATAAAAGAAAGAAATGATGTGAAGTTATTCACCTTTGCTCCTGTATGTTCAAAATATCACAATGGGCATTATAAAATCTGTAGTGTTTAGTTAACTCTTTCCCAACAATACCTGCTTTTGACATCCCTGAGAAATTTGGCTTGGGGAAAAATTGATGCAGTCGAAGGGGTATCTGAAAATACAGAGAGAAAAGAAGAAAATGCCAGAAAACAGCATAATTTTTCTTCTTTATCTCAATATTTTTGTATGTATATTAACTTCTTACCATGTTTTCCATTTCCATTACAATTGTGCTATCTGAAATGACTTTAAGCTTGGAACATTCTAAAATTTTGTAGTTGAAAAATAAAGATTATGATTATTTTTGGTTACAATTCCATGTGTCCTAATTGTCACAATGCAACATTCCATTTTCATAGCAAATATACCTACTGAAAATAATCAAATGTCATGCTGTTTAACCCCTTCCCACACAATGACACATTTTGACGCCCAACATGATAAAAACTTTGGAAAACATTGTGGAAAATGAAAACATGTTTGTGACAAGTATTGTCTTCATTATCCGCAATATTTTCTAATGCAAAATACACAGATTCTTAAAAAAATGCATCAACTTGAAATTGTCCTTTTTAACATCATTGAATTTGGACAAGTCTAATTTTTTGTTGTCTGGTAGTGGGTTAAAGCTTCGCTTACCCTTTCCCAATGACAAAGTCTCAGACTCCTGTAATTTGAAAACTGCTGCATAGGGCAAAATGAATGTTGCTAAAATACCATTTGTGTATTATTTAACATAGAAAATATTGAGGTAAAGGAAGAAAATGCAGGTTATCTGTAGGCCTATTTTCTTTTTTGCCTTTATTGTTCTCCCAAACCTATATTATGTTATGGAACTAAAAATCGGAGCTGGGTTGGGAAAGGGTAACCACATCTTGTTATTAAAGCTATAAGCTGTGTTCAATTTAGTGTTGCATACTTTAAAGTTTATTAGAAAGTTAAAGTTGAAAATTTTACACGTATCTTTGAAACTACAAAACATTTTGTCCATCTTTGGACGTCGTAAGGATATCCTTTGCCAATTTCCATTGCCATGGACGACACCCGGAAATTGATGGTATCTCTCTTTAATTTTCATTGTCACGGATGGTGACCCAGAAGATGCACAAAATGTTTGGTATCTAATGATGGGCTGTAGTCCTTAACCCTTTCCCAAACAAGACCTGGTTTTGACGACCCTCGTAGAAAAAGTCTTGGGAAAACATTGAGACAGAAGAAAATGCTGATAATCAGCATTTTCTCCTTTTGCCTCAATATTTTCTATGCAATATTTTACACTTTTCAAATCTTTATTAAGATCTATTCTCTTGTCTGAAGCAGCCTCCGAATTGAACCGCCCTAAAAATTTATTTTGGAAAGGGTTAAGAGCAATCAGATTAAGATCGGGATAAATGCTACTCACTGGCAATTTCTTCATGTGATAAAGAATAAAAAGAGAACAATATAGAATTTGGTGAGTTCGACAGCTTATCTGGAACCTTGTTTCTAATGCCATAAAGTCTCTCATTCCTTAGCAAAATTAGTTAGATCCTTGTGAATGCTTAGATATTTCTGTCATATTATATCATAGTAGATCTAACGTGTTTTATCAAAGTAGATCTAAAGACTATGTTCAAGATTATAAAACTTACACAAATAAAGAACAAAGTTATCAACAGAACATCCGTTTTTGTCTTATTTTATCCCCCCCATTCTAAACATTAGTATTTCTGAGGCCAAAGTTGTGCCTGGTTTCAAAAATATATGCACCCAAATTTCAACTTCCAAACTTCCAAAGGTTGCAATTTATCAGAGAACAACCCTTAACAATTGAAGTCTTTCAAGGATACAAAATTTGCTCTTTCGAAGATGTTGCAGGCGATAAAACAAAATAGATCTACCCAATAGGTACTCTTATTCGTGAATCATTTTGTAACTGGCGTCTGACAGAAAATGAGATCTTGCTGATAGTCTGCATGTCATCTTTTTAGCTCACCCGAGCACGGTGAGTTATTGTGGTCACTTTCCGTCAGGCATCTCACTGTCTCCACTCTCTCTGCCCACATGTTGTTCTGAAGCCAGAAATATCTAGCATGGGCCTCTTTATCTCATTCCCAAACATGGCAAGTTTAGGATGGTCCGATTCAAAAGCTGCTGCAGACGGCCAATTTGGCGTTAATGAAAATTGACTTTATGTACAATTTAGCAAAGAAAGTATTGAGGCAAAAGGAGAAAATGCTGGTTATCAGCATTTTCTCCTTTTGCATCAATGCTTTCTCAAGCATTATCAGTCGGGGACGTGAAAACAAGCTCTTGCTTGGGAAAGAGTTAGAGAGCTACACTGGTCGTTTTCTGAGAAAATAAGTTTATTCTAAGAATAATGATAATGAGTGACAGATGATAATTTATGCTTCAGTTAGGTTAATTTTGTCCAACATTATGATTAACATATTGTGCAGCTGTACAGGAATGCATAAACATACACAATTCATTAAAACCCTTTACAAAACAAGACCGGGGTTTGAGGTCCCAGTAGATAAGACTTAGGAAAATATTGAGGCAAAAGAAGAAAATGCTGATCATCAGCATTTTCTCCTTTTGCCTCAATGTTTTCTGTACTTTGGTTTTGCCTTTAGGATATGTTCATTATTAACCATTGTATTATTGTCTACAGCAGCTTTCAAATTGGACCACCCTAAAGTTTCGCAGATATGGGCAAGGTTGAATAATGTATCGTCATGCGAGGATTATCCGTCATTTTGTCACGTTTCTGTCGATTTGTTTCTTTTCGAGAGGACAAAATCATTGTCTGAACCAAAGTATCTAAATGAAACGATGAATACTTTCCAAGAATTAATGACAATTATATTTAAAGAAAAAACATGTTAGCTCAATTACTCTGCGAATGTTCTGCAATATTTCTTGCTAGTGGGGTTATGATTACGATGAAGTATAATCTGCAGTAGAAATCATGAACTATTTAACATAAATTTTGTAGATCTAGTCCTAACTAGTGCTGTTTTGAGTTTAACCTTCACTTGTATTTTCTCCTTCCCTTTGCATAACTTTCATTTTCTCCACGACTTCTCGTTCTACTTTCCGCCAATCCTTCACTAATCTATTGTTCAGTTCATTCATTCGTCGTTTGAAACTAGAATCCCCTGACAACCGCTTTATCATGACCCTTTCCAGCAGTTCCTGTACTCGGAGAGACTCGGCAATTTCCGGATCCACTCGGTCATCTTCGTCATCTGTTTTATGTCGTTCACGGAGTTGTCTCAACTCTTCTTTGTGGGCTTCTTGAGCAGCAATGAGTTCTCTAGAAATGAAAAAGAGATCATGTGGCATTAACGTTAGGCCTATTCCCGGGCACACTTTGTTGATGAAGAATATTTTGTCAAATATGCGCTATGGTTCTCATAAGAAATAGCTAATAAAATGGCTTTTTAAAAGACGTCCTTACAATATAGTGTCGTTTTCTTAATTTCGTAGACCAGTATCAATTTCAAACACGGACACGTTAAGAAAAAGAAAACAAATTATGTACACATTCTATGTGATAATCATTGGTTTGATATTTCTGGTTAAGGTTTACGAACTGAGAATGAAATGCAGAGCCAGAGGCGAAATTTGAAAAGTGCCAGTAATTCCTAATCTGTGTTACATTTCCATTCCAAATACAAATATAAGCATTTTTTATGGTTTAGAATTTTGAATAAATGCATATTTATGGAAATATTTGACAAAAATGTTCAAAATTACCTCCCTTGCATATGAAAATAGAGTGAAATAATATTTGTAAATTATTTTCTTCTTGAAGCATAATCTTGAAATCCGGCCTGGTGAAACAACTTATGTGAAGTGTATTTACAAGTGTGTGTAATTTGATGCATTTCATATGGCTAGAAAGTGGTGTTTTCATTCTCAGTTTGTAAACCTTAAGACAAGTTTTTCGAAACTTACCCGAAATCGATCTCCCCGTCATTGTTGATATCAAGTCGTTTAATCAGCACCTCTATACACCGATTACTGAGAGGTATGTTCAGGGCCTGGAAGTGAAGCAACGAATGATCGATATCTCTATTATCCCTTTCCCAAACAAGACCTGGTTTTGACGTCCCTAACAGACAAGGCTTTGGAAAACATTGAAACAAAAGAAGAAACTGCTGATAACCAGCAGTTGCTCCTTTTGTCTCAATATTTTCTGTGTCATATTTTACACAAATCCTATCTTTAATAACATCCATTTTGTCATTTGTGGCAGTTTTTGAAGTAGATTGCCCTAAAATTTTGTCGTTTGGGACAGGGTTATATAAGTGTTTTATGCTGACGCGAATGATTAAAATTGTAATCCTATATTTACTGCATTTCTGCATATATTTGTTCACTCTGGAATTTTATCCGAATATTATAACCTGTCGAATGAATAGGCATATTGAAGTTTTAACTGCAAATTTCATGGAGTTGACATTTCTAATAGAAGATAAAATATATTTCTTGTTTGGAGCGATATATCCGAAATACAGGAACAAAGAAGATGTAAATTGGCTTTATCATCAAGAATGTTACAAACACTCACTGTTAATCCTGTTTTTATCTCAGCGAAATCTAGAGATTTGTTTCCATCTTTGTCTAGAGCTATGAAAAAATAGAACAATATATGATAAATGTTTTTCCACATAACTATCACACCCCGAATAAGTAAATAAAGTACAGATAAAAGAGCAAAAACTTTTCGATGATTAAATTGTTCTCGCAAGACTAGACGTAACTTGTAAGATAAAGATGATACAATAGACCATGGTAATTTTAATTTACAAATAAGCGATGGCAAAAACGTTATTGAATTTGAAATAGAATCCATGTACGTGTACATCTTACCTGTAAATAACGTAGTAAGACCAATCCCAATCATCTTGCCGAACTCAATCAGTACAGTTAGTGGGTTTTCCTGTAGCAGATCTTGTTCTGCGGGATCATGTATATCCATATCGGCACCTCGGACACGTCCATATGTGACATCAAGGTGACGCACAGTCTGGATGGTCTTTAGTACCTCCAGGAATGATTCCTCAACGACTTGACCCTGTAGTAAAGGACGAGACTTTATATACTAATGGAAAAAAAGTAACTGTGCATGCTTATTTCCTTGTTCATTATGTAAATATACGACCTATTGACAAGAAACATCTTTCACAATTGTCCATTAGAGACGCTTGTTAACGAAATGTCAAATGCCACCAACTGCACATGCACGGACGTTCGACGTTAACGTCCTTTTCGTTTGAGTGTTTTGTTACACTGCGTTATTTCAAAGTGAGGTTTGAATTTGTTTTTATGGCGAAACTGTCGTTAACTTGCTTGTTGTTCAGAAAAAACATGTTATTTTGTTTAATTGAACAGAAAACAACGCGATACGTTTATCCAAAGATGCCCCCTAATACCAAAACAATAGGTCGCCAAGCGTTTTGGTTTGCATAGAAACATCAAATAGGCACTTTTGAGACAATTTCAACACATTCGAAACACACGCAACTTGCCACATTCGATACGTCGACGCGTGACGTCATTCTGATAGGTCAACCATAATCGGAACAACCACCAGTGAAATTGATTGTTGTCGGCAAAAGGTATAGCTAGCTTGATTCCAGAGTTGAGTTCTATCAGCAGAAGGCCTGTTAGAGATCGGTTAATGGAACGCTACATCCGTCTTAGACGAACTCCGATGCGTCTAGTCTTGCTACGACGTCGTCGATGACATCGTTTACATTGGCTTAGACAACATTACCCTTTCGTAAGGTCGATTTGAACAAGGTATTGCTTATTGGCGCGCCTCGATTACATCTGTAAAGTCCGATGTTCGAGCTCGCATTCATAAACGCATTGGGGAACGTCATATGGATTCATGCTTGACTAGTTGGCTCTGTTATTGGTTAACATCTCAAGAAGAACCTTTTAAGAGCCGTTTGTGACAGTTTAAAGCTGACTCGTTGCTGCAGAGCATTAACGGTGTCAATTGTGTTCAAACTCCAAAATTGCTTGTGAACTTAAATTTTGCCCCTACCCACTTTCCAGACTTGTTACGGTGATAACGTTTGGGATAGCAAACTGACACTCATTGGAATTTAAAGGTTAAACGTTCTATTTCCAAAATTGTAACCTTTGATTCATTAAACTTATGAATTTAAAATGTTAAATAGAAAGGAAATGTGCACAGTTACTTTTTTCCGTTAGTATACTATGTAACATCCAGGTGGCGGGACATTCTGGATGGTCTTAGTACATCCAGGAACGATTCCTCAACCAATTGAATTGTAAAGCGGGAGGTCCAAAATGGATGGAAGAACAACATAATAAATCATGTCCTCTGTCCGGGCACATTCTGATCATGAATGGCTATAAAGAAAGGGAACCGAACAACACCAATCGTCCCTATCATTATTGTATACTACGAATGAATACGATGTACCAATCCTGCTTAAAATTCTCTAGATCTAGATATCTAGTTTGTTTCTAGGATTCCATAATTTCAATAAACACGCCGAGGGAAAATATATTTGACATACATAAAGCAATTATGATCACAGGTTTTGCAGGGTTGACATACAAATCGAAGACTCTTACCCTAAAGTCCACTAGAGTCAAGGCTGGTGATGCGACCTCGTGAATCTTCAACACAATAACAGTAATATCTTTCGATGTAAGTGGGTTCTCTCCCACCTGAAAGTCAGATGGCAGTTCGATTTCTATTTTGAAGGCTTTTTTTGCTACGAATAAAGTGCTAGTAAATATACTGACTGATTTTAAAAACGCATCACTTATTTTTTCAAAATATTTTCGTAGTTAAAGTTAAACAGGATCAAATTTCTACTTCTGATATATATTTCAACCAATAAGACACGATATCCAATGAAATTTATTGCAGTCAGTTACCACGTTATTTCCCATGACGTCAACGTGCAAAATATGGATTACGTTTACGTAACTACACCTTAGGTGACCAATTGGATTTTTGTTTTCATATTCCATATTCAAATGGTAAGGAGTTACTTTTATTTCTCAATCAATTTGATTAAACCAAAAATAAAGCCAAGAGACCAAAGTTCGTTGAGCACACACAAATTTTTGAATTGTTCTAAGCGGGTGTTTGTCAACGAGAATGGGCGAGACGTTTAAATGTAAACCAATCGACGATTTTTCACTTTCATTAACGTAGTCAATCTACAGGGATTGCTGCTGGGCATCAGCATCTTGATCAACCGTTTAAAACGAGCTTACGTCAAGATAATAACATACGTCAACGTCAATTACGTAATTGGTTTACAACGTTTTCAACTGCAATTGTAATACAAAAATGTTGCTACTGACAAACTCTTGCCATAACAGTGAATTAACGAATAAGATATTGTGGTTTTCACTACTGGCGATTATGCCCGTGACAGATACTTACAGAAAATCATCATCAGATCAGGGTGCGTTGGGCCTAGATATGATATAAAACGAACGCCAAAACTTTTGAATAATCTCCAGCAATATATGGTAGATAATTCAAGCCCAAAAGAATAAAGATTTTGTTTCAACTTAAGGGTCAACGAGGTCACGATTGTGGAACGTTTTTCATACTCAGAGCGGAATTACGTGTTATTAAATAGAGAAAACTGTCAAATTCCTCACACCACCTCTCTTTAGATGGCTATATCTCAGTCATTTAATCGAATTTTTGTCTGAAAATTTCGGGAAATGTTGGGAAGATGTCAAGCTGTTCTTTGATATATAATACTACAAAGTTGTTTATGTATTATGAATATTATTGCCGGATGAACTTTAGTGATGCGTTTTTAAAGCCAGTCAGTATATATACGGACGCAAATAAGTGAACTAGGCTACTATATTATTTGCAAGTATAGTTAATTATCTATAGGGTAAAACTGAAAAAGATCTTTTGGGAATGTCACATCAATTTTAGGCAAACAATGAAAGTGTTGAAAAAATGACAAGAAACATTGTTCTACATAGATACAAAAAGCTAGGAAGAATATGGTGCATGGCATGACATGACAAATAGTTGTTTACCCGCAATGATTGTAGAGTCGTGTTCTTCCTCAGTCTGGGTACCAGTTTCATCATACACTCCAAGTCGACCCTGTTACTACTGAGGTCAAGGTCGGTCAAGGTCGAATTCTTCTCCAGGGCCTTCCCTATTGCCTCACACCCGGGCAGGTACAGACCGTTCCACGACAAGTTCAGTGTGAGCACTCCTAGATTTTTCTGAAAGGGATACATGATATTACAACGTGCTGCAGGTTTTGTGTGATTAAAGGTACAGACTGTTCCAGGACAAGGTCAGTGTGAGCTCTCCCATGTTTTTTCTGAAAAGATATATCGCGACTTTTCAACAAAAACCTTGTAACTGCAGCTTGTTTTAAGCTGCAGTTATGAGGGTTTTGTTGAAAAGCGATGATATACGACATTTTAACGTCCTACAAGTTTTGTGTGAATATAGAAGTTACTGTTTGGGAGTAAAAAATAACCGAATGCCAGTAGCCTTTTTTAGTTATAAGTACACGAATACAAATATTTGGGTGCAAATTCAGAGATTTTGAAGGTCGACATAGCCACTATTTTACTATACATAGAAACATTTTAAACTATTTTACCATAAAAATGAACATTAATTATACTTACAGAGATCGCTTCTGCGATCTTTATGGCACCTTTACGTCGGAATTTGTTCCAACTCAGATCTAGCACTTCTATTGTGTCGTTCCATACTGAAGAACAAAGAAGAGAGAATGAAATAGCACTTCGAACACGAATATTTTTCTCATTATTGTCGTTATTTTTCGTTATTTGTCTAATCATTTGATTAGTTGCCACAAGTGAACGAAATTAAACGAATCGCAAAACTATACTCAGTTCCAAAAGAAAGTTTGCACTTTTAAATTTTGAATATCTCGAAAAGTATACCGTCCACCGCAAGGAAATTTTGTACGACACATCTCAAGACTATTGACAAACGATATATTGATGAAGAAATCACAAAGCACGCACGAATTTTCGGCTTGATTGTGATTTTGCATTTTTAGTGTTTTACATATGCCTCGCGGGCTGGATGAGTTATCGATCAGAAATTACACTCGCTGCACTCCTTTTGGTATATCGTAGCATAGAATCACATGTTCATTACATTTGTACATAGTGCATTAGCCTGAAACGAATTACAATTAACGTTGGTGAGCAAAACCGAACCTGGTGAAAACAAAACCTCCCGAAAATTTGAATTTGTACGGTATTTATTTAACAGCAATTGGTCTTGTGTATGGCATACTAAAGGCAAATAAATTCGCTTTAGAACGTTATTGCACCGTTCGACGGCAATTCACTAGACTACTAACGTAGCGATTACTAACGTTGACGTACACGTAACGTCTACAAGAAAGTTCAAGCTTTAGCGTGGAAATGGCTTGGAAGGCCTGGCCAATTCCTTCAACGGAATATAAGCTTGTAACTCTATCCACAGGAAAAGCTGTAAGGAGTTTAAATCTCAACACCATGAACACCATAATGATCTGACTCTGTGTATGCAATATGAGCAATTCTATCATTATCTGTTTTGATGGCATTGTTCTTTAAGGTCTAATTTGAAGTATGGTATCACTTTTACTCCCTAAATTGCCATTAATTTTGTGAAAGGTAAAGGTAAAACGTAAAAGTGCACACTTTCTTTTGGAACTGAGTATATTATTTCGCTTGAAACATCGCAGTTATCCGTGACCATGGTAATTGGCGAGATTTTCCAGGTTTCGAAAATCCGGACAATCTTGCCAATTACAGTACGGCGAAGTTGCATGCGCGGATACAGAGGAGGGGTAGGGGGTCATGACCCCCCTGGAGTTTGGCGAAAAAAGGGCTTATCAAAAATATTACTGGTTATGTCCCAAATAAGCTGTGTCATTCTTCCCTGTGTGCCACGACAAACCGTTGTTATATTTAGCCGTTGGTGGTATGACATGTATCTGCATGCGTAGATCCAGAGGGGGAGGGTCAGGGGCCTGACCCCCCTGGAATTTGACGAAAAAAGGGGTTAAAGATCGGAAGACCCCCCCCGGGAAAAATATCTGGATCCGCGCTTGAGTTGCATAGAGCTTTTACGTTTTATTTTATTGATCGGACGAATACCTTAATCGCTACCCTCGGTATTCATGAAACACATAGCCTATTTAAGAAGTATTAAACTTACACAGAGCGTCACCAATAATTTTGCCTCCTGTTTCACAGAAATGGTTGTGAGATAGATTGAGCTCCTTCAGATGGTGGGTATCCTGAAGAAAGAACATCAACAGAAATGGGAGTTTAGCATGAACAGGACACGGCTTATGTATCCCACCTATAGTCTGTAGTTGCTATTCGCGTTCCATTCTGATATATTAAACGTAATGGTTTTAGAATATCCGGAGATGAAGTCTAATGATTATATATTTGAAATATTTTGTGCACAGCTTTGACAGTCCATGGCAATATATACTGAGAGGCAAAAGAAAGTATACACTTTTTGATTTTCGATATTTCTCTTAATTTCCATCATATCGACTCAAAATTTTGCACTATTTATTCCTACTCATAGACCAATAATTCAGTCTTGTTAAATTTTACATGAAATTGCTTGACTACCTGTACTCTTGCTACATACCGATCTTGCAAATTTTGCACGTGCGACCTAGTGGAATATCAAATATTGCTGTTAATCCTTATTGGAGTTCTTTATCAATTATCACAACAAATCACAACGTTAATTTTTCTCTAACATCATAACACAATTCTCGGTGGCTGGAAGAAAACGATCAACATACCCGATTTTGCCATTAAGACCCATTTTTCTATGACGCAGCGTAATACGAAAGAAGCGTGACAACATATACACTTATTCAGGTAGCATAGGAACATCCTGTGCAAATTATATATATGTTATATCAGATAACTTGTTTGCATCAAGCCCCCTTTTGCCATGACGCATCATAATATGGAAAGCACTAACAATATACGCATGACCCTAGGTAACTAGGCTCTTTCTGCGAACATTTCATCCAAATCCGTTCATAAATGTAGGATTTGTGTCAACGTGAATTATTGTGTAAATTTATTTCTTAAACCCCCTTTTTCGATGCCGCTATATGATAGGAAAAAAACCTTAGCAACGGAAGGAAGGACAGATAGACGGGTCAGGCGAAGAAGTGTACATAAAACAAACGACCCTTATCAGTGGCGTTTAGAAATCGTAATGATATATACATCGTTTTCTTAGAATATGTGGAAGAACTAGGGTGTATACTTATCTTTGCCTCTCAGTATATTTACGTGAGGGTTATTCATCTTCTATTGTTTACGAATAGTTTTTGAAAATAATGGAGTGCATTTATACAAACAAATATTTAAACATACCTCTATTATGGGTCGAACTGTTTCAGCATCGGGATCTCCCAAACCATTTCCTGGAGTAGCGGAAACAAAAGCATGATCATGTAAAGTGAGACAAAAATTGCGGGCTCAGGGTGGATAATCACGTGACGACTCAGGATTTCAGAAAATCTTCAATATCTTTGTTAATAGATATATGATTGACCAATAAGAATTTGATTTGAAGCAGAGTCCGTGTTGGAAAATGCCAGGAATTAGCTTTACGTAGTGGATTTTTGAAAAAAAATCAACTGACAAAAAAGTTATTGAGGATCAACCAAAATTTTCGTTGATCTTAAATAACTCTTTATCAGCTGATTTTTCAACAACAAAAAAATCATTGTCTATCTAATGCGTGACGCATGTCCACCTTCCCTACTTCAACCCGAATTCAAATCGGTCCCGTATTCACAAACTTGTTGAAGATTTTCTGAAATTGTTGTATCACGTGATTATCCACCGTGGGGTCTACCATTGTTGTTGCTGTCGACAATGTCTCTCGCAAACATGAATTCATGGCAACATCAATTGTACAAGAAATGATAAAAACCTAGCACCATCCATTGCTCTAAAAGCTTTATTTTTACAATACAATTTTAATAAAATGTCTCCAGAATCCAAGTTCGAGTCATCCTCGGATACTCCGGGGTCTCCTTATTCGCTACGTAGCGTAGCGAATAAGGAGACCCCGTGGTATTCGAGCATGGGTTCGAGTTATCCTTTAATGAGTGAAGCGGCTGAAGAAAACATTCAAGTTGATATTTAAACACAGTACGAGTTGTCTTATATAGCTTACGATACAGGTAGGTCTATAAGCAAAACTATGTGCAAGAAAGAAATAACTTAAGATGTATTGATAGAAACGATGTCGACGATAACTGATATTGTTCAGTAGGAACATACCTGATAAGTTAAGATGGACCAGACAGTCAAACTTTGTTATGGCACTCAGTAAATTCTGGACTCCTTCCCCTCCCAGATTGTTGTACGATAAATTCTGTAGTAATACAATTTGTGATCATATAGATAATCGATATGTACATGAATCGTATATAATAGAACGACATCACAAAAATAACCATTGTAACAGCCATAGAGACATATTTCGAGATCAGTTAGTGCCTAAGTGGAGTCTGACCGGGACACATACTGCTCCCCTGCTGTTGGTGCAGGTCGTGATATCGCTATTGGGGAACATCATGGTTACTGATCAGACTGCGTAAATGCAGGCTTATCTGGAACCATAATGGACTTAAAATTAAGGCTCCTTATTCCATCCCCGGCTCCAATGATGTAAAAATAAAACAATAAATAGCACTGTATATCATCAGTCCATGTGTTTGGAAGAAATGCTACAGCACAATGCCCATGCAATGTTTAATAATTCAAAGTAATAAGTCTGTCAAATCTGTGTCACCTTGTGGACCTAAAATGTTGTCTCAATCAAATTGTCATTTAACTAATGTACGTAACTTATGCCACGTGTGTAGCACCATGTAGGCTTGAATTATTATCTGAATTGAATTTGGCATGCATGCACTCACCAGATGTTTGATAAAGTTGTTTCCTTGATCAACTCTGCCACAAAATTATTATGTAGCACTCTGTAGGCTTAAATTATTGTCTGAATTGAAATTGGCATGCTTGGACTCACCAGATGTTTTATAAAGTTGTTTTCCTTGATCAACTCTGCCACATATATAGCACCTTGTGGACCTATATTGTTGTCAGTGACATCTAGAGTATGGACATCTAACATCTCCTACGTAACAAAATAAAACAATTTAGAAATGGAAACAAAAATCTGCAGCGGTAGTTTTCACCAACCAGCAGACTTATTCCCAATAAAACTAGAAATACTCAACAACAAATTCGGTCCACAGAGACATACATCTCGTCCAATTATATGGATGATAAGGCTATTTAGAATTAGAAAATCTATTTAGATCTGTAAGTGAATTGTTAGTGAATACGACACCTGGTAGTTGTACCTTACGGACATAAAATGGTTTACAGTGGAAACTTCCGACATCCATTTGCTGGGAAATGCTACTTTTATGTTTAGGACAGTTATTCTTGTAGAAATAAAATGCATACGTTTGCTTCTCTTTGATAAACAATTTTGATTTTCATTTTCTTTCACCATGGTTAATGGTATTCGGGATGGGAAAATGCCACGATTACGAAAAATAATCGCCTCAAAACACGAAGAGTTGTGTCACTCAGACTAAAGGTTATTTGACAGTGCTCAGAACCTTATAGTCATTAACCCATTACCAAACGACACAATTTTGGGGTAGTCCAAATTGGAAGAAGTTGCAGACGACATTTCAATATGATGAAATTTCGAAAATTTATAGCTTTTTGGGAAGAAAACACTGTGGTAAATGAAGAAATTGCTTGTCACAAGCTATTTCTTCATTTTCCACAATGCTTTCCGAATCTTTTATCTTGTGGGTGTCAAAAGGCGTCATTGTGTGTTTTACCCGTTCGACTTCATCATTTGAAAACACTAAAAAAATAAACAATCAAAATCACGAAACCATTACATATCGATGCTACAAAAAATTCAATGAAGACCAGTTTTTACAAGACTTATTATTATCCGGAATCGGCAGTGTTGAAACAATTGTAGATCCTAATGAGGCCCTCTTAAAATTTTATGAAATTCTTAATTCAATATTATCTACTCATGCTCCTATCAAGAGTAAACGTATAAAACATACGCATCAACCTGATTGGTTTACAGATGAAATTAACGAAACTATGTTTCAAGAAAGAGATAAAGCACATATGGACGGCAATCATGACATGTACAAAATGCTTCGAAATAAAGTGACTTATATAATTAAGCGAAATAAGAAAAACTTTTTCAATAAATCTGTCGAAAATAAGAAAGATACCAGGATGATATGGAAAAATCTTAAAGGTGCAGCAAACAAGGACAAGTCAGAAGATCTAACAATACCATTGAAAAACACAAAAACGGATTCGGTAATTGAAGGCAAATTGAACGTCATAAATGAGCTTAACCGTCATTTTGTATGCGTTTCTGATATCGTAACTAAGACACCATTCTCGGAAAGCGGTTTTCGAAATCTTCAAAAACACCTTGATGCAAAGTTAGGACATAACATTTTCACCATTGAATTTATTACTATAAATGAGGTTCGGGATCTAATTAGAAAACTTGATGTTAAAAAGTCTACAGGTCTTGACGGTATTAGCGCACAAATTCTAAAATATTGTGGGGATACAATTATACCAATTATCACATCCATAATAAATAACAGTATTGCTTCTGGCATTTACCCAGATGAAATGAAATTAGCCAAAGTTATACCAATTTTAAAATCAGGTGAAAAAAATGATCCGAATAACTATAGACCAATCTCGATCTTACCCACAATTTCTAAGATCTTTGAACGACATATTGTCACGCAGCTACAGAAATACCTTGTGCGAACGGATGTATTGAATAATTCTCAGTCTGGGTTTAGAGAAAATCATTCTTGTGTAACTGCTTTATCAAAATTGATCGATACATGGCTTAAAGATATTGATGATGGCAAATTGATTGGTTCTGTTTTCTTGGATTTGAGGAAAGCGTTTGATCTTGTTGATCACGGAATCCTACTACATAAGCTTAAACTATACCACTTTTCAGAAAAAACCCTGCTTCTTATAAAGTCTTATTTATCCAACAGGAAGCAGTTAATAAAAGTCGGAAAATTTCAATCTGACTCTCTTCTGATACAGTCTGGGGTTCCTCAAGGCTCGATCCTCGGGCCTATTTTATTTCTCTTGTACATTAATGACATATCGTTAACATGTTCTGATGTGGAAATTGATCTATATGCAGACGACTCCACAATGTATAAAGCAGGTTATGACCTAGTCACTATACAAAATAAACTCCAAGAAAGCATTTCCTCCGTACAGGAATGGTGTTCATTAAACAATATGTCTATACACCCCACAAAAACTAAATGCATGCTAATCGGGTCCAAACATAAACTTTTACACCAAGATGAGCTTATATTAAATGTTAATGGAGTGCGACTTGAAAATGTACACACTCAAAAAGTTCTAGGCGTCTACATTGATAATCACCTAAATTGGCACACGCACATTGATTATGTTTGCTCTGGACTCAAAAGGAAAATATCTCTTTTTAAGAATATATCGTTTTACTTGACGAAAGAAATGAAAATCCTATTTTACAACGCATACATTTTACCTGTTTTTGACTATTGCTGTGCCATATGGGGTAAAACTGACAAGCGCTATACAAATAAAATATATTCTCTTCAGAAAAGACTAGCAAAATTAATCCTTTGTAAGCCAATGAAGTCATCTTCAGAAGAATTGTTCAAAGAACTTTCTTGGTTGACATTCTCAAATCGATGTAATTATCACATTGCAGTTCTAGTTTATAAAACGCTAAACTACAACGCTCCTGATTACATGATGAATTTAATTAAAGTTTCTAGAAATGATTTGTATAATTTACGCTCTGAAACTCAGAATCAACTCACATTAAACAAACAACCAAAAACAAATATTTATCAAAATAGTCTAAATTATAAAAGCGTTGACATCTGGAACGACCTTCCTGTAAGCTTAAGATCGGAGGCAAAACTTGCTAATTTCAAGCAAAAAATAAGAAATTATTATCTTACGTATAAACAATAATGTGAAGATGAGTATCTGTCAGAGTAAAGAAATTCTTGACTGATAATAAATTAAGTTAACCCTTTCCCAGAAAGATCTGGCTTTGACATACCCAATTAGAAATGACATGGGAAAGCATTGTGTCTAAAGGAGAAAATGCTGAAAATCAGTTTTTTCTCCTCTATCCTCAATGTTTCCTGACCTAAATTATTCACATTTATTTTCTTGAAGTAAAATCCATTTTGACATTTGCTTAAACATTCAAATTAAACACTTCAAAATTTTGTCTCTCGGGAAAGGGTTAATAGATAGCTAATCAATAAAATTAATATTAACTTAATCAACTTTGATTTGATTGAACGTTATAGTTTATGAATGTTTGTGCGTGTGTGTATGTGTGTGTGAGTAACAGAGAAGGGAGATAAGGTGAGAATAAGGCGGAAGTGTGTTCGTTTACTTGTGTTAGTATGAGTGTTATCGTTAGAAGGCCATATTGTAAATAAGATAAATTCAATATTATTGAATTATATATGTCTTAATATGCTACCTTCTCTAAATAAAGTTATTATTATTATTATTATTATTATTATTATTATTATTATTATTATTATTATTATTATTATTATTATTATAATGGGGTGAGGATTCCTTCCCTAATGAGATTTACGCGACGTCGGAATTATTCGGGCGAAGTTGTAAACATTCGGAGGTGAAACCTTCCACCGTCGAATGTTTACGACGTCGTCCGAATAGGTCGGATACCGAAACGAAAGTTTTCAAAGTCGCAAAAAAACTCCGACGTCGTGTGAATCTCATTCGAGGTTGATTACCGTATGTAAGAATATTCTTATACTTACCATGAGAGCTATGGCACAAGTTTTCATCCCTATAGGCCCGAGTCTGTGTCGTTTAATGATCACCTGGTCACTGTTGAGTAGTTTATACAGATAGGCTGAATGTGTGATCCCGTAGTGTCGGCATGCCTGTAGGTACAACTCCTGTGCATAGGTCCCGGGTTTGTGGACCAAGTGGGGGTACAGGGGAGGCTCGGCTGGTTCCTCAGCTGTAAAACATCATTAGGAATTTATTTTGTTGATTGTTATTAATATAGATAGGCTGTATGTGTAATCCCGTAATGTCGACATGCCTGTAGGTAAAGTTCCTGGGCGTACGTCCCGGGTTTGTGGACCAAGTGGGGGTACAGGGGTGGCTCGGCTGGTTCTTCGGCTGTATAGAGGAAAATAATTGACCCGGCAGAGTGACCTTAACTGTTCACAAAAGTGGAAAAGTTTATTGTCCAGTTTAGATGGGAATGGTCCGTAGTTAATTTACGTAAAAGCGTGCACTGTATCCGTTATACAACATTGTGCCGCCATGTGAAAATAAGATTTTATCTTATCTAGTCAAATAAAAGTGTTAAGCTACCGTGGTCTGTTTGGATCGAAATTTTCAGTAAAGCTAATCATTAAAATAGGCATTATCTCCAAAAAGAAAATATTTAGATACAGTTCACATCTTGGTCATACCCTACAGATGGCACAGGCTGACCAGGATCGGCATTTTTGCATATTCAGTTAACCAATTACCTTTTTAAGATGACGCGACAAATGTATGCACGTGCAAATACTGTTAAGTCGTTGAATAATATGATTGTTAGCTGTAAATAGCGAAGCATGCGAAGTGTTCGGCAAATCACGAGGGGTTCCGGCACACCTATCACCCCTGGACGATAAATCTGTTGACCTTTCCGCATGGTCTGCTCTGCCGGGTCAAATCTCGCCGTCAATAAAACGTCATTAGAAATTTATTTTGTTATTTCTTGTGTATACAAATATGATACCGTAATGCCGGTATTGTCCAGCAATATTAACCCGGGACATCTGCATATGTCATGACCCCACTTCGACAATGTTTTGTTAAGACGCTCAACTAACATACTTTGCACACGAAAATTAAGTTATCCGGTTTAACTTGGGTGGACAATATACAACTCCTGTTTCCTCAAAATTTTTAAGACGTATTTTTGACTTATACCTCACGAGAAATGACCTGGCAGAGCATCCCAGCCTACTGGCTAGGGCTACTCTGCCAGTTCAATTATCGTGAGCTATACCGACGACTTAAAAAAACGCCTAAAAACAATCGCATTACATAGCTTTCGGTTGATTGGCGATACGTGATTCTTCCTCTAAACATGTCGTAAGACACCGGTAAGTCAAAAATACGCCTTATAAATTATGTTTTGATGAAACTGGCCCCTGTGCCTGTTTCATCAAAAAAATTAAGCCGTGTTTTGTCTAAAGCCTCTCTTACAACCCGTCGTGTGTCTTTTTAAATCGTACGTTTTTAAACGCTGCAAAATCGCATGATTTATAAAGACGCACGACGGGTTGTAAGAGCGCATTATAAGAATTGTCTGGTCAATTCTTTGCTGCGTGCATATGGAGGGGAATATCCGCCAATTCTTCTTCTTCTAAATTACATTAATATTGTGCTAAATTAATAGTTTTATTCGATTTTTTATAAGTGCATTCTTCCTAGTGCTAAATGCGTACTTCATATTTACAATTTTTGTCGGTCAAACGTACGAAAAGTGGCATCAAATTTGTAAGTAAACACTAAGCAGTAAGGATTTGTACACAGGTAACAAGAAGATCTCAAAAGGCATTAGTACGAATGTAAAATGCATTAGCATGAATTTAGTAAGAATTCATATTCATATAACTGCGGGGAACCAATATCTTCGGTCGTTTCCGTAAGTTATATCTGCGAGTGACGTCACATTTAACATATCTTTTTCTCGTACTTTTTTAAATTTCTGAAGTTAATCTAAGCAAAATTTTGAAGATGCGCATATATATTATTTAAAACAAATACGTTTAAGAATATTATTTCTTCAATTTAACTAAATATTAACTTTGTAAATTATCATTTATAGTTTTTATGTAGTTTACAAAGATATTAGAAAAATTGATAAGACAAAATATATAGACTCATTTGATTCACCCGCTGATTGATGGTGTTCTTACAGTACAGTTATTTTCAGTCAACAAAACATGACTTTCTGTTATAGCAAAAGCTTACAATCATGATAGAGGCAGGCATTCGTTCATAATTCCAGTGGTATAACCTATATATGAGGCGAAGCGGCAAAATGATGGAGCTGATCGCAGGGAATACTCTCGGTTTTTCAGCTTCGTTGACGCTTCTACATTGTCCAATTTATCACGAAATCCACAACTTATTCCAAGCAAAAGTCATCGTCATTTGCAAGTCAACATTAAATAATCAATATTTTGTTAATAGTTGGTCAATTTCAATTTGGTTTAAAGCAGAGAGGGTTGAAAAATGCTAGGAATAAGCTGAACGTGATTGATTTTTGAAAAATCAACTAATAAAAAGTTATTGAAGATCAACCAAAATTTTGGTTTACCTTCAATAACATTTTTTCTTATGCTTTTTTGAAAAATCCACTAGTTAGGGCTTCGTTCATCTTATGCGTGACGTTTGTGCACCTTTTTGTGCTACAAACCGAATTCAAATCGATCACGTATTGAAATAACAAAATTATTGAAGGTTTTCTGATATTGTTGTGTCGTGTGGTTACTAGTATCCACCGTGTCTTGAAATAACGAGAACCCCCCCCCCCCCCCCATATAGCCTCAAAAGCGCAATGGTTAGCGTACTCGGCTTGTAACCCGGGGGACTCGAGTTCAAGCCGTCCTCGGGGATTTGTCTTTTGACAAAACACTTTATTGTCTCAGTCTGCCCTGTTGTATCGAGTGGGTAGCAGTGAGGTAAAACTTATTGCCCCTGATCTTCTCATCCACACGTAAAAATGAATGTACCGAGAAACAGGAGTCTATTTACTCCAGCTTAGCTAGTGTTGTCCCGAAAGCAAGCATGAAAAATGCCTGTATAAACGGACGAACGAACGAAGCAATGGTTTGTATTCTTATTGTACTTGGGATAGTAAGAGACTGTTTGGAAAAGGATGAAAATGTGATATTTAAATGAATGAGGGACCAGCATAATACTGGTTACCAGCATACTAACAAACCATGTCTTTACGTCTCTTCCCAGATATTTTCTATAACATACTCATTAATTTTAATTTAATATTGTAGTCTAGAGAATGTATTCTGCTTTTCCAAAATGTGTTTGTATACGTTTTCTTTATCATAGGCCTACCATCAGGACTAAAAATTGTTTGAGAAAAGGGTTAACCGACTATAGATCTCGAAGCCTAGCTAAAATATGAGAGTTCAAGCTCCATACCAATGATGGGTTTCAAAATAAGCAATACTTTCAAGGACAAGCTGCCATTGGAGTACCATCTTAGTTAACTATGATAAATATCCAACGTATTACCAAGTCGTGCAGGCTGGTATAGGCCTAGGCCTAATCACCACAGGGAATCGAATGAAATAATATTTTCGATAATTTTCAATAATTCTGTCAATATAATTATGACCGAAAAAAAAAGACCTGAAGCAGAGAATGCGGGAAACGCCAGGCATTTGCTGAATTCGTGAAAAATCAGCTGATAAAAATGTTATAGATCTAGACGACTAGATCTAACCAAAACTATTTTTTTTTTCATTTTTTTATTAAATCTACCACAATAGATGTAGATCTAGATCTAATCTAAATCTTAACGTTTGTCTACCTTCTCTGCTTAAAATAATGTCCAATTCGGTCAGTCCTAACTGTTGTGTCACGTGATTCTCGATCGTGATATGCATGTTGTTATTAACATCAAAGACATACCCTCACCTGTGCAATATCGTGTAGGCTTTTACAAAGTCACATCTCGACAAGAAAAGAAACCTTTGTAAAAAGCATTTTATTCTGTTCCCTCGCCATTTCAAAAATCTTTTTTTTTTTTTTTTTTTTTTGATAAGAAAGGGATAGTCATTAAAATTACTTCCCTTTATATCCCTTATTAAAACACTGAGCAAAATAGCTTTTACTCATTTTTTATAGGAGAAATAATCAAATTGCCATATTTTTTATGCAAAAAAATATCGTTTATATAAGTATATCTACTTTTAGTGCTTCTGAGTGATCTAAAATGTTTGAATTGAAAATAAAGTTTTAGACTTTTATATGAACAACTTTTCGCCCTTCGGCTGTAGCTGTAGCCAAACATAACGTACTTCCCTACCAGCCTAAACCCCCGTTCCCACTGTCACGGTGTTGGTCCCGGACACCCCGATTCTTGACATCCTCCCGGTGAGTCCCGGTGACTGCCGGTTGTATTAAACATTTTAAAACATCCGGGGTCGGTTGCCGGATCAACAAGGTTCATCCCGGATGGTCCAGGATGTTCACGGTGCCGCCACGGTTGTACTCCCGGTTTGTCACGGTTTCCCCCGGACCACTCATCCGGGACTAACCGGGGGTCCAAACCGTGACAGTGGGAAAGGGGCTTAAATTGAATCGAGCCTTCCCTGGGCGGCCGATGTAGAAAAAAAAGAAGCAGACAAACTAATGAAATCTTGAAAGACTTTGTAATTTGGAACCATCTAACCCCGGTTTATCATATGCTAGAAGAACGCACCAGGCTCATGGGCGGATCTAGAGGGGGGTCAGGGGGGTCTGGACCCTCCTGGCATTGGCCGAAAATTAAATGTTGACTATATAAATTTAGCGTAACGTTACATATTTAGATCTAGAGCGGGTGTACCTATTACCGAACACCTAAGCCACTATTTTAGATGTTCGCAAATACAACCACCCTCGCCGAATTTTTTGTTGCCTATGACAATGTCAGTGTATATGACATTGTTTCGTCATATATCGAGACCAATGTGAGTTTTATTATGGTAGATATTCGCTGTGAAAGTCATGGGGTGTACGATTGCAATTCGGAACGGTGGTTGTAAATCCGAATACAAGTGGTTCTAATTCCGAACATTAACAAGATTTCTTTTAAATAACCAAAGAAAGACATGCAAACTTCTTGTCGCTGATGTCAATGAAAAAAGTAAATTTACAAATCAGATCAAGGATGTACCTATTACCGAACACCCAAGCCGCAATTCTAATAGTTCGGTAAAGCAATTTCATTTGGAGGGGGGGGGGGGGGGGTAAAGCCCTTGTCCTGAATATTGGGGGGGGGGGCTAATTTGGATTTTCCCAAAATTTTCAGTATAAAATTAAGAAAATTCGACATTTTTGGCCAACATTGGGGGGCTTAGCCCCCCCCCCCCCCTGTTCCTACGGGCCTGCTTTCCCTTAAGATTGGCCGATCTGCTTGTTCTTGCCGACGACGAAATTGGTGGTATCAAATTAATTACTTGTATCCAAATAAGTAGGGAAAATATTCAGACAAAAGTTGAAATTACGAGAGGGTTAAACCAATTTGTGAGATCAAAACCAAATACCGTTCGGAAAGGGTTGATTGCATTTATAAGTGACGATATAAAATGTAGGCATAGGATGGTGTATCAGATTACGCTATCAGCAAAAAGTTTTTATATATAAGTTAAAAAATATTTTTTCAATTCCGAACGTTTTTAACCGGATAGAAGCAATTCAACTAGATATGCACAAAAGAAATAATAGTCATTGCATGAAATGCCTAAGCTCACAGTGATTTGATTATTTATCCCATAAAACGAGTAGATGTTATATTTTTTTATAAAAGAGATATAAAGGGAAGTAATATTTCCATGTTTTGTCCTTATCCCCAATTGAACCCAAGACCACATTCTTACGGAAAATCCCGAAGTTAATGATATGTGTAGTGGAGTTATCTTCCTTCATTAGTAATTTGCGCTGAAAGGAAACCAGCGAAAATATTACTAATGATGGCAGATAACTCTTTCTTTTAAATGCAACTTGCTTAGTGTCTGTTTAGTACTTACTACTGCATACTTCAAATATTTTAATTTCACATTTCTAGTGCATACTTAGTAATTAATACTGCTTACTTACGATTTTGATTACACTTTTCTTACGTATGACCGTCAAGAATTGGAAGTATGAAGAACCCATTTGGAAGTATGAAGTATGCATTTGGCACTAGGGCGAATGCACTTGCAGAAAATAGAATGTAGCATAATACTAATGTAATATAGCAGTAAGAAGAATTGGCGGATATTCCCCTCCATACGTGCAGTCTGCGTCGTGGTTGCGTCCAGAAAAATCGTACGTTGCACGTGCGTGCATCGCACGACTAAACGTACGTTTTAGATGCAGACCGCACGCAGGAGCACGTACGACCGGTTGTAAGAGAGGCTTTACCGGTGTCTTAAAATCGCTTAAAACAACAATCGCATAACACGGATCTCGATAGATTGCCGATATGCGGTTTTTTTGTGTGCTAAACTTGTCGTAAGACACCGGTAAGTTAAATTATTAATCGTTCAAATTAACCCGAGATATTTGCATATTCGGGTCATATTGGGTCACGATTGTATTGAAATGAATATTTATTTAGCGTTAAATATTAGTCTTTCCTCATGCAAAGTCTGTGGTGTAATGGTAAGTATCTCTGACTTCAGACCTGACGGTCAAGGATCGAATCTCAGGTGACTTTTTTTATTATAAATAAAAATATTTTTTTTCTACTTTTGCCTCAATATTTTCCTTTCTCTAAGGTACAACTTCAATTTACAAATAAACTCATTTTGTCGTGTGCAACTACTCTCAAGGGGAATCAGTCCTAAATTTTTGCAGTTTGGGAAACCAGCTCCCATTATCATAAATATCTTAGGATCAGACACGGAAGATACCGACACAGCAGACGAGTGCCCTACGGACACCAGTGCTACTGACACTGCTGACGAGATGTAACTTGGATGTTGCAGGCCCGTAGGAACAGGGGGGACTGGGGGGGGGGGGGCAATGCTTGCCAAAAATGCCAAATTTTCTTAATTTTACTCTGAAAATTTGGGGAAAATCCAAATTAGCCCCCCAGATATTCATGACAATGGCTTTAGCCTCTCTCCCCCCCCCCATATGAAATTGCTTCCTACGGGCCTGTGTTGAAATGCTATGTTTGAAATGAAATAATTTAATAAAATAATGAAATATACAACTGAAATGAATAGAAATTTTAAATAAATATAGAAATAAACATAAACACAAAGAAAGTATATCAATTGTAAAATTAAAAGATGTAAAGCACACATAGTAAAAAGAAGAAATAAAAGATTCTGGTTCGTTTCGAACCTTGATCTTCTATATCATGAGCCCAACGCGCTATCCAAAACGCCACAAAGCCAATTTAGAATTTATGCGAAAATAGAATCTCTATTTCAAAGGTATCTTATCATTTAAATCGATAATACCTGAAGCGTGTAATCAGTATGCAAATATCTCAAGTTAAAATGAACAAGCAATTGACCAAACGCCGACTGTCAATCAAAAACATCGAATAGCCAATGGGCGATCAGAAAAATGTCATGCCCCAATTGTTCTTCGTTACACGTGTTATTGTATCGATTTATCGACTGACAATCAAAACAATCGACATGCCAATTGCAAAGAATTTTGTGCTAACAATAGACTAGGTTTACCGTATGTTTTGATAAACCGTCAATGTTGTTATAAAATCTCGTAACTACGGCTTAAACTAAGCCGTAGTTACGAAATTTTATAACAACACCTACGAAATACTATTTTGTTTGTCCGAATTTACTTCACGATTAACTGGATAAAATCGTTCCCTATAAACGAACACATGTCCATTGTTTGTCTTAAATTCTAAGTTGGGCGGAGCGATTTGTCGATTGGCGTTTGGTCAATAGGGGAGACCGGGGCTATTTCGGCCCCGGGGCAAGTTCGGCTAGTGGCTCTTTTGAGCCTGTCGACAGAGATAGAGAGCTCTGATCCGGATTTTAATGTCACTCATGACGAAAGCTTTTCGCAGAAGGTTTTTGGTCGAATTTAATACAAAAACATAGAATTTAGAACACGATTCTGATTTTTAGACACTTTCAGTATTTTTCCACATTTAATTATGTAAGTTTTAATTTATAGTAATATGCGCCAGGATTCAGATTTCATTTTTGTATATTCATGAAGACAATTAAGTCCTCTTTCATATTAAAACTAAAGATGAAGTGTTCATGTTATCTAAAAGAAGATATGGCGTGATGTTGACACCAGGTCTGTCTGGGGCTAGTTCGGCCTTTGGGGTTGGGGCAAGTTCGGTCACCACCAAACTTGCCCATGAATAAAAATAATGATCGCTGTTAGAATTGCCATTTCTTGACGAATATATCAATTGTTCAGACCTAGCTCTAACAGAAATGTAAAAAATGGACAAATTCAAAATCACAGGCCGAACTTGCCCCAGCCTCTACTTGTTATCCCGAATGTCCCCTTACTCACGATGATTTGACTGTTATAACAATGCTTTTTCAATTTATACCTTCATTTGGAAGTCGTATACAGATTCCTTTAAATTTAAACAGTCTAATAATCAAATACGAGGTATAGTCAAAAAGTTCCCGGACTGCCTTTAAATTGTATTTTTTCCGACGTATTTGATTTAAGTCTTCATTAGATAAGTAATTTCGAGATGTAAACTACCACTTTGATAAGTTTTTGTGGATTTAAAATGTTAAAAATCAATATTTTCTAGGGCGTTAGAGCATAGTGTTCAAGAGTACGGATCACTTTGAAATAACGCATGCTCCCAATATTCTCACTTTTATTCAAAGGACCATTTCTTAAAAATTACACGCGCTTTTACATGCAGCGTCGATCTGACATCACATCAACATATTTTCTGAACAATTCCAAAATTTTAACATCGTGGCATAAAAATTCTGCGTTTCATACATATTTCTCCTAGCAATGGATGAAAGACAACTGAAATCAAGGCGACGTCACCACAACGTACGGAGCAAATCTTCGCTAATAACGTCTATGTGAATGCCGGAATGACGCCTACGGAAATTTAGAAGTTCTTTAATCCAAGAAACGGCTTCAGTGCATATTCTAGGACACCTTTGTTTAATTGACACAAGCAATTTAGGATTTACCGTGCGAAAATAAGAGATGATCTTAGCAATGAGCGGCCTAAAACGTGCTCATTTAGACATGAAGACCGACATTCTCACGGGCCGACGGAAACCTTTCGACGATGTAGCTAATATTGTTGGAATTTGTCGTGGTGCAATTCATATTTTTTTTTTGATAAAATACGTCTAAACTGTACACAGGATGGGAGGCGCGGCTTTAGACGGACGATGAGCAAAAGGCACACGTCGTGTACACAATGTCTTTACTTTGAACGTTTCCTAAGAAGCTTGTGAACGCTGATATCTTCAATGATAATATACCTTACCAACCCGATGCATCCATCGTACCGATATGAAAATAGGAACAACATTATGTTCTAAGCTATGAAAGACTTCCCACGCGCAATACAGCCCGGACTAAGTGAAATGTCATTTCAGCATTTCCCTCGTTTATTGAAATGTCCCCGATGTTGCAGGCTTGGGTCAAACGAAGAGCTTTGATCTGCGACCAGGTCAGCTTTGAAATGTTATGACACCGAATCCATTCGTTTGCTCCATATGTGTATCGCGATGGGAAATATCTAGATCATTCTGATAAATATTCTGAAAAGTTGTGAACTAACCCGAAATCATTGATTTTGGCTCTGTAAAAACGACGTAATGTAGACGTCGCTGTGCGACGTCAAAGTGATCCGTACATTGTTTATGTCTGTTTTTGCAACTGTAAAATATTATGTTATATGCATTGTGTCAATATAAATGATATATGTACTTATCGGACATGATTTCCTCTTTTTATGTATATAAGTTTTAGAAAAATCCGAATGCATATAATTTACCTACGAATGCAGTCCGGGAACTTTCTGACTGTACCTCGTATAAGGATTTATAGGTCTGTGCATACCTTGCCCAAAGGGTGGGCCGAACTTGCCCCATGTATGGGGCAAGTTTGGCCACCACGATCAAAACTCTAAAATTAGAAAGTCTCTTTATTGAAAAGAAAAATATAAAAAGAACAGACACAGTTTGAAAGGCTTTCGCCTGTCGAACTTAGATATATAAATCACGCCCAAATAACTTTCATATAATTCAAAATATGAGCAATCGAAATTAGGGGGCCGAAATAGCCCCGGTCTACGTCCCGGTTTTGTGAGCCTAGTGGGGACACAAGGGTGGCGCGGCTGGTTTTTCGGCTGCAAGATGTTGTAGCTGGTATCGTTTGAGTTGGACATTCAATATCATTTATATCATTTACACGTTTATCAATTATAAACATGAACAAAAAGGGTCGAATTGTTTTTGTCAATGTTGATGAATCCAGAATTCAAGATAGGGAAAGGTTTAACCCTTTCCCAAATAATCAAATTTTAGGGTGGTCTAATTCAAAAGCTGACTGCAGATCACAATATAGATGTTGATTAAGGTAAAATTTATCAACAATATACCACAGAAAACAATGAGGCAAAAGGAGAAACTGCTGGTTACCAGCAGTTTCTTCTTATGTGTTAA
Source organism: Fragum sueziense (assembly GCA_963680895.1). Lineage (NCBI taxonomy): Eukaryota > Metazoa > Mollusca > Bivalvia > Cardiida > Cardiidae > Fragum > Fragum sueziense. Next base: position 4,861,232 of record OY804596.1, read on the forward strand.
TGTTTTCCCAAACCAATTCTATTGGGGCGTCAAAACCAGGTATTGTTTGGGAGAGGGTTAAGACAGATTTTAGATTCATTTGAAGTTAACCTTCATATCATCAACACTTCAAAAAGCTGATATACCCCTTTTAATCTTTCTTCGACGATGTCATTATATATCATGAGGAATTTATAAGTGTGATAATAATCTCGTTGGATTTTCGACAATTATTTCCATTGAATACGAGTCATGTATCATCTTTCGAAAGGCAGATTTTAGAAATTGTTTGTACAGTCGCATTAAGCTTTAATTTACGTCTAACCTCGGTTTTATATTGCATATTTATGTTGCTTAATTGGCGCCGAAAACCTTTGCAAATTAAGTTTTGTGCTCTACATATGCATGTTAATATTGTCCTCTCCCAATTGAATTGATTTTTTGTTCCAAGTAGAAATAATTCGAGAAAAAATACTTCCAAAGAAAATGTCGATAATCATCTTCTTATTTTGCTTTTTAAGATACACATTATGTTTTGGTTTTTTTGTCAATCGTTTTTGCGTCTACAACTGCTTTCGACTTTGAGTGATTTGAAATGTCATTGTTTGGAGAAGGGTTAGATCTGTTTCTTTCAAAGAGAAGCAGTCTAAAATCTCATCTTGAAAAATGGTATATAACGTACCATCGAAGTCATAATCCTCCTTAAAGAAATGATCCTCCAGCCCCGTCTCTGTATAGTTGGACTGTACTGAACTTCGACCTTCACTATCAGAGATCTGATCTGTATCCGTGTGTTTACGTCGCCGCTGTATCGTACTGTGACCGGGCTTGGATCGCCGACTAGTCGTCTTGTAACCTCGATACTTCAGTCGCAGGTTGTAGGTGTTCTCTGATGGTTGACGTTTGATCAGCTGCCAGACGTCAAACTGAAATGATGATACATGACGTCTGTGACGATGTAGGACATTGACGTTGCAAGCACGTTGATTTTAACAACAAAGATATTCATGAACATATCTTTAGCAAGCGACATAGAGCAGGATCATCATTCACATACATGCAGTCTCATCTCATTATATACTGCCTGCTAATCCTTTCCAAAACAGCAAGAACATTAGCTGGCTCCAAATGACAAATCTACTACTGACGACAAAACATATTTAACCCTTTCCCAAACGTCAAAATTTTTGGATGGTTCAATTCAAAAGCTGTTGCAGACAACAAAATATGTATTGATTTAGATTTGATTTGTATACAATATAGCTCAGAAAATATTGAGGCAAAAGGAGAAAGTGCTGATTATCAGCACTTTCTCCTTTTGCCTCAATATTTCCCAAACCTTATGTACTAAGGACGTCAACACCAGGTCTTGTTTGGGAAAGGGTTAAATAAAGATGGGCTTTATAATTATGATTTATGCACAGACAATGGCATTTTTTCTAGTGTTACCTCAATATCTTTTAAAGCTTTTTCTATTAGATACTAAAACATAATATCATGACAGGGATATTAAACATTTGAACAAGTTCACAAGTTGCAGTTTTTCTTCAATCGTTTAACGTACTTTATGAGCTGCTAGACGTCGAACGTGATGATAATAACGCAAGGCACAATAGTATCAATTGTCGTTTTTATTCAATATATTATCCTATTCGTTTTTCTGGTTGTCACGAAGTTGTTAACGTCAAACTGAATGAAGAGGGTAGAGACACAATTACGTCATTTCATAACACAATTACGTTGGCTACGTTCTCGAGCGTATACAACAATAACTCATATACAGTCGACACTCTTTATGTTGATATCGGTTTAGTCGAATTTCCGCTTAAGTCGAAGTGAAAGTCTGGCCCTGTCCTCTCCAATGGATATCAAAACGTAAAATAAAATAATTTCGAAATAAATATAGCCATTGAAATTTAGTAGGAAAACGATAGAAATTGCTCGTTTCGAGCAATTTCTTTCCCTTTCCTACTATATTTCAATTATTAACGCACTTGATGAGCAACGAAAACGATCAAATGGCATTTAATTCGAAATTGAACAAATCGGATGAGTCGAACTCCGGATATGTCGAGATAATTTGACGGCCCCTCTGACTTCGACACAACGAGTGTCGACTGTAAATCCGGCAGCACGAAACTCCCAAATCTACCCAAATCTACCCAAATCTTTCCCAAATCTACCCAAATCTACCCAAATCTTTCCCAAATCTACCCAAATCTACCCAAATCTACCCCAAATCTACCCAAATCTTACCCAAATCTACCCAAATCTAATGAGACTATTTCGAACGTATTCCCGAAATTTATATGATCATTTGTTCTGTATTTGTGGAAATAAATTTTCCCACATTTAATTAAATTATTGTGGAATTAGATCTAGATCTATTATAGTTCTAGAATTGTCCTGAGCAAAGTAGGAATTCTTACTTTGTCGATATTTATTATTTTGCAATAAAAAAATCTACACTGTGTATTGATCAATCGCGTTTTTGTTGTATTACGTTCATTTCTATCCCTTGATCGGTCGTTGTTTCTTGCCAAGGTTTTCCTTTGTGAAGAGTGTAACCACAATTCCAGTGCTATTCTAGGCCTATTGCTTAAACTTTTCTGTCTTTCAACAACAAAATAGAAATACATGAAGATAAGATTTATGTACAATATATAACGAAGACAATATTGAGGCAAAATATGAAAATGCCGGTTATCAGCATTTTGGTCTCTTGTCTCAAAGTTTGTCTTTTTTGTTGTTGTTGTTATTGTTTTCTGTAAGGCATATAAAACTGGGTTCATTTGGGGAAAAGGTTAAATTATTCTGACAATCATCGGATTAACTGTTGTAACGATGATATCACAAACTTCTCAACCTGGATTACAGTAATTTGTCACAGCTTTTATAATTTACACCAATACGTGGACCCAAGGTTGCGCTTCCCTCGAATTTGAGAATTTGTGTTTTTATTGCGCCAAGGCAGTCGGCCACCCAGAAAACACAGCGAAAAAATCAGGATCCGTCACGCGTGCATGACACATAATAGATCTGGCCCCGGTTTCTCGAAAAAACTTAAGTATGTTCTCATGCTCAAATCTGAGCATCGTGCTCAAATCGCACGAAATCCACGTGAACTTCAATTGAATACCAATCAACGTTGATTGGTATTGAATAGAAGTTGAGCATGAACTCATGAGAATATACTTAAGTTTTTTCGAGAAACCGGGGCCTGGTGCCACAATACGGAAATATGTCCTTAACACTCTGACCTGTCACGCTTAAAGAGACGTTAGCGAATATCTTAAAATCAAAATGTTGAGAAACTGATCACGTTTTGCTTTAACACCGACGATATTATTGTTAAGAAACATTTGTTTTCCTTTTTTCTGTAACTAAAAACTGAAATATATCGAACAGTTTGCTTGATTTGGGTAAGATATGGGTAGATATGGGTAGATTTGGGTAAGATTTGGGTAGATTTGGGTAGATTTGGGTAAGATTTTGGTAGATTTGGGTAGATTTGGGAATTTCGTGCCTCCCTGTAAATCTACCAATTCTTATCCTGAGAAAAGACTCGTCATTCTTTTCACGTAAAAATATTTCAATCTCAACAATACATCTTTGTAATATAGCAAATAGTCCCTATTCTTACATACCAAGCTTTGTAAACAAACATTTTTTTCTTTTCTTCAAAATCGATTCTGCATGATGTAATAACGTCCGGATATCATATTTACCGGAAACCGTTTTTCCTGATAGAGAACTTTGCCATCGATTACTCCGTCACTTTTTAAAAAAATCAACTAGCGCGTGCACTTCGAGGTTTTTGAAGACAGGTGATTGTGGTAAGCAATGAATTCAGAGTGGTACCGTTGCCAGTAGCTTGACCTTCTAAAAAGCTCAATTAACTAAGGCAAACGAGTAACGCAGTTACGAAAGGGCGGATCCAGGTATTTTTCCCAGGTCCGATCTTTAACCCCTTTCTTTGGGTAGGCGTAATAACCATGCGTGGATCCGGAGGGGGTGGTCATGACCCCTTGACCCCCCCCCCTCCGGATCCACGCATGGTTATTACGCCTACCCAAATGGCAATATAGCGAGTGACTTTAGATAACAAAATTGATGTTAATAAAAGTAGGATTTGTGAGTAAAACAGCTAATGCAATATTGTGGCAAAAGGAGAAAGCGCTTGCTGGTAATGAATAAATCTGCATGACATACCTCGGTTTCAATCACTGATTGTATCCGAGTCATAGAAAATCCCACAGACTTCATCCGAGCACGGGCCCGTAACTTTCTGTCCTCTTCATCCATTTTTATCATTTACATATCTCCAACCATATCTCGCACTTATGATCTAGGTAATTTTAAATGTCCAAAGCACTTATTGTCAACCAAAGTCCTTACATGCTCTGAGTCTGGAATTGTCCATTGTCCACCATCTAAGCAAGTGAAGTATTCCAACTATATATACAGCAGTCTCGAGTAAATGGATTTATTTTGTAATGGTAGTGGTTGGAAGATACTAGATATCTTGTGCAAAAAGTAGAAAATTCAGACTTTAAGCAAATAGAGCATTGCCGACAACGAATAAATTAGCCCGAAATGAATGTTCATGTTAATATTATACACATATGAAATATGTGTACAACAAAAGTGCATTAACAAACATGTAACTAAATATTTACAATATCGCTGAATTAGCTCGGATTACAAACTAACATAAGGATTACAACCCATCATCAACTATAAAACATTTGGGGCATCTTCGGGCGTCATCCGTGAAGTTTATATAAATAGCATTTTAGAACAATATTGCACAGAAAATAAGAAAATGTTGATGATCAACATTTTCTTCTTTTGCCTCAATGTTTTCGCAAGCATTTTCTTAAAAGGACGTCAAAACCAGACCTTGTATGTTAGCATAAAAGTTAAAGCTAAAATTTCGTTTTGAAACTAACACAATGTTTTATTACTTCAAGTGTACGATTGCTGTTTGTTTTCACCGAAGTGATTTTTTTTTTTCGAAAGAGAGGAGGAGAGAAGGTACACTTCAAGAAAATTTAGCACATAATCAAAAGTAATAAAATCCAAGAAAACACTCAATCATACAAAGTATAGCCTATAATGCTTGGCACTGAGTAGATCTATATAAACATTATTTAGACAAATTGAGCATTCAACGAAATCATTCCAAAGCTGGCATGCTCAAGGTTTAATGTTTAAACGATACAAATTTACCTATAACCAAAATTGAAAAGAAAATATAGTAAAATGGACAGAAATTTAAAGTTATTTTAAATCACACAGAGATCTATTATTGATAGCACCGGTCTTTAATTTCTAACCCTTAGTATAAAGGAAATAAATTTCAAACCCCGAAAGGATTTTACCACACATCTAAAAACAAGAACAAGTCTATGGTGACCGAACATATTCGGGCGCGGTCGTAAACATTCAGGGTGGAAAGTTCCACCGCCAAATGTTTTTGACGTCGCCCGAATAATTCCGTCGTCGCATGAATCTCATCATCTTCGCTAGCCAAGGTTGAACCCACCTACGTTTGTATTCACCCTTGGCGGATTTAGTCCGATTTTCTTGAAATCGCGAAGCGCCACCTAGCGGTTGTTCTGCTGTTTGTTTACGTCCATTATTGATGACGTCATTAACGCGCGTTGTCTTTCGCGTCATAGGGAAGACCGGGGTTAATTGAGCCACGGGGTTAAACGAACCACCCCAAATTTCTCTGGCATGCTTTTCAATTTCACGTCTTCGGTGTAAGTATTCGAGGCGGGAATGTTTTTAGTATTCATCGGCGAAAATTTCTCGAGATTCTGTCTTGTTAGATGGATTTTATGCCCAAAAAACGAAATTTCGACCTTAAAATTGGTTTTCACAATTTATGCATTCCGTCTTCGTACTTCAATGTAGAGCAAATCTCAGCAGTATTCTTTACATTTTACAGATATATGATATCTTCAGAATGTAAAATTGAATTCCGTTATTGCTTTCGTAAGATGGGTTCTTCACAAATGACAAGTATAATGACCATGGTGTGTACCGGGGTAAGTTGAACCACTATGAAAATAAGTGCAGATAAAACGCTTCAAATAATTCTGGGCCTATTGAATTGTCTGTTGTATGTCTAATCGAATTCTCTTGAAAACTGAAATAAATGTTTATTCTTTGAACGAAATATTACGATATTATTGCAGGTAACACCCATTTTCATTATTATGAATGAAATCTGGTGTTTATTTCTCTTTTCGGTGTGAATAATTATCGCAAACGTGCCTATTGGTTCAACTTACCCCTTGTACTGGTTCAATCTACCCCGTCAAAGGGGTTAAATGAACCATTTCACCAGCTCTGTTTAAAATGATATTCTGTGGATTATGGATGTCGAAAATATCGGTCAAAGGTTTAGAAACATACGAGAGATGATGATCTTTGATATGGTATTGATCAGAGCACTCTGCGTGAAACTAAGAAAGCCCTAGCTGAAATTTATCAAAAAGTGGTTCATGATACCCCGATTAGGTACAAGTTAGCTGTTTTTTTTTGGTCGAATAGTCGAAAGTATAATAGTTCGTCGATAAAAGATAGGGGATTCCAGTCTATAGCAGTGAAATTCTTAGGAAAAATCGCCCATCTTCGCGTTTTTGAGTTGCAAATGCAATGCTTTTTCCCGCCCGTTGTCATGAATTGGTTATAATAACAAATGTGTCAGTCTACAATCTGATTGGTTCCAGCGAGACCTCGCTGGAACCAATGAAGACGCTTTCCAGGACACCAAGAAAATCGGACTAAATACGCCAAGGGTGAATACAGAAACGACGTTACGTCGTAGATGTTACCCCTGGCTTGCGAAGATGGAATCTCATTAGAAGTTCCGGAAAAGGTTTATGTAACGTAACATAGTAGCCAACCAATCGAAATTGCATCAATTCCAAAAGAAAATTTAAAAAAAAAAGTGTATATATCAAGCATTATTAATCCTTCCCCGAATGACAAAATATTTGACTAGTCCAAAAGTCAAAGGTCTATGACGGAAGTTTCGAAGACGACAAATACATGTATTAAAATTAATGTTTGTGTTTCTTGCTTTGAAAGCAATTGGAAGAAACTGAAAAAACGCCGACCATCAACATTTTCTGCAGATGCTGATTTAACTCTATTTTTCAGAAGCGTTAAACCACAGCTTTTCTTGGTAAGGGTTAATAATGAAGAGATTTTTAAGAGGAGCAATATTATAAATTCAATAAAAGGGAATTTCTTTTGAGAGATCAAAACCGAGCAATTAAATGACAGGGCTCAATAATAGAGTATGTAATTATTGAATATTAACTGTATCAGGTTTTATATCGACGGTCACGTTCAACAATGCCGTATCTGCCGCTTATTCAAGCTGCAGTTACGACATTTTCGAGCGTGGCCATCGATATTCAATACAGATATCATCTTGGACATGGAAAATGGATCTTTATGGCATTTGAGATCTTTGTAGACCATATTGTCGCATTTCTTCAAAACCTCGTAACTGCAATTTGAAATAAGCTGTAGTTACGATGTTTTTAATGCACATGAAGGACTATTGTTGGCGCAAGATCGTATGGCACATGTTTACGCTTTGTTCAAATGTAAACAAAACATGGTTCCATAAAACGCTCTATCACTGCACCTTAATTTTCAACATGTCTACGAAACTACTTATAAAGAATTTATTCGTCTTTTATACAACAATGCTTTGTTTACATTTGGGCAAAATGTAAACATGTGCCATACGATCTTGCGCCAACAATACGATATGATATACCGCGAACAATGATGTGGGAAAGGAGGGACACTGGCAATTGGAATAAACATGGATCAAGATCAGACTGTATTCAAGCTCTTGTTCAAGATACCAGTGTATTGATTACTTGAGCCCTTTCAAATTGGATAAGTTCACGACTAGGCCCCGATTTCTCGAAAAAACTTAAGTACGTACTCAGACTCAAATCTGAGCACCGTACTCAAATCACACGAAATTCACGTGAACTTCAATTGAATACCCTTCAACGTTGGAGAGTATTCCATTGAAGTTGAGCATGTACTCATTGTCTGCTTAGCTCAGTGATATAGCGCTCGCCTTGTGTTCCAGAGGTTGTTTGTTCGAATCCCACGTTGGGTACATATTTTTCTCCACCTCGTTGGGGAAAGGGTTAACCAATCCGGAACAGGAGCTCATGATCCCTAGATGTACTGTCACTGACTTTGTGGGGGAAGTTTTGATTTCATTGTCTTAACCATTTCCCAAACGACAAAATTGAAGACCATTCCAATTTGAAAGCTGCTGCAGACGACAAAATTAGTGTTGAAAAAAATTGTATTTGTGTACAATATAGGACAGAAAACATTGAGGCAATTCTTCTTTTGTTTCAATGTTTTTCCAAGCATTTCCCCCAAAGGACGTCAAAGCCAGGTCTTGTTTGGGAAAGGGTTAATGCGTCTAAATGGGGAACATTGCAATGTAATCTTGAACGATTCCAAGTGTCCATTTAGTTACGCCTTTCCAAAACAGCCAACTTTGGACTGTTCTAAATAAAGAGGTGTTACAGACGACAAAATGAGTGCTGGTAGGCATACACAAAGTATTAATGCACGAAATAGAACAGAAAATATGCAGGCAAAAGGAAAAATGCTGATTAATATAAAATATAAGTATATAATATTAAAATATTTTTTCACATGCAAATTATATAAGGGACGTCAAAACCAGGTCTTGTTTAAGAAGGGGTGACCGTTACGATTTATTGTCTTTCAAATCAATTCTAAAGTCCAGGATGTAAAATTATCAAATAGCTTCATTTCTAGAGAGCAATTCTGAACAAAACTAAATTACAGCAACTGTCAATATTTAAAGTTGTTTTTTCCAAATTGAAAGGGTTGTTGTTGTTGTTGTTGTTGTTGTTGTTGTTGTTGTTGTTGTTGTTGTTGACGAGGAAAAAAATGAATCTTGAAAATCTGAAGATACATTGTCATGGGAGAAAACGTTAAGACGAAAAGAGAAAACGCTGCATAGGCATTAACACGTCATTCTTTTACATCAATGTTTCACTTTCTTCTTTACTGGCCTGGGCCATATGACTTGTTTTTGGCATCGATATACACTATTATTATAATTAGTACTAAACACGATTCCCAATTCTGATTTGTTTAGTTGTGGGTTAAAATAACTACATGTAGCTATTTTAATCAATCGAATTCTTAAAGTCAACAGCCCAATTTAAAAGAAAAATAGCAATCTATTACACTTTAAGATGTTTTCTTTTGAGATTAAAACTCGATATTTAAATGTAACATCAGCAAAGGAATGCAATGACAAATCTTTTAACCATAACCCGAACGACAAGATTTTAGGTTGGAAGACTTTGAAAAGGACTGCAGAGTATATGATAATTGTTATTAAGCGTAGGTATTAGGTAGTTGCGTTGTTTGAGCGTAAATGAGAAATTGCTGATTATCAGCAATTTCTTATTTTCTCTCAATTCTTTCCCGTGGTCAGTCTTGGGAAATGGTCGAGCTATGTTTTGATTCATTATCTAAGCCTATGTTTGTATCATGTTTAACATCGTTTTCAACATTTAGTTCCCTGATTTACGGTACTTACAGTATTTTCACTTTGTCAAATGGCAATGAACTTTATGCTAAAAATAGATTCGGATTGCAGTTATATTTTGATAAATCGTGGGTGCTGTTATAAAATCTCGTAACTACGGCTTGAATCAAGCCGCAGTTACGAGATTTTATAACAACACCTACTAAATACTATTTGTTTGTCCGAAGTTAGGGTAAGGAGGGGCAAAACGCCCCCCTTAAGGAAAGAGCGCTGTAGAACAAAACAAACAAAGTATAATGTAAATGTTTCAACGTGAAATTAAACTTTGCCCTTTGTCCCAAATGTCTATACACAAAACAGCTTTGTCATTTGATATAAAAAATGACTGTCGTTAAAACAATTTTTCTCGAAATTTGGCCTTTTTGCCCCACCCTCGGGGCAAAACGCCTTTGGTGGTGGGGCATGAAGCCCACCACTGGGCTTTATGCCCCATATGAAAAACAAAAAAAATATTTTGAAAATACCTGGGGGAAAATAGGAATATAATTAGTTTGTAATTAATATACAAGGAAAAATATATTTTGGATGGGTTTTATCATATTTTCAACATTTCTTATCAAGCGTAAAGGCTAGATTTGGGCATAATTTACATGTCTATAAAAGTGATTACGTGTTACTGTCCTTTATCTGCAGCATCTTCATATCAGTCAAATTAAAACATACTGATGTTATGTTCTTTATAAGGCCCTTTTAAAGTAGATTAAATGGTCTTATTGTCTCATTTTAACACAAAATCGACGTTTCATGGGCGTTTTGCCCCACATGGATCGATCAGGTGACATAAAAGTTTGATATATTCGCGAAAAGTCGGTCTTTTTGCCAGTTTTTCTTTTGTAGACAACGAAATGTAAATGGATTTCGTCATATGTACCAACCTTAGTCATTCTTTGAGTTTAAAGGAAAATTTTAGTACTTCTGAATACCTACTTACCCATACAAGGGGCAAAACGCCCACTATTTAGCCCTTGGAGGGGGCAAAACGCCCAGTGTGGGCGTTTTGCCCCAAAGCACCATAGGCGTTTTGCCCCAAAGGGGGTGGGGGATTTAATTTGGCCAGAGAAAAAAATGTGTTGATATTTTTTTTCTTTTTATCTTTTTGTGTAGGCGACCAATTGGACATATAAATATAAAATGCATTTTGGTTGATTGAATACTCGTACTGAAATAAGATACACAAGAAAACCCATTACCAAAATATTAGATCAAATATATGCAAAATAAACAATTATTCGCATACTGATAATTGAATGACGTTTAGATGTAAAAACTTCTTGGGCGTCTTTCTAAAAGAATACTTCAAGTGTAAAATCAAGACAAATATCAATTGACATAATGAGTGACGAAATAATAGGGGTGGGCGTTTGACCCCACCTGGGCGTTTTGCCCCTCCTTACCCTACGTCACGTTTAACTGGATAATTTTAATCGCTCCCTATTATAACATAGATCTAGTAATATTGTTTATATATCTTTTAGAGGATTTTGACCATTTCCAAGACTATGTACAAAGTGTTAGGCTGTTACAAGTTGGCATGTATTACAGAGGTGATATAACAAAAATGTGTAATTGATTGTCTGTATGAATAATTGAAGGAAGGTATTACATTTTGTATTTCAGTACTAACTATCTTCTGTTTTTGTAATAGTTTACACAATTTTCTTTATAAGGGGTGTCAAAACCAAAACCAGTGGATCGTACTATCAACGGTCGTACGACAAATTCACTATTTTGATTTCCCGCCCAACTTAGTCGTAAGAACGTTGATAATTCGGGTGTTATCAAGGACATGGTCAGCTATTAAAGCATTATATTGGGTGTTTCTTGGTTTTCTCACTTCAAGACAACACAGTCTCACTGTTGGTGAACTCGGCTAAAGCGAAGGACATTTTCTGACCAACAAAGTATAGATAGATATTTTGCAATTAAATGTGAGTTTAAAGATTTTTTTCTAATGACAATGAATGTGTTATAAAAAATAGACGAGTTTCCCGTTATGTATTGACAAACCGTCGGTGTTGTTATAAAATCTCTTAACTACGGCTTTATCGAAGCCGTAGTTACGAGATTTTATAACAACACGGACGGAATACATTGTTCGGGAAAAAACGTACCTCGCTTTAGCCGAGTTCACCACCAGTGAGTCTAGTGCACTCTTTCACAGAGGCTCTTTAATTTCATGATATGTAAGAGCAACGAACGATCACTGTGCAGGGTAAGTGAGTCTAGTGATACAGCAGTTTTCTCCCTTACAAGATAAAAAAAAAAAAAAACAAAAACACCACTTTGTTAATCCAAATATCGTCGTCTTCAACATTTGTCAAAATAATAAAGATGAATTTTGTGCTAAAAATAGACTGGTTGAACCAGCATACAATGATAAATCTTCTGTGATTTTTTTCAAAATTAGTAACTAAGCTGCAGTCACGAGATTTAGACTTACCCACACGAAAAATTATTTTTTGTCTGAAATTACGTCACGGTTTACTCTAAAATTGGTTTCTATTACACTTCTTAACCCTTTATATAGATGGCTGATCGTGATAGGACGATAATTTATTAACTCTTATATTACTTTGTCGTTTTTAGTCTAAAATTGGACAAGTCTACAATTTCTCGTTGGAAAAAGGGTTAGACTACACAAAGTGTAACAAAATCCCTCTGCACTCTACCATAGTTTAACCCTTTCCCAAACAAGACCCGCTTTTGACGCCCCTGTTAGAAACGGCTTGGGAAAACATAGAGACACAAGAAGAAACTGCTGATGAATCAGCAGTTTCTTCTTGTGTCTCAATATTTTCTGTGCCATATTATACACAAATTCTATCAGTCTAGTCGTCTGCAGCAGCTTTGAATTTGGTTCACCGTAATATTTTGTAGTTTGGGAAAGTGTTGACATAGTTACTGCTACACGTTACTTTCACGAGTTGTACAACTAATTTGTTATTTTGTTCATTCGTGTAAATAAGTTGGGTTTAAGGAGGTAAGATCATTTTTTCTAGACATTATTCCTTTTACAATTACGACTTTGCGCGAGCCTATAGCTAATCTGGTTCCCTGTCGTGTGTCGTAGGCCTACTATGTATTTTAGTACGTCAGACACCCACAAGCCATGGCCGCCTCCAGTGTAGTCTGGCTCCCTGTCGTACTATGTATTTTGGTACGTCAGGCACTCACTAAACATGGCCGCCCCCAGTGGTGTAATTTAATTAAAATGATAAAGAGCAAAGTTCTTTAATTTTGTGAGCAGGGAAGGGTCATTAGAAGAGCAGATAGGTTTCGGTATAATTTTGAACACTGGCAACAAAAATGTGATTTTTCAACTTTTGACAGTTTTCCTAGATTTTTTCTAGATCTATATTTTTTTAGGAAAAGTTGAAACAAATATTTTGGTTTGGCAAGGTTAAAAAAATGTGACCATTCACTTTTTACATGCCACGGCTTTTACAGAGAAACATATTCAACCCAATCAAAGCTAAGAAGATGTGTTATTGTGTCTATATACTGGGTACCAAGTTTAAAGAAAATCGCTTGACAAATAAAAAAGATATGTCATTAAAACATGTCAAAAATGTCTGGAGTGAAACGTTTTTGCGTGACACTTAACACTTTTACCAAGTTTCTAAGGTATGGTAAATAAAAGACAGTGACAGGATACTACAATAAGCACTTGTAATTCATAAAACAATATGTGCATCATCATCTTAAAATTACTTTTTTATCTTATCTTCATTGGTTTAGGATGTGGAGCCTGTTTTATACAATACCCCTCTGAATTTTATGTCAGGAGTGAAACACTTTTATTTTTCAAAATGTGTTTTCATTTTTGTCTATTCAGTCAGAAATCTACCACTCAAATTTTTTTAGGAAGCCATCAACCTTGTGGTCATTCTGCACTCTACTTTTTAGTGATTCGTGGGTTACAATTTCTCATATTGTGCAATATATAAAATTATGCTGTCAGGAGTGAAACGCTTTTTTGTTGTCATTTCGCAAGATTGTGCACACAATTTTATCTAAAAAGTAGTGAACATGAATTTAAAATGTAATTTGGGCACTGCTTAACCATTTAGAATAGTTTTTAGCCACCCTAATTAAGAAATCTGGATGATATTCTGTAAAATTAGCTGTTATTCTTAAAGGGACATTTCATTCCAATTTCAATTTTTTAAAGTATGTCTTGATGCCGAGATTGGTTATTCTAAGGAGTAAAAATACTATTAGTTTTTTTAAGTTGTTGCCAATAAGCGAGGAACACGCATTTAAAGTTGAGACATAATCGATAAATTGCATATAAATCCGAACTGTTGTCCACAACAATTTGTTCAATTTTAACACAAAAATATAAATTTCTCGTAAACGGCGCAATATTTTGGCTTGAAATTTTCAGAATTTTCATAAGGAAATATGCTCTTTCAGATGAAAATAAAAGTAAAATTTATGACAAAAAATTCTGAAATGTCACTTTAACATTTAAATGTCACACTTTGGTCACATTTTTTTTTTAAACCTGCCCTGGTTTTAAATTATTTCTTTCAGTCATGTCATCTTTTTTGTGCATATGTTTAAGGGACATTTCATTCCAATTTCAATTTTTTTAAAGTATGTCTTGATGCCAAGATTGGTTATTCTAATGAGTATAAATAATATTAGTTTTTTTTCAGTTGTTGCCAATAAGCGAGAAACACGCATTTTAAGTTGAGACATAATCGATAAATTGCATATAAATCCGAACTGTTGTCCACAACAATTTGTTCAATTTTAACACAAAAATATAAATTTCTCGTAAACGGCGCAATATTTTGGCTTGAAATTTTCAGAATTTTCATAAGGAAATAATTATGCTCTTTCAGATAAAAAATAAAAGTAAAATTTATGACAGAAAATTCTGAAATGTCACCTTAAATCTCTAAATTGATATAGGCCTAACATTTGAAATTAGCTATTCAGAATAACTTGCTATATGACTTTAAAATATAAGGATAATTTTGCAGAAATGGTCATTACTAGTCAAGAGCAGATAACTCTGAAACTAAAACGAGCATGGAAACTTGCCCTGATTTTTTTTTATATTTTGTTTAAGCAAATTAAACTTTACAACATATTATGCACAAATTAAAAAAAATCATTGAGCGGATAAAAAGTAACCTCCGAGTCCAAACTTACCTTAAATGATCAGATGAGACTGGCCCCTGTTTTCCCCATGATACGGTTACCAGTTCAGGTTTTATTTCTATCTATCGCTTCAGATATATATGCAAACGAGCCCCGGTGTCCTTGTGTTTGATTGCCAGCAATGGATTTATGCAATAAGCTTCTGATCCTAACTGTGGGTGTGCCGATCTTGGCCATACTGGCTGCATACATGATGGCTCCGACCTTCCCTGAAACTGCCAACAATCGTGGACTCAAGACAGCTGTAGGGATGGCTTTCAGGTTTATCGAACGTGTGGTATGCATCAATCGTATTTCTGATATTTATGGGTTTTGAACTCATTATCAAATACCGAACTTTTTGTGCAACATCGGCGTCATCCGTAAAAACGGAGATTGACCAGGTTATCCGGATTTTTATCTTAGTATTCCCAAGAATGTCCATTGTCATGGACACCGGCGGATTTGGCGGTAGAAGCATAAGGGGCTGTCATTTGACTTTTATAAATAATGAGTAGAAGGTACTTAGAGTCAAATTACAGACCCCTATCTATGGGTAGAATGGCACGATATCTAATGATGGTGGATACGCTAACAGTTTTTCAGACAAGACATCTCTTTTATACCGACTGCCATAAGAAACGCTCCACAGAAATGAGTCGTTATTTTCCTTATGCCTATTACAACATTAGTGAAATATAATTGAGGCAGGATCTGGAAAAACGTCCCTTAAGGCTTTTGAGCCCAACATAGATCCTGATCAGCCTGTGCATACGCACAGTCTGATCAGGATCCATATTGTTCTTCAATAGCTTCTTTGTGACCTGTAGTGACTTATAGAGAGCAGCATTGATGCATATTGGACTCCATTTGACAACAGGCCGATCTTGAAACTCAATTTTGAAAAATGCTATAAGGGACGTTTTTCCAGATCCCGGCTCAATTGTATTGTATATAATCATTTTGACCGACAATTGAGTCAAATAAAAAAATATACGTTTCTATTGGTCAAGATGTCCATTTCCGGTGACTGATTATGTTTTCTACGTGCGCTTCGTGTATGTATACCACGTGATGAAATTGATCACATTTTACACAGTAACATGTGTTGGTGGATAGGCAACCATGATTTTAACGATTTTCTTATCAAGCATCCGTATTGAAGGATACCGAGGCTAAAGTCTGAAAATGGAGCCAATAAAAATGGCCATTTTCAAATGCGAGGGATGCACAAACAAGTCACCGGGCTGTTTAACGTATTGTGTTTTTCGATGCGGTGTCTTGATCGACGCGTTAGAGTTCCGAAAACGTTTGTCGATCGGCCACGCTCAATTAGACCTTGTCTAAGGCCTGTAAACCAAGTTAATTCTTCACGTCAACGTCAAGCACATTTCAGGGTTTTGACGCTTTACGACGTTGTGTCGAGAAGTAATAATAATTACTTTATTTTAAGAAGGTAAAACATTAACCCATTACCACACAGTGACATATTTTGACTCCCTCACAAGAAATGGCTTTGGAAAACATTGTGCAAAATGAAGAAATTGCTTGTGACAAGCAATTTCTTCATTTCCCACAATATTTTCTACATAAAAAGAACAAAAAAATGTAAAATTTCATTCAGTTTTAATTGTCGTCTGCAACATCTTTGAATTTGGAGGAGTCTAAAAGTATTCCGTTTGGTAATGGGTTAAGTGACATTAACAGAACATAACATTAAGTAGTCTGTTACTGTAGTGGCCAAATAAGTGTTTTTATGGTAACTCTTGTTGTTGCTAATACCCTTTAACGATCTGGAACCATAATAGACACTTTTGAAAATACAAAAAGTATTGTTATATATTATTTCTATGATATAATGATTCAAGCTGCAGTTACAATAATTTGCAATAAAACCGACGATTTACCGCTAATTGAAAACGCTGTTTCTCCTCAATCTTCAATGTAATAACCGTTTACTAGGCTCCGCCCTGTCTCCCAAAAAAAATCAGAATATACCCGTTTCAAATCGGCTGTAAATAGTCTAGTTGACGCCTCTGGCAGTCGCAGCATTTTGGCTTTCAACTCGCATGCGTGTCCATGTTATTATACACTTGTATGAAGAGTAGCAATATGGGTGACTTTTTGCGAAGAAACAAATCCATTGCAACGGTGGGATTTGAAACCCGGAAATCTTAAATCTGGGAGAACAGGGCAAATGCAGGATGCTCATTTAAAACCCATTACCAGACGGTACGATTTTAGACTCTTCCAATTTGAAAGGTGTTGCAGACGACAATTTAAAATTGATTTTTTATAAAAAATTCCATTATTGGGTTAGAAATCATTGCGGGAAACGAAGAAATTGCTTGTCTCGAGCAATTTCTGAATTTTCCACATTGTTTCAGAACATTGAAAGTTCATTGTCTGTTAGTTAAAGTGACATTTCACGATTATTTATACATAAATTTTACTTTTATTCTATACTAGAGGAAAGAAGAAACGCAACAACCATTTTTGTTATTTCTCTTTATTCTTTTATGTTATTGAGTAAAAATTGTTACTGATTATTGCTGGGAACCTTATCTTGATATTGACCTTTGTTTTTACGTTAGATCATGTCTTGCGTGTGAGATAACGTCAAAATAGATGTTTAAACGTTTCTCACATGCTAACCTTTAAATATCCAAACTTTACATAAAACTCTTTTCATTTGTGCAGATGCACGTCGACTCGTCAAAAGGCAATAATTTTCGTTTTGATTTTATCCGTCTTATCATTTTGCGACTCATTCAAAGACGTCGTCCGGTAGCAATTGTAATGTTTACGAATGGAACATCTCAACCTACAATTGCTGCTGACTCTGGTGTACAACGGTTGACAAAATATTGCTTGAGATAACGTCTTAGAACGAACGGAACAACTGACAGTCGCCGGAAAAGCGGTCGTCAATGTCTAACGTCACGACGTCAGGACAATAACGTTAGCTCATTTTACCTACGGAAACGAATTCTCCTATCGAGAAAAACTGTATATGCTATTCATGTACAGTACAGCAATCAAATTTCAATCAGGAATCGTGAACGTCAGTTTGGATTGCGTGCAAGAACGCATTTAACGTTGACGCCAAACCTCTCTGATTTAAACGCATATTGATGGCACGTAGAACATGTGAACATGACGAAATTTTGACACATGAAAGTCAAATGATGAAGTTTTATCATGCATTGAAGAAAATACTCAAATGGGGGTGATTTTGAGAAAAACAAAAACAAAACGTATGTTCAAATTCATTTGTTGTTGCGTTTCTTTTTTCCTTTAGTATATCTGAAAGTGCATCTTTTCTTATGAAAATTCTGAAAATTTCAAGCCAAAATATTGAACCGTTTACGAGAAATATATATTTTTGCGCTAAAATTACTCAAATTGTTGTGGACATCAGTTCATATTTATATAGAATTTGTCATTTCTGTCTAAACTTTAAAGGCGTATTTTTCGCTTATAAATAACAATTTAAAAACTGTTAGCAATTCTACGCATTAGAATAAACAATCTTTGCATCAAGACATACTTTTAAAAAATTAAATAAATGTGAAATGTCACTTTAACAGTATTCAACTTCCCATTCTTTCCTTCGATAAAATACCTTACATTTTACAGGGAGACATTGGAGAGGCATTGGGATTCTCTAAAGTCAAGGTCATGCGTTCTATGTTCGAAACTATACTTTTGCCAAAACCAAATTCTACCGACATTGAGGTTAGTTGTCATACGTTTTTAATACAAAAAAATATTCGAATGATGAAATAACACAGGTAAATAAGTCCTAAACGTAAATGGGTCAGAACTATATAAAAACAGAAAATATTGTATAAATCGGTGCTGTCCTGCGAAATTTTATTTGAAGTGTACCCTTTGTATCTTTATCCAAGTTTGTATATTTCTAACCTTTCGTATTTATATTTCTAGTAGAGTTCATGATAGAAAGTAATAAGCGCTTCATTTCATTTTTGCCCGAGATAATGGGCCCTACACTTTATCGGTTAACCCTTTTCCAAACAAGACCTGATTTTGACGTCCCTAAAAGAACAGGCTTGGGAAAACACTGAACCAAAAGAAGAAACTGCTGATTACCAGCAGTTTCTCCTTTTGTTTCAATATTTTCTGTGTTGTATTTTATGCCAATTCTATCTGTAACAATATCTTTCTTGTCGTCAGTGACAGCTTTCAAATTAGATCACCCTAAAGTTTGTTGTTTGGGAAAGGGTTAACAGCTCATGATCGGACTGCTTCCAATGTTGTCTCACGCTTTCCCGAGCCTTTTTTTATTTTAAGTGCCAAAAGGCGTTGTGTTTATATATGAAATAAAAAAAACACAACTATCTTTCCAGGACTATACCACTACTATTGAGGGTGTTGAAGTGTGGATTGTGAGAATGACAGGTTCTAATGACGGACAGTTAAAACCTGGAATAGTCCATTATCATGGGGGTGGATGGATTCTGCGCTCTCCAGGTCGGTTTGCTAAACTCATTAACGGTATTAGTTAAATGCCCCTGCCCTTACCTAAAGGACAAACCATAGGGTACAACCCAACACAAACAAAAATTGTAACAAATGGAAAAGTGCTAAGTTTTAACAAGTTGTTCTTTGTTTTTTCATTGCAAAAAAATGTCGAGTTTTCGATGTATAATTACATGTATGTGGCCTGTCACTTAAGTGTTACATTTCGTCGCTTTCTTGTTGAACATTTCTTCTCAGAAACTTGATATGAATGCACCATTCTTCTTCCATTACAGTGGAGTACTCACCCGTCATCTTTGAGCTGGCCAGACGTACACGGGCAGTCATCATTTCTGTACAGTAAGTCAGACTTTCCTCCTTTTGTACCATTCTTATGTATCTTGGCATCTTTTGTATCTGTAGACGAAATTCTTCACCACGAGAAGTAATTTCCAAGAGAGAAGGGATAGCAGTGTTGCGAACATCAAAATGAAACTGATAAATAAATGCACACTGAACACGCTTCAACTTGAAAGAGCCATAGACATTTACTGGATCGCATTAAGATATATGATAAAACTAGTTTTAAATACACTGTAGGCCTACATCTTTCATTTGCAAGTTTGGATGCACTTGAACATTTCTCATCCACAGTTACAGACGGGCACCAGAACACGTGTTTCCGGCCGCCATTGATGACTGCATCAAAGTAACAAAGTACTTCCTGAAACACGCGAAAGAATATGGCGTCGATAAAAACAAAGTCGGATTGAAAGGTAAATCTTACCTCCATTTTTTTCTAAAATATGTATATGTTGCACTAAGAACTGTTGATAATGTGAAAACGAAAGATGAAACATTCAGTATGCCATATTTAATTAGCGTATGCCTTTACGCGTGCAAAAAATCATTTGAAAAAAATATTGTTTTTGGTGTATCATTATCGCAATTCTTTCCCAAAATTTTAATGCCTTGTTTTGAAGTTCTTGTTAAAAAAACAGTTCTACAACGCATCCAGGGGAAAACACAAACTATAAATCAATTGGTATTCCCTCCTTTTGTCTCAATGAGTGTCATATTCTATGAATCTAAAAATATTATACATGTAAAGTAACTCTCAAAACACGCTGAAACTGGATTTAGTTGAACCGGTTTGAAATTTCAATGTTTAGGGGCAACGTAAAATTACCGTATTGTTATCAACTTTGTCTATCTATAGGAGACAGCGCAGGTGGCAACCTGGTCCTGGCTGCAGCTCTAGCATTGACTAAAGAAAAAGACCCGTCAATCTCGACGTTGAAGTTCATATCACTGGACTACCCAGCTCTGCAGGCTGTTGACTTTACATTACCCTGCTACATTCAGTATGAACAGGGTCCGGGGTTCTTGAACAAGAAGGTGATGATCGATTACTGGTTACGATACGCATTTGGAAATCTGGAATACTATAAAGCCTTTGCTGAAAACTCACATATTTCTAAAACTACTAGGGAATCTAAACAATTAGAAAGAGTTAGTGCCAAACTATTGCCAGAAAGATACCAAAATGTTCTAAAAGGTAAACAACTTGTTCCTCAGAAAGAGTCGCCAGCCAAACTAACTGATACAATAGAAAATGTGGTCCTGAATCCATTGTTTTCACCGTTACTAGCTACAGACGAAGAATTATCCAAACTTCCCGCGGTCTACGTCATGAATGCGGAGTTTGACGTATTACGTGACGATGGTTTTATATTGGTGGAGAGACTGAGGAGTCTAGGCGCGGAAGTGGAACATTCCTACCTCCCCGGAGAAGAGCACGCGTGCTTAAATCTGGTGGAAGTAGACAGGGATATTTCGAAGGAATACGAAAACTTTGCGAAGTTTTTCAATAAATCGGTCGGAAATTAGTTTAAATATGTCAAAGGTCTGTGATATATATATACCGACATAGCTGCGATATCGTAGCCACAAACTTGATGATGGGTATTGGTTTGTTGCTACGAGTCCACCCTATTCCTTCTTGTGGAGCAAGACAATAGAGCGGAAAACACATTTTCTTGCATAAAATTTTGAATACTAACATATCTAATCAGACGTGTATCCCATAAAAAGATATTCCATGGCACAAATTCAGTTAAAAAGTATCAACAAGAATTGTTATCATTTTTTTTCTTCCAATGGAAAATTAAGTCTCAGTAGAATAAAATGGGTGGGTACTCCGCTTCAAAATTGAATTGAACTTTATTTGAAAGTGATTTCAACATAAAACCTACCCTGGATTGACAGAAAAATGGTTAAACTGTTGTCAGGTAACATTCTTACTACATTCCATAGCTTTATTTTGAAGTTTGACCATGCTAAACTTGCTGGAATGAATCATTCCAGCACCTGCTCCATTGCAACGAATAGGAAGGAATTGTAACCGAAACCCAGATCAAAATTCAAAAAGGTTCCGGTTACATTATTACTACATTATTAATTTACATCTTAACCCACTCTCCGTGAACTTTCTGAAATGTGTATAGTGGGAAGAATTAAGAATCATAATTCTGATAAAGATAGAATCTTATAAAATTTATACATCTGTACAACTATATATGCATTGGAAAATCAAACGTACAAAGTCAGTTACTACTAACATCAATATTCTATATCTATATTTTGCTACCGAAAGTTACTTTATATTTGGAAATTGTTTTGTATATGACGAGATACATGTATTTGTATAAGTCAATAAAATCTATCTATCTATCTATCATTATTGCAACTAATACCGACATCTTGTATTTTTGTTGGCATCTATTTTCGGCGGTCCTGTAAATATTTTTACCATATCTTTTGTGGAAAAATGTTAAATCTTTCAGAAACGGCAAATTTGAAGATGGATCAAAATTGAAAGGGGTTGCACACGCTGCCTATGAACTTGAATCAAGTCATAGAAAGTCCGTAGCCTACAGAATACGATGTCGACATTTCTCTCTGTTGTCTTAATGTTTTCAAAAGCTCGGGCAATGTTGTCTCAATGTTTTTAAAAGCTCGGGCAATGTTGTCTTTAATGTTTTCAAAAGCTCGGACAAAGTTGTCTTAATATTTTCAAAAGCTCGGACAATGTTGTCTTAGTATTTTCAAAAGCTCGGACAACGTTGCTTTAATGTTTTCAAAAGCTCGGACAATCAAATTGTTGTGGACAACAGTTCGGATTTATATGCAATTTATCGATTGTGTCTCAACTTTAAATGCGTGTTTCTCGCTTACTGGCAACAACTTAAAAACTAATAGTATTTATACTCATCAGAATAACCAATCTTGGCATCAAGACATACTTTAAAAAATTGAAATTGGAATGAAATGTCCCTTTAAATGTTTATGTTTTCTAAAGCTGGGACAATTGTGCTTTAATGTTTTCAAAAGCTCGGGCAGTGTTGCTTTAATGTATTCTAAAGCTCGGGCAATGGTGCTTAAATGTTTTCAAAAGCTCGGGCAATGTTGCTTAAATGTTTTCAAACGCTTGGGCAATGTTACTTTACTGTTTTCAAAAGCTCGTGCAATGTTGCTTTAATATTTTCTAAAGCTCGAGCAATGTTGCTTTAATGTTTTCTAAAGCTCGGGCAATGCTGCTTTAATGTTTTCAAAAGCTCGGACAATGTTGCTTTAAATTTCTAAAGCTCGGGCAATGTTGCTTTAATGTTTTCAAACGCTTGGGCTAGATCTATTGGTTTAACATATCCTGATACAACAATACCTGATTTGATATCACTCATTAAGACGGTTTTGGAAAACAGTGAGTGAAAAGAGAAAAGGGATTATATGTATATCCTTTTCTCTGAACGTTTCCACGTAGTAATATAGACATATTGAACATGGACTGGGTTATTGGTATTCTTCAACTCTTAATCCTTTTTCAAACAAAACTTGCTTTTTACATCTTTAATTAAACTACATGTATTAAAAATTTTGAAAACACGTCGTAACAAATGATGAAAATTCAGGTGACCATCATTTTCTCATTTTGTTTCGATATTTACAATATTCTAATTTATACACAAATCTCAATCTTTATCTTTTGTCGTCTGCGGCATTTATTAAAATGGATCAATCCAAACGTTTGTCATTTGGAAAAGAATATGACTAGAGCAATAGATAAGAGCGGGTAAAGACATCCTAGATTCGTAATTTTAAACCCAAACCCTATCATGTGGGCACTCATTGGAATCGTCTCGATCAACGGATACCCACGCAACAAGGGTTAGTCAACAAATGAATTATGGCATTTTGAAAATCCGCTACCCAGCTCTTATTTGTAAAAAGCTAGGGAGTTCAAAAAGTGAGAAGAGTTAAAGCCGTTTTGACTCGACAAACTTCACTTATTATCAGTGTAGGTCAACAAACAAATATCAATGAATTTTACGCTAAAATACTATGGGTTTACCGTTATATACAATCAAACAATCTACGTTGTTTTAAATTCTCGTAACTACGGCTTGAATCAAGCCGTAGTTACGAGATGTTATAACAACACATACAAAATACTATTGCTTGTCCGAAATTACGTCACAATTAATGGGTAGAATCGGTCCCTATTGAATACGGTCGTAACAACGCGCAAACCCTTTTCCAAACAAGACCTGCTCCTGCAGACGTCATTAGCAGTTCAGTTTTGGGGAAAACATCGAGAGTAAAGAAGAAATTACTGACTATTCCATCGATATATTTCTAGTCTGGACATCAAATATTAAGTATTGTCTGTGCCCTTTTTTAATTGGACTCTTCTGAAAAAAAGGGGGGACGTCGTTTGGGAATGGGTTACAGTCGTCGGACTAAATTTTGACCTCCGTAGCAATTTGTGATAACTTGCCTACCTTATTCATTTGAAATTAACAGGTAAGAAAAATTGCTATTATTTTCTGTTATTTTAGCCCGTCACCAGACGGCAACATGTTAGACTGGTCCAAATTCAAAGATGTTACAGACGACAATTTTAGCGAATGAAATGTAGAATTCTTTAGTCTTTTGGGATAGAAACACTGCGGGAAATGAAGAAAGTGCTTGTCATAAAACAAAGGGATTTTAGCCCTGGTGCTAAGTTTTCTTCACATTTTCTATCGGGTATGTTTCCTATAAATGATATTACATTGTAGAAATTAACTAGGCGGGTAGGTAAAGTTAGATGTAGACAATGTTTTAGGACTAAGTGAACTTGGTGTGAATTTTCTCTGGGCAGAAATGATCTATACATACACGTTGACAAATCCATTCGACATTTCTTGAACATATCTATTACATGTTTGTATGTTCGACAACCTAACATGCCCCCCCACTTAGTGAAGCAATCATAGTTAAGACATAGCACTTATTAGTGGAAATGATTCACTCATAGTTACCCTTTCCCAAACATATGAGTTATAGCATACGACGTAACTAATAGAAAGGATATTTTGGCACCACTTTCTCCTTTTGCATCAACATTTTCTGTGCTATATTGTTCACAAATCATATACTGACGTCAAATAAAAACGCCTCAGCTTTAATAAATGTCCGATTATTCAATAAACCTGATTTGAAATTACAAATACTGATTTCCATCTGTAAATTTGATTATCTGTCGTTGAAAAATGATGATAAAGATATCATCAAATTGTTACAGTTTACAAAAACGGCACATTTAAACAGAGCGGTATCAGAATTTCCATTTAAAAAGCAGTAGCCCGTGGTTCAAACTTTACTTGCGACGACAAAAGATACCGTAAAACGTCTTATTTGGTGACCAAAAATAGTGAATACTAAACCAGACGTCGATTTCAACGTCTCAAGCCTGAAACGCATATGACGTTAACGTAAGACAGCTTCTTGTATAACAGGCGTTACATGAGGCCTATCTGACTTTGGCCGATTGGAAAATGTTTCTGTAACTCTTACTCGTCGACCAAGATGGCTAAACGTGCAGTGCAAGACGTCAAAACGTCAGGCGGCTTGTTCTTGATTTTCTCGTATTCGAAAATGGCTAATCTACGAGCTCTATTTTCCAAGCAGTGTGTCTATTTCAAATGTTACTTGCAACAACAATAGTTGCCAGAAACACACTTATTTGACTACCACATTTACCGACTGTTCGACAGAACGACGATAAAAACGTCACAAACCTGAAACGTACATGACGTTAACGTGGATAATCATCTTGCTTTACAAGCGTTACGTGAAGTCTAGTTGAGCGTGGCCGATCAAAAAACGTTCGCAGAATTCTAACGCGTCGATCAAGACACAGAATCGAGAAACACACTATGTTAAACTGTCTCGCGACTTGTTTGTGCGTTCGTCGCATTCAAAAATGGCTATATTACGGGCTCATTTTTTAGAATTTAGTCGTTGAATCTTTCAATTCGGATGTTTCATAAGAACCACTTTGAATTCCTGGTTGCCTATCCACTAACACAGTTGCCTATCCACTAACACATGTTACTGAGTAAAATGTAATAAATTTCATCACGTGATGTCCATACACAAAGCGCACATAGAAAACGTGGCCAGTCACCGGAAATGGACATGTTAATGGATAGAAACGCATAATTTTTCATTTGCCGTAATTGTCGGTCAAAATGATGATATACAGTATACATTTCAACAACATTGTAATAGACATAAGGAAAATACCGACAGATTTCATTGGAGCGTTTTTATTTGACGTCAGTATATTTGCAATAATATACATCAATGCAGCTTTTCAATTTGAAACATCCGAAATATTTGTCATGTGGAAAAGGGTTAGTCAATCAATTTAGTCAAATTTTACATGTAAGGTTTAGACGGCGCCTGTTAAAATGGCAATGCATTTTGTGCTAAAAATAGATTTAATTAACGGTTATGTTTTGATAAACCGACAGTGTTGTTATAATATCTCGTAACTACGGCTTGGATCAAGCCGTAGATACGAGAATTTACAACAACACACACGAAATACTATTGTTTGTCCGAAATAACGTCACGGTTAAGTTGATAAAATCGTCCCCTAATGCAATGGTCCTGCTTCGGAAACGATACAGCAAACTCTCAACTAACGGAGATAGTAACGGAAATTTCACTCTCATGAAGAAATGATCTGCTGATGTAGACGAGAAAGTGGATGTTAAAAAAGACAGGATTAATAATTATATGTTCAGCATAACTCAGAAAATACTGATAATCAGCATATTCTTCTTTTGTCTCTGTGTTTTCCAAACCTTTTGTACTTGTATTAAGGACGTTAAAAACCAGATCTTGTTTGGTAAATGGTTAAATTTACTTGTTGGTAGAGGATATGCTCTGCAAATTACTGTTGACGGTTATAGATTTTCAATGGCATGTTTTGAAATATTCGCTGTTCTTAGACTAACGTATTTCGATTGTTTTGAGCATTTCACAAAGGTGACATCGTTTTGACAACCCAAATTTATAGTGTATATTTGTAGACGATGGGTATGTGCAATACGCTGCTGATCTTAACTATCGGTGTGCCGATCTTGGCCATACTGGCTGCTTACATGATGGCTCCGACCTTCCCTGAAACCGCCAACAATCGTGGACTTAAAACTGGTTTTGGAATTGGCTTCAGATTTCTCAGCCGTGTGGTATGTGTCGTTTGTTTTTCTGATTTCGTTGTGTTGTGCACACGATAATGCCAAAGTAACGGACTGTAAAGTTGTATATAGTAGGAGTTATTATTTCGCTGCTTTTCAATAAAAACCACGTAACTGCAGCTTAAAACAAGCCGGTTATCAATCAAAACCATCGATGAGCCATTGGACGCCTAGAAAAATGCCACACCCCCATTGTTTGTCTTAAATTCTTCGTTGTACGTGATATCGATCTATCGACTGACAATCAAATCAATCGACATGCCATCGCGCCCCATTGTTTGTTTTAGATTCTACGTTGGGCGGAGCGATCTATCGATTGTCGTTTGGTCAATTGAAAAAATAAAAAAAAATGCAGATAAAACTTAAACTAGCAAACGCATGAACAATATGGAATCTGAAATAAGAAAATACTGCATTTACTTTGGAAATTTCATATCTAACTCTTTCCTACGATAAAATGATTGGCTTTTTTTACAGGGAGACCTGGGCGAGACGCTGGGATTTTCTAAAGTCAACATCATGCGTGGTGTGTTTGGAGCAATGTTTTCACTCGCCCCGAAACCTAACGACATTGAGGTAAATAGTCACATTTCTCAAAAAAAAGAAAGGAAAAAAGTTAATTGTAATGCAACCCATTTCAATTTTGCAAAGTGTCGAGAGTATAAACTGGTCTATATCTAAAGCCGTTGCAGACTTCCAAGATAACAATTACTGATAAAATTAATGTTAATCCCCAAGCTATAAACTCTAGCATACAAATCTTTGATGGGAAAGAAACTGCTGGCCATCAGCATTCTCTCCTTTCCTCTCAAGGATTGCTTCAGTAACTTTTCCTTATTGTGTTTGTCAAAAGTAGAAAACAGTTACGAGTATAAGGGTAAATAGGGAACTAAACTGACACGATTTAAAAACGCAAAAAAGGACTATTACAAATGGTATCTCCTACATCTTGCAAAACCTATGTATAGCCATGTAAAATTGCAAATGTTACAATTGTTAACATAACAGGACAGATAATGACGTTTAAAGCCACATATAATGCCTGAATGGACGTCAGATTATGCCAAACTGCACGTTGAGTCAAGGGCCTGGAACAGAACAGGACGACGACAGCGAACCCCGTGTTTTCACAGGCGATTTATCACCATGTCGCGATGTATAGGCCGCCCGCGATTATCAACCATAGAATTTTCTGTAGACTGAGCCGTCACAAATCTGTTGCGTTGGTGACGTTAACGTATACAGTTATGTTGACGTACAGTTGTTACACGCAGCTGACCGGGACTTGGGTTTCTGTAAATCTTCCCGTGTCGTTTACACATCTCATAAACCTTGGAAACGTCGATTCGGCTACATTAAAGCGTTCTAGCTTCCTTCATTTGCGAAACACCGCAAACCAAATGCCAAAAAACTCGGTACCTTTTTCGCAAAGTAAGCCTCAGCATTTTGCACACAATTTTCTTTCGTTGTTCTCGTATGTTTTCAAAAAGTAAATCAAAGTGGCAATTTATACACAAAAAATCTTAGTGATTTAACACGTGGTCTGAATGCACGAGACAGACGAGCATTTAGTGATGGGCGGTTCAGATGTCCGAATAGTTTACAGGAAACACGACAAAATCACTGAGGCGTGAAGCGTTTACATTTCCTCATACATGTCCCAAAATATGGTGCCGATCAAGGCAATGGGAAAGGAATGGTTAATGAAAACGTGTTTTGCGTTTTTAAATCGTGTCAGTTTATTTTATGCAGGTAGTCGTGATGTAATTTCGGACAAACAAACGGCATTTCGTTGGTGTTGTTATAAAATCTCGTAACTACGACTTGATTCAAGCCGTAGATACGAGATTTTATAACAACACTGCCGGTTTATGAAAACATAACGGAAAACCTAGTCTACTTTTAGCACAACATTCATTGCTATTCTGATAAGGGGGACTTTACTGATACTTCAAGTACGACCTACTTCACTACGATGATGTTTAATGAAGTCCATCCCTAATGAGATTCACAAGACGTCTGAATTATTCGGGCGACGTCGTAAACCTTCGGTTGTGAAACGTCCCACCGCCGAATCTTTACTAAGTCGCCCGAATAGATAACACAACGACTGTTAACGACAAAGCACGAAAAAATCCGACGTAGCGTGAATCTCTTTAGGTGTTAACTACCTTAAGTTGATGATTTAAGGATTGTAGACCCCTTCTTAAACCATTCCCAAACAAGACGTTCCTAGAAGAAAAAGCTTGGGAAAACATTGAAACAAAAGAAGAAACTGCTGATAACCAGCAGTTTCTCCTTTTGTCTCAATATTTTCTCTGCCATATTTTACACATATTCTATCTTTAATAGCTTCCGTTTCGTCATTTTTGGCAGTTTTAGAAGTAGATTACCCTAAAATTATGCTGTTTGGGAAAGGGTTAAACAAGACCCTGTCAGATAAAAGGCTTAGGAAGACATTAAGACAAAAGAAGAATGCTCTCTCAAGGATATGTGATATGAATGATGACATTTGATGACACTATGGATCTTGATCATACTGTGCGTATGGACAGACTGATTTGGATCCATATTGGTTTCAAATGCCGTAGGGGCTCCTATTCAACATCCCAGCTCATATGGAAAATCCGAAAACACATACATGTACATTTCCAGGACTATACCACTACTATTGAGGGTGTGGAAGTGTGGATTGTGAGAATGGCGGGTACTAATGACGAACAGTTAAAACCTGGAATAGTCCATTATCATGGGGGGTGGATGGATTATATTTAAACACATCTATCTTTCCAGGACTATACCACTACTATTGAGGGTGTTGAAGTGTGGATTGTGAGAATGGCGGGTACTAATGACGAACAGTTAAAACCTGGAATAGTCCATTATCATTGGGGTGGATGGATTATATTTAAACACATCTGTCTTTCCAGGACTATACCACTACTATTGAGGGTGTTGAAGTGTGGATTGTGAGAATGGCGGGTACTAATGACGGAGAGTTAAAACCTGGAATAGTCCATTATCATGGGGGGTGGATGGATTATATTTAAACACATCTATCTTTCCAGGACTATACCACTACTATTGAAGGTGTTGAAGTGTGGATTGTGAGAATGGCGGGTACTAATGACGGACAGTTAAAATCTGGAATAGTCCATTATCATGGGGGGTGGATGGATTATATTTAAACACATCTACCTTTCCAGGACTATACCACTACGATTGAGGGTGTTGAAGTGTGGATTGTGAGAGCGGCGGGTACTAATGACGGACAGTTAAAACCTGGAATAGTCCATTATCATGGGGGGTGGATGGATTATATTTAAACACATCTACCTTTCCAGGACTATACCACTAAGTACTATTGAAGGTGTTGAAGTGTGGATTGTGAGAATGGCGGGTACTAATGACGGACAGTTAAAATCTGGAATAGTCCATTATCATGGGGGTGGATGGATTATATTTAAACACATCTACCTTTCCAGGACTATACCACTACTATTGAAGGTGTTGAAGTGTGGATTGTGAGAATGGCGGGTACTAATGACGGGCAGTTAAAACCTGGAATAGTCCATTATCATGGGGTGGATGGATTATATTTAAACACATCTATCTTCCCAGGACTATACCACTACTATTGAGGGTGTGGAAGTGTGGATTGTGAGAATGGCGGGTACTAATGACGGGCAGTTAAAACCTGGAATAGTCCATTATCATGGGGTGGATGGATTATATTTAAACACATCTACCTTTCCAGGACTATACCACTACTATTGAGGGTGTGGAAGTGTGGATTGTGAGAATGGCGGGTACTAATGACGGAGAGTTAAAACCTGGAATAGTCCATTATCATGGGGTGGATGGATTATATTTAAACACATCTATCTTTCCAGGACTATACCACTACTATTGAAGGTGTTGAAGTGTGGATTGTGAGAATGGCGGGTACTAATGATGGGCAGTTAAAACCTGGAATAGTCCATTATCATGGGGGTGGATGGATTATATTTAAACACATCTACCTTTCCAGGACTATACCACTACTATTGAGGGTGTTGAAGTGTGGATTGTGAGAATGGCGGGTACTAATGACGAACAGTTAAAACCTGGAATAGTCCATTATCATTGGGGGTGGATGGATTATATTTAAACACATCTATCTTTCCAGGACTATACCACTACTATTGAGGGTGTGGAAGTGTGGATTGTGAGAATGGCGGGTACTAATGACGGAGAGTTAAAACCTGGAATAGTCCATTATCATGGGGGGTGGATGGATTATATTTAAACACATCTATCTTTCCAGGACTATACCACTACTATTGAGGGTGTTGAAGTGTGGATTGTGAGAATGGCGGTTACTAATGACGGACAGTCAAAACCTGGAATAGTCCATTATCATGGGGGTGGATGGATTATATTTAAACACATCTATCTTTCCAGGACTATACCACTACTATTGAGGGTGTGGAAGTGTGGATTGTGAGAATGGCGGGTACTAATGACGAACAGTTAAAACCTGGAATAGTCCATTATCATGGGGTGGATGGATTATATTTAAACACATCTACCTTTCCAGGACTATACCACTACGATTGAGGGTGTTGAAGTGTGGATTGTGAGAATGGCGGGTACTAATGACGGGCAGTTAAAACCTGGAATAGTCCATTATCATGGGGGGTGGATGGATTATATTTAAACACATCTACCTTTCCAGGACTATACCACTACTATTGAGGGTGTTGAAGTGTGGATTGTGAGAATGGCGGGTACTAATGACGGGCAGTTAAAACCTGGAATAGTCCATTATCATGGGGGGTGGATGGATTATATTTAAACACATCTATCTTTCCAGGACTATACCACTACTATTGAAGGTGTTGAAGTGTGGATTGTGAGAATGGCGGGTACTAATGACGGGCAGTTAAAACCTGGAATAGTCCATTATCATGGGGGGTGGATGGATTATATTTAAACACATCTACCTTTCCAGGACTTTACCACTACTATTGAAGGTGTTGAAGTGTGGATTGTGAGAATGGCGGGTACTAATGACGGGCAGTTAAAACCTGGAATAGTTCATTATCATGGGGGGGTGGATGGATTATATTTAAACACATCTACCTTTCCAGGACTATACCACTACTATTGAGGGTGTGGAAGTGTGGATTGTGAGAATGGCGGGTACTAATGATGGGCAGTTAAAACCTGGAATAGTCCATTATCATGGGGGGTGGATGGATTATATTTAAACACATCTATCTTTCCAGGACTATACCACTACGATTGAGGGTGTTGAAGTGTGGATTGTGAGAATGGCGGGTACTAATGACGGGCAGTTAAAACCTGGAATAGTCCATTATCATGGGGGGTGGATGGATTATATTTAAACACATCTATCTTTCCAGGACTATACCACTACTATTGAGGGTGTGGAAGTGTGGATTGTGAGAATGGCGGGTACTAATGACGGGCAGTTAAAACCTGGAATAGTCCATTATCATGGGGTGGATGGATTATATTTAAACACATCTATCTTTCCAGGACTATACCACTACTATTGAGGGTGTTGAAGTGTGGATTGTGAGAATGGCGGGTACTAATGATGGGCAGTTAAAACCTGGAATAGTCCATTATCATGGGGGGTGGATGGATTATATTTAAACACATCTATCTTTCCAGGACTATACCACTACTATTGAGGGTGTTGAAGTGTGGATTGTGAGAATGGCGGGTACTAATGACGGGCAGTTAAAACCTGGAATAGTCCATTATCATGGGGTGGATGGATTATATTTAAACACATCTATCTTTCCAGGACTATACCACTACTATTGAGGGTGTGGAAGTGTGGATTGTGAGAATGGCGGGTACTAATGACGGACAGTTAAAACCTGGAATAGTCCATTATCATGGGGGGTGGATGGATTATATTTAAACACATCTATCTTTCCAGGACTATACCACTACGATTGAGGGTGTTGAAGTGTGGATTGTGAGAATGGCGGGTACTAATGACGGGCAGTTAAAACCTGGAATAGTCCATTATCATGGGGGTGGATGGATTATATTTAAACACATCTACCTTTCCAGGACTATACCACTACTATTGAGGGTGTGGAAGTGTGGATTGTGAGAATGGCGGGTACTAATGACGGGCAGTTAAAACCTGGAATAGTCCATTATCATGGGGGTGGATGGATTATATTTAAACACATCTATCTTTCCAGGACTATACCACTACTATTGAGGGTGTTGAAGTGTGGATTGTGAGAATGGCGGGTACTAATGACGGAGAGTTAAAACCTGGAATAGTCCATTATCATGGGGGGGGTGGATGGATTATATTTAAACACATCTATCTTTCCAGGACTATACCACTACGATTGAGGGTGTTGAAGTGTGGATTGTGAGAATGGCGGGTACTAATGACGGACAGTTAAAACCTGGAATAGTCCATTATCATGGGGGGTGGATGGATTATATTTAAACACATCTATCTTTCCAGGACTATACCACTACTTTTGAAGGTGTTGAAGTGTGGATTGTGAGAATGGCGGGTACTAATGACGGACAGTTAAAACCTGGAATAGTCCATTATCATGGGGGTGGATGGATTATATTTAAACACATCTATCTTTCCAGGACTATACCACTACTATTGAGGGTGTGGAAGTGTGGATTGTGAGAATGGCGGGTACTAATGACGGAGAGTTAAAACCTGGAATAGTCCATTATCATGGGGGTGGATGGACGTTACTCTCACCAGGTCGGTAACATTTGTAATATGACACGTGGTTCAATTATCGTGACGACGATTTCGTTCGGAAATAAAACTGTAAATGCATCTTAAGATGCTGTAGTAACAGTGTACATGTATCTAAAGCGACGATATGACAACTGGCATTAAATGCGATGAATGCAATTTGTCCCCTAAATCACAACGTATCCTATTAATCACTACCTATCCCCTTAAAGGGACATTTCATTCCAATTTCATTTTTTTGAAGTATGTCTTGATGCCAAGATTGGTTATTCTAATGAGTATAAATACTATTAGTTTTTATATTGGGCATAGCCCAATATATTATAACCAGTTTTTCACTACAGACATCTCTCCAGACACTACGTTCTAACTCTAACCCGCTGAGCTATGTGTTCAAGCCAAACTACGTTATTTCAAACACCACAGAAACGTCCTTAATCATTCACTATCTTCAACGTTTTTCATCTTTTTCACTTCTGCGACAAATAAGGAGGGGGTTAATAATTACATTTGATGAAATTTTCGCTTAGATTGAATACCTGTTAGAATTTTCAGCGTTTTTACAATCTTTTTGGTTGAGTAAAGGAGCTTGAAGCAAAATAGTGTAACTCTAAGATAAATTCCATGTGGTTAAAATATTACTGCTCTGCCTACCAGTGAAAGCACTAGTCAACAGGTGTTTAACTGGGTTACTGGTTGACCTACTACAACTGTGTACCCTTAACCCATTCCCTAGATACAATGTGTGCGCTTTACCCATTCCTATATTCTGACCCTTTTAGGTTCCCATGAAATATATGTGTTTGGAAAACATGGTAGAAAATGAAGAAATGGTTGTGACAAGCAAGTTCTTCATTTCCCGCAATATTTTCTTCCTAGAAAGACCAAACAATGTAACGATTTATTTGCTTGAAATCGGCGACTGATAATTGGTCAACCCATTACCAAACGGCAAAAATTTGGACTAGTCCAAATTCAAAGAAAATGCAGACGACAATTTTAAGTGCATGAAATTTAAAATGTTTTGTTTTTTTGGGTAGAAAACATTGTGGGAAATGAAGAAATTGCTTGTCACAAGCAATTTCTTCATTTTCCACTATGTTTTCCCATGGCATTATCTTGTGAGGAGTAAAAAAGAGTCGTTGTGTGGTAATGGGTTAAGGAATCTGCATTCACTTTATCTTTATTGTTTGTTTTTTTTCAACTCTTGTGTTGAAGGCTCTTCCAAAGGACAATATCTTAGAGTTTTTCAAATTAGAAAGAGTTGCAGACGACGAAACGGATGACGATAAAGATGAAATCATGTCATGTACAATGAAGCACAGAAAATATTGGGACAAAGGAGAAAATTCCGGTTATCTTTGTATGTTTCATATTATTTGCTTCATAACAATGTCTTGTTTGGAAAAGGACGAATGGTTAGAGACTGGCCTATAGAGTTTAGACACTGTGATATTAAAATATTTTGATCAAAGTAAGATCATCATCTTAAATTTGCCGTTTCCTAGAATTTTAACATTTTAACCTCATATATACTGTTCTTAGACCGATCATTTGGACCAATGAACAAGTGCATTTTATTTAATCGAAATATGTTTGCAGATCAGAGATCTGAGTTAGGCTAAGCCTCTACAATGGGTCCGTACTTGGTATTATTCTGATTAGCTAAGAATAAGAAATAATCCAACATGTTGATTTAATGTAAAATCCGGTAAAGTGTAACATTTTCCTTTTTCCCAAACAGCCGCACGTTTTGGATTCACCTCGAGAGTGTACATTCAACTTTTTTATCACCTATGCACGTTTGCCTACACATTAATTAACCATTTTCCAAACGATGACGCCTTTTTACTCGCTTCATAGAAAATGCTTAAAAAACATCGAATAGAGAATGGGGCAATTTTGCAAATCAGCATATTGTCCTTTTGTCACAATATCAATTTCTCAGTGATGCCCAATATACAGTGCTGACAGCACTTTGATTTGAAGTTGTTGCCAATAAGCGAGAAACACGCATTAAAAGTTGAGACATAATCGATAAATTGCATATAAATCCGAACTGTTGTCCACAACAATTTGTTCAATTTTAACACAAAAATAGTAATTTCTCGTAAACGGCACAATATTTTGGCTTGAAATTTTCAGAATTTTCATAAGGAAATGAGCTCTTTCAGATAAAAATAAAAGTAAAATTTATGAAAAAAAAATCTGAAATGTCACTTTAAGCACAAACTGACCGGAAGAACTGATTTTCTTCCAGGATCGACGGTAAATTATCAAAATATTGTTTGTACGACGTAATTTACATTACATTTCTTTTATAATACGCACAGATGTTGGGTCATTAATCCTCAGAAAGTGGACAAACGCACACCAGAATTGACAAAATGTCACTATTCGTCCTACCCTTGCACAGGGAGAAATTGAATGTCCGTCCACTCTCTAGGAATCGGGGTTTGGATGGGGCTCACAAACATGTGAAAATGAATAAAGGGTTGCATGACATTCTCCGATTTTTTCTTATTATTTTCGAGCTAGAAACAAGAACAGTTCGATTAAACGACGAGACTCACCTTTCACCCGCCTATTTATGGGCTCCTCTAAACGCCAACCGGATATCCTCTTAATTTTTTCATACACAACCGACCGCGTTATATATTAAGCATGACCATTTCAATCATTTGTACAGCCGATTTCATTTGACCCGACACTGATCTTTAACCCTTTCCCAAATGGCAAAGTTTTAGGATGATCTACTTCAAAAACTGCCACAAATGATATAATGGATGTTATTAAAGATAGGCTTTGTGTAAAATATTGCACAGAAAATATTGAGACAAAAGGAGAAACTGCTGGTTATCAGCAGTTTCTTCTTTTGTTTCAATGTTTTCCCAAGCCTATTCTATTAAGGACGTCAAAACCAGTTCTTGTTTGGGAAAGGGTTAAGCAAAACATGTTCATATTTTACAGATAGCGTAACATACTTCAAAGTGGCTTGCATCATAGTGCACAGGTATAACATGTATACAAGAAAATATTATTGAATCATTTTAAGAAAAAGCCCAGGCGCGTAATCTATGAAAATAATAGCTACGGCTGCGACGTGTCAACTGAAATCTGCAATATATCTGCTCAGACAAGGTCTACATGTCTACAGAAACGTATCCATATGTTGTGTTCGACTTCATTTTTTCGTCATTAAATTCATTGATATTGAAACGTCATTATTAAGGTTCATGTAAATCCGGTATCAACATAAAATTTGAAGTTGATTTTTGCATTTATTCTTAACATGTATATGCCATATTATATATCAAATTAAAGCTCTACATAAGAAGAAGATGTTAAGCGACTTAATTCTGGTTTACCTTGTACAGCATAATCAAAATATTGCGAAAAAGGACAACTTCTTGGAAAACCGAGAACATAGTTATCCTTGAATGAAGTTAGCTAGTTTTTCACAAAAACATACACAGAGGTCTGATCTAGGTAGTACTACTACTTACACGAAGTTTCTTTATTCAGAAAAACTGCCTTTACAAAAAAAAGTTTGACATTTCTTTATTTTTCATATGTAATTCATGGTGGTACTATTTTTTTTGCAACATGAGGTATGGTTAGATAATGGGGTCATTTTTTCAAGCTGTCAAAGGCGGTTTTATCATAAATGATCATTTATTTTAAGTCTGTCGATTAAATTCAAGTAAAAATTGTTGCCACAGCCACAACATATGTCACTTGACACCTTAGGCCTTATTTTATTTTTCAATTTACATGCTATCAAGTTTTATCCCATAAATTCAAACGTATAACCCATTATAAAAGTTCTTTGTTATCAAAATTATATCAACAGTTAGTATAATATTCCCTTTGATTGTTAAGCAATATTGCTCAGTAATTGCATTGAAACTATACAGAAAAAAAACATGATACATAACTGGAAAATAAAATTTTGTAATGACCAACTTTATACGCCATACTATTCTTAATTCAAGTTGAAATCTTATTTCAATTAATAATTCATTTAAAATGTAAAAATGGGAAAAGAAGACATTTAAATTGTGTTTAGTATGCGTGGAAGTTGTTTATTTACGAAATAATTAGTTTTTGAACCAATTTTCAAAATGTCAACAAACACGAGTTCCGGTTTCTTATCATTCATAATAACAAATGACGCGATCAATAATCTTTGAAAATCGAAGAAGGATCGTGTATTCATTGTCTTTAAACTTATAGATGCTCTTAATTCTGATCAATTGCCAGCGAATATATACCTTTTTAAACCCCAAACTGTAAAATGTTTCCATCCGTTTTCATATTGTTTACACGTCCGGCGGATTACACACGGCATATAGCCGCATATGAGTAAGGCGCGTTAGTAAGTAGTCCGTATTTTTCAGATGTCAAGTATCAAATTCTACGATCGGTTCTATCCTAAATTTTGTACAATTTATCATCAATACAATCGTTTATCAATGTTGTGTGATGTTTTGTCAAATGTTTTATTTTTTATTTTGCGGAATAATTTTCTCGTCTAACCCGTCAAGAACGAAGGTGTGGAAACCGAAACTGAAAATAGGTAGACTCATTTTATAACAGAAAAAGTTGTTTACTGTCCATGGATCGTTGCTTTGTGCCATTGAAACACACACTACAGATATCAGGTATGACAGCTGCAATGCAATAGCTTGTGTAAACCTTATAAGTACTTGTGAATTACATCGTGCAAATTTTGAAAACAATTTTTGCAAAATGGCCGACCCAAAAATCTTTGCATGCCATGTGTTTTCGTGAATATCTCGGTTACCGCTTTCACTATTCTGTGTACGATGGTAGTAGTACCTCATTTAGAATTTGCACATTATATTGACATATTTGAATGGAGAAAATTTGTTATGGGGAAAAAGTTGCTGGTTTTGGGAGAAATCCCAATTTTTCGACTTTTTCATTGGATTTTTCTTCTCTGTTTTGCTCTGTCTGGCAAATGACCTATGCATATAGCATGTTATTGTCATAATGTACAAGGACATGTAAGTAATTTTCATTGAAACAATTGTTTGAATTGTTGGCAGGAGTGAGTCTGAGCGACACAATATCACCCATTCTGGACTTTTCTAATCCCTTAATGATTGTGTCCCTCATGCAAAATTTAAACATGAATCACCGTTGTTTTTACATTGTAGTGGAGTACTCGCCAGTCATCTTTGAGCTAGCCAGACAAACACGGGCTGTTATCATTTCTGTACAGTAAGTCCATTTTTACAAAACAAATGCTGTCTCAATTTCGTCGCGCAATTATAGGACACAAGCCTAGATCTTCACATCTCTTTCTAGAAGAAAATATTCAACAAGAGTTTCCAATAGACCCAACTTTGTGTTTAACACCGCGTAACAAATAGCAATAAATTTTATGCTAAAAATATACTGGTCTTGATAAATCGTCGGTGTTGTTATGAAATCTCGTAACTACGGCTTGATACAAGCCGTAGTTTTGAGATTTTACAACAGCACCAACGAAAAATTATTTGTTTGTCCGAAATTTCGTTACGGATAACTGGATAAAATCGTTTCCTATTCTGTATAATTTCATAGGCGCAAGACCAAGACCTGTGAAGACGGGAAGTTGTGTTTCAAACTCTAATACAAGGTCTATTCACAATGAAGATGCTTCTAAGACTTTCTCAATTAGATCTAGATCGTTACCAAAGCAGAAAAATATCGTCATAACACAATATCATGACACATCAATAGAATAAATTGAGCATCTAGAAATATTTTACCCACCAGCAAATTATTTCTCCTCCACAGTTACAGATTGGCACCAGAACACGTGTTTCCGGCCGCCATTGATGACTGCATCAAAGTAACAAAGTACTTCCTGAAACACGCGGAAGAATATGGCGTCGATAAAAACAAAGTCGGATTGAAAGGTAAATCTTACTTCCATTTTTTCTTATTTTCTAAAATGTGCATATTTTGCACTATGAACTGTTGGAAATGTGTACAAGTTTAATGAAAAGCACTTAACTTTTTCAGTCTCGTTCTAATCTTATTATAAATTTCATTAAACAGTATTTAACGCACAAACTCGTGTTATTATATTGAACGACAGCATGTTTTCATTTAAGGAATGAATGCAATTTCATTTTTTTCATGAAGGCATGAAAAAGAAAATCTAATCACATTGTGTGAATCCGCGAAGCGGTTCATACACAAGTGTGATTAGAGTTTCTTTTTCATTTAAGGAATGAATGCAGAACTTTTTATCTTTTCATGCAGGTACGAAAAAGAAAACCTAATCTCACTGTATGAATCTTTTATATACCTGCATGAAAAAAAAGTAAAATTACATTCATTTCTTACAATTTAATATTCTGAGATTTTAAAAAAACAACAAAACACAACTTTTCATAATTGATTTTCAACATAAATGACAGGTTTATTTTGCGGCGTAATACAATAATGGACAGGGAAAGTAGTTCTGGCATTTTTTTCGTGGAGCTATGAAAAAAAAATCAATCGTTCTAGAACGCTCGAATTTTAAGGAAGTCAACTAATATCAAATTATTCACTAGTGCAAAAAAGCCAAAAATACATCTGAAGCGGCTCTTTTGCACGTCTTGGTTGTGTGTTTCATCACCCTGTTATTGTCAATTGTGTCCATTTTAGGAGACAGCGCAGGTGGTAATCTGGTCATGGCTGCAGCTCTAGCACTAACTAAAGACAAAGACTCGTCTCTACCAACGTTAAAGTTCATGTCACTAGATTATCCAGCTCTACAGGCTGTTGACTTTACACTACCGTGCTACATTCAGTATGAACATGGTCCAGGGTTCTTGAACAAGAAGGTCATGATCGATTACTGGTTACGATACGCATTCGGGAATCTGGATAACTTCAATTTATTTGCTGAAAACGCGCATATATCTAAAAGCACACGGGAATCAAAACAATTAGAAAGAGTTAGTGCCAAACTCTTGCCAGAAAGATACCAAAATGTTCTAAAGGGTAAACAACTTGTTCCCCAGAAAGAGTCGCCAGCCAAACTAACTGATGAAATAGAAAATGTGATTCTGAATCCACTGTTTTCACCGTTACTTGCTACAGACGAAGAATTATCCAAACTTCCCGCGACCTACGTCATGAATGCAGAGTTTGACGTATTACGTGACGATGGTTTTATATTGGTGGAGAGACTGAGGAGTCTGGGAGCGGAAGTGGAGCATTCCTACCTCCCCGGAGAAGAGCATGGTTTCTTAAACATGGTGGAGGTGGATAAGAATTTATTGAAGGAATACGAAAATTTTGCAAAGTTTT
The DNA here is from genome assembly GCA_963680895.1 of Fragum sueziense. Classification (NCBI taxonomy): domain Eukaryota; kingdom Metazoa; phylum Mollusca; class Bivalvia; order Cardiida; family Cardiidae; genus Fragum; species Fragum sueziense. The sequence continues at coordinate 4,902,171 of OY804596.1, forward strand.
TCAACAAAACAATCGGAAACTAGTCTCAAATCGTAAGTGTAAATGCAAAACCTCATATATCGATTTTTCAAATTTCAAAGTAAAATATTGTATGTCCAGTTTAGATAATTCTTGCAGGTTTTGCCATATTTTGACTTATCAGTATAAATGACACATTATGTATGGACACTATTCTCCCTCCTTTAAGTTTTCCTAAAAATGTAATACGAGGTTTTGCATTAACACCGACGAAATGCTCAAATGTCAAAGCGCTGTGATAATTATATACTGTTAATAATTGTATATTAATCACAAAGTCGTGCCTTTGTATATATCATATGAATAAACAATGTCATACTTAGCTTGTACTATGAAAATGCATCTATGAAAATGAACATTATGTCGTTGAACGGTAAACACATTATGTTTAAGTATTTAACCCATTACCAGATAATGACTCTTTTTAACTCCCCACAAGATAATTTTCCACAATGTTTTCTACCCAAAAAGACAACAAAAAATTAAATTTCATTCATTTGAAATTGTTGTCTGCACCATCTTTAAATTTGGGACAACCTAAAATTTTGTCATTTGGTAATTGGTTAAGAAAAAATGATCCCCTAGATCAATATGACCCCAATCTAGCAATGACAGTGAAGATTTAGAACATGCGACTTGTCGGAGAAGCATTGAATTGTGAATCAAGTGTTTTTAAAAATTCTATTGTAGGATGGTCCAATTTGAAATCTACTGCACACATCAACGTGGATGGTAATAAAGATAGGATTTGTGTACAATATGGCATAGAAAATATTGAGGCAAAAGGAGAAACTGCTGGTTATCAGCAGTTTCTTCTTTTGTTTCAATGTTTTCCAAAGCCTTCTCTATCAGGCACGACAAAACCAGGTCTTGTTTGAAGAAAGTAAAAACGAAAGTAGATCTATATCTCGAGCTAAAATTATTTGCACAATCCTATCTGTAACCGAACAACCAATTCCGATAATTTTGGGGTTCAGTTTTAACGTAACAAGACAGCCCTTTAACAATCCCACAAAAAATACAACCAGGAAATAGGAGTAAATTGTGAATATCAGAGATGAGCATGACTCTACCTTTATAAATACGAGGGGTGATCCAGAATTAGCGGTACTGGCTTTATAACTTCAATACGAATCCATCGAAGCCAAACATTTTTTACAGAATGAAATGTAATTTATCAATGATCCATCGACGAAATATCATCAAAATCGGACACATCGATATCTAGATCTATTTTTCTTGTCTACTGCCTTTTTGATATTGGAACAGTCGACATTTTTGCCGGTTGTAAAAAGGGTTAAGACACGGCCACCAATCCCTCTCATTCATTGCAAAATGCTATGAGCGAAATCTCAGAAGAGGGACTTCCGGCTATGAAGAAACGGGACCCATTTTGAGTAAGTAAACACACGTTGTTACTTTAAATCGGTTATTTTGCTAGTTATGGGTTGAATCTCAAAAATCGCGGAATGCTATTCGATGGGGTAATGAATGATGTGTTATATTGCCAAAGCCCTTTGTTCTAGCTTACAGAATAAACTTGCAATTACTTTCGAAGTGAGTGCACACACTTAAGTTTACAAACCAAACGACACATAAACGACACATAAACGACTCCTACGGCGCTATCATATGCATTTTTCGAATGAGACATGTTCAGTTTACTATTTTATGGTCTCTTTTAGTATTCCGCACGTACGATTTTGAAAACCTTTGTTTATTTATGAGAAAACCAAGTATGCAATGAAGAAGAGCAGTAAGCTATGAAGAAGCGAGAGCAGCTATGAATAAGAGGGAGCAAGCTATTAAGAAGCGCGGACTTCATAATTCTTTCTTGGCACTCACATTATACTGAATGGTTATGCGTTTAGGAAGAATTGAAGACAGAAATTCCAATATTTTTTACAAATTTCCATTTGAAAAATCAAATTCTAGACGATAGAACGATATTAATTGTTATGCAGCTTAAACATGTATTTATTGCCGACCGGTAACTTACAGGCGCGTAGGACTGGAAACATTTTAATGGGGGAGGGGGGCTAAAGTCCCTGTTCTGGCTATTGTCGGAATTTTGGAGGAACTGAATTGGATTTCCCCAAAAATTTTCAGTGCAAAATAATGACAATTCAGCATTTTGGGCAGACCTTTTTGGGGTGGGGGTCTTAGCCCCACCATGCCCCCACTTGTTACTACGGGCCTGACTTATCATCATGTGGAAATGCATTTTTAGAACATACATGAGAATTGTTACTAAAATAGTAACAAATCGACATTATAAAAACGAGGCTCCCAAAACATGCGGAGAAAACAATGACGTCGCAAGTGCATTCAATCAATATACAGCGATAAAGCGCACGTGCATTCAATATACAGTAATAAAGCGGAGTTTTAAGTGGAACAAAAATGATAAAATTGAATGAATTCGTTAATAGCCGGTAAAATGGTTATTTTATTGGATTTACGATCAACCGTTCCCCGTTTAAAACTTTCGACTTTTGCATCTAAGGACGACTTCCGGAGGCTGTCGTGTGTGTGTGTGTGTGGGGGGGGGGGGGGGGAAAGGGGTCTTAGAGGAAATAACCTGATTCTGACCAACTGTCAGATTGATCGGACAAAAATGTGGCCTCTAGAGTGCATACAAGAAAAAATAACCGACGGACGCATGACGGACACAACGCAATGACAAAGGCTCGACTGGCCGCTAAAACATGTAAATAAGACCTATTTTCATTCAAAATACATGCAATGTATCTTGCGTAGGCTTAAAATTATTAAAATGTTAGGGTTCTTATACGGTTTGCCAAGTTTTTCCTAAATAGTTTACAATGACATTGGCGTCCGCATGTGCAGGCCTATGTTATTTACATAATTATATCATCATTCCAAATATAACCACATTGTATACTGAAAAGTCTTGAAGTAGGCTAATTTGGAAATTAGATTGATCTTACAATCCCAAATGTGAAAGAGTATTAACAATAAATTCGTATCACTTTCCGATCGAAAATTATAGCGAAAAGGCAAAACCCGACGCTTTGAATATCCGAGCTCTTATTCATAGCGTATTATATCTTCTTCATATCTAGTCCCCTTTATTCATAGCTGATCTCTCTTCTTCATAGCGTATTACTTTTTTAGCTTTTTCTCTCTATCAGAAAATCAGTCATTGGATTTTAATGGATATATATATATATAAGATAGAGCATTCGAAGCTTATGGGACATGTATAGAAGGGAATTATAGTAGAGCGCTCTAGTATTTAAACCATAATTTTTCGATCAATTTTGACATGTCTTCAAAACACAGCACTGTGATCACATGACAAAGCAGTTTGAAGCAAACACGGTGAGACCATGCCGAGGAGACATACTCCAAAAGAAGTTTAAATATACTCACCATCGAATAGCATTCCCCGATTTTTGAGAATCAGCCAAAAACTGGCAAAATCACCGATTTAAAGTAACAACGTGTGTTTACATTCACAAAATGGGTCCCGTTTCTTCATAGCCGGAAGTCCCTCTTCTGAGATTTCGCTCATAGCATTTTGCAATGAATGAGAGGGATTGGTGGCCGTGTAAGAAGTCACGTGTGATGAAATTGCTGAAAAAAAAAAACTCAACAGTTTTCTGTTTTATGATCGTAAATCCAACTTCACCATATATAAATATACACGAACAGTTCTGCAGTTGCTTCTACTTTAGGTAAAGGGTTACGAAATACCACACATCCTGGATAGTGAAAATAGAAGTAGTTTCCCTTTGGTAGTTTTACTTTCGGATTCGATCTTATATTTTGGCGTCGATTTTTGGAAAATGGCGTGTGCTTTGGACACCGAACAATTTGATAGTGAATGTATCATATGTAAGTTATCATTTACTGACGCTAGGATACTTGGTTGTGGTCATAGATTCTGTGGAGACTGTATTCTGGAGTGGGTCAGAAATTCGCCCGTCAACAAATCAAATTTCAAGAAGGGAGGTATTGATTGTCCGACATGCAGACAGGTAACACGACCGTCCAATATGGCGGCCAGTCCTGAAGAAATGGTTGAAAACCTTCCGGCTCCTGTAGAAGGACTGTCCGATGGTAAATGTGATGTTATTCTACACTGTGATCCCTGCGGTTCAACTAACACAGTTTCGGTGGCCACAGTTTATTGTCAAGATTGCGAGGAATACCTCTGTGCGAAATGTCAATCCACACACACGAAATTGAAACTAACCAAGGACCACACAGTCTTAGCCATAGAAAAAGGCCAGGATGTTCAAGTACAGACAATGGAACTGAAAAGATTACTGCATTGTAAAGTCCACCCGGACAAGCAGTTTGATTTCTACTGCAATGAGCACCAGGAACTTGCTTGTTCTACATGCGCTTTCATTGAGCATCGTCACTGTTCTGATGTCATTGAATGTGGAAAGCACTCACCACTCACTACAGCTGCAACATCTGCTGATATCACAGTTAAAAGGACAAAGAAATTACAAGAACATGTCAAGGAAACAATTCGTACACAGAAGAAGTATGAACGGATGTTGGAGCAAGATATGACCGATGTGAAAATTGAACTAAGGAAATTCAGACAACAGGTAGAACAAAAAGCTAATGCATTTGAAGCAAGAATGATTCGCGAAGGAGAGAAAATGCACGCGAGCCTCGATCTAGATATCAAAGAAAAAAGGAACCATAGCGAAGAAATTGAAAGAAAACTTGATGCTCACATCTGGATTGCTGAATCCATGCAACAAACCGAGTCATCTTGGAAGCAGTTTATTATAATGAAAGGGCTGGAGAAAGAGCACGCTGCTATAGTAGAAGGAATAGCCACTGACAAGCTGGATAAGTTTCAGAGAATTAAAATTCAAATAAATGAAAACTTCTTCGAGATCCTATCAAATGATACAAACGTTGGTGCTTTATTAAGCGTACAAAGGGACATAAAGAGACGCCCAGTTATCGCTGTTGCAAGTGGCACATTGCATGTTAGCATGATACCTGTAGGGTTGGTAGAAATGAAATATAGAACGAGGCATCGCGTGGTAATGGACTGTCAGTTTTTGAATGACACTCAAATTGTTGTTGCGCATAAAAGGAATGTCATAGACGTTTTTGACATCCATAGAAGTGATGTTGTGAACCAATTTAAAACCAAGTTTATGCCATTGAAAATCGCTGTCATTCCAAGTCAGAACGCTATAGCTGTGACACATTCAAAACAAAACAAAGGAACAATAATTACTGTTTATAACATTGGGAATAATTTCGAATTCCAATGTGAGATACCAACTAACAAAGAATGTTTTGGAATATCAAGTTGTGGTGACGATGTTGTAGTAAGCCTCTGTGAAGGTCTTGATGATTGGTCATTGAGAAGAATAAACCTACAAGGATTAACGATTCACGAACTAGATCGTGACACAGACAACAGACGGTTCAAGTCTCTCTTGTACTTCACGATGAAGGAAGGCGATGTCTACCAGTCGTGCAGTGATACTGATGCAGTGTACAAATTCAACCTAAACAGTGGCATCCCGGGGTTTCAGTATGAGAACGACTGTCTCAAAGGTCCTGCAGGCATTTCTGTCGACGCTAAAAATACTGTATATGTAATTGGGACGATGTCTAAAAATCTTCACATGGTGAACAAGCTGGGGATGGGCATGATGGTCGTTGATAACCTGCCTGGCTGCTCGTTTCCGACGTCTGTCGCATGCAGTCTAACTTATGGATATTTACTTGTGACAGACAATGAAAAGAAAACAGGGCCTCATCTGTATACATTACTGTGAAATTGACGGAAAGGAATCACTTATCCTACTAGTAGGTGATGAACTTCATACTCACAAACCAAGGGCACCAGCTACTTTACGTTCCTGACGAAGCCGGGATCTGGTAAATGAGCACCTAAGGCATTTGAGAACACCGTGGATTTAGATCAGCTCGCGTATACACGCAGTCTGATCAGTGATCAAGATCCATATTGTTCTTCAATATATTTATAGTGGATATAAAGCAACTGTAAGACAATATACTAAGATACAGACTGATCTCGAAACAAGATTGTAACAAATGTCATAATGGTCCTTCTTTCCAGATCAACTCTCAATGAGGGGGCGTATGATGTGGTATTCCTTGTTTGCGAAGATTGACCTTAACCCATTCCCAAACATCATTTTTTGCTCCAATACTTTCTTAGCATATATGCAAAAGGCATTTAAAAGATGCCATTGTTTGGGAAGGGTTAGAAAATAATAAGTTGACATTGTGGAACGGATGAGTTTTGATGTGCTCTCAAATTGTTCCCTTGTATGTGTATAAAAGGTTTTGCATTTGCAAAACTACAAAACATTGATAGACACAAATAAATATGTATAGCAGATGACATTATGAATTCAATAAATTCAAACAGAGACATATATACTGAGAGGCAAAAGAAAGTATACACTTTTTGTTTGTCAATATCTGTCTTAATTTCCACCGCAACGACTCAAAATTTTGTAAATTTATTTTCTACCTATAAACCAATAATTCAGGGGCCTGTTTCATCAAAATATCTATGACGTATTTTTGACTTACCGACGACTTACGACAAGTTTGGGTAAGAAACGCGTATCGCCATTCTATCAAAACCTGGGTTATGCGATTGTTGTTTCAAGCGATTTATAAGACATTGGTAAGTCAAAAATACGACTTAAATGTTTTGATGAAACAGGCCCCAGTGTTGATAAATTTCATCTGAATTTGCTGGACTACCTATACTCTTGCGACATGCCGATTTTGCTAACTTCGCACGTGCGACTTAGAAGTGCATCAAATGTTACCTTTAAATAGTATTTGATTTCTTTCTTGTTTACCATAACAAATCACAACGTTAATTTTTCTCTATCACGCAGCATGATATGAAAAGAAATTTGACATTATATACACACAAGCAGGTGTCTAGAAACATTCTACGTAAATTTTTATCAAAATCCGTCAATAAATTTAGAAGGAGTTATGTCAGAGGGCTTGTTTTCATCAAGCACCCTTTTGCCATGACACATCGTTATAGGGAAAAACACCAACAATGCACGCATTTTCCTAGGTGACTTGAAACTTTCTGGGAAAATTTTATCCAAATTCGTTAATAAATGTAGGGGTTGTGTCACTGTGGATGCTTGCATTATTTAATTTATTACATCCCCTTTTTCGGTGACGCTGTATACTATGAAACAATGGAAGGAAGAACATATACACGGATAGGTGGAGAAGGGTACATCAATAAACGGACATTTTCGTTGTCGATTAAAAATCGTAAATACTTAAAATAGATCATTTTTTTTAGAAAACATGGAATATCTAGGGTGTATACTTATTTTTGCCTCTCAGTATAATAACATCATAATGTTTATCTATGTATCTGATTCAAACAATCAAAATGAATGCTTTCGCTTAAATGTTTGAAGAAACCATGTGATTCGATAGACATAGACATAGATTTTATTGAAACAAACTTATACAAAGTTTCTGGTTATTTTACAAATAATACATTGAACAAAGATTGGTCATTGATGCAGAGCTGTTTAGAATCGGGAATGGCCCATTCACAGGCACGACGGTGCTCTTTATCTCGTCACATCCGTAGAATATAAGATGGGGGAATTAGACAAAACATAGTATTATTTGAAGCTGACGATTTTTCGGTGTGAACGTTTCCCCAATGTCGCGTGGGTTATCCACCGCGAATAATACGAACAAACAAGAATACTATGTACACGTATGACATACAGAGAAACGTTTGGCTATTTTCAAAGCCTGGGTTTATTTTCGACACGGTGCATTGTAAAGGGACAAAAGAGATCGATTAAATTTGAAGTACCGCACAGGTATTTGTTTGGGATCATGTAAGATGTCCTAGAAAAATGTAACAAGGGGGCTATGAGGGCCCCATATCGCTCATATGAGCTTGTTACATTTGAGTCAAAGTTTTCAGATTTAAAGCAGTAACAATATCCAAAAGAATTTCACGAGATTTCTTGAGAGATGTTTTCAGTTCCTATTTTTTAAAAGGTTTTATATATATTCCATTTTCGTTATGTCGCGTTACCCAAACTTATTTAACAAAACCAGACTTTAAACAAGAGCTTCACAGAGCGGTTGTCACGGCATGATACACCGTTAAGTGTAAACCTTCGATGTTGTTGGTAAAAAAGCTATGCGGCCATAAAATTGTGAACAACAGCAAAATAATTGATGAAAACGCCGTCGATGCGGTCATTTTAGAAAACGTGCCAAAAACTCCCGGAAAGGAAGAAAAATTGACCAAAAGTAATTAATTGTAAGAAAGGAACGAAAGGATTTTCGCAAGTTCCAAAGTCGCCAAATGAAGGCGTGACACTCCCCAACTGATATCTAATAGATATCACTACCAAATGTATATAGCGAAGTTAAAAATTCTCATTAGAAAGTTCTGCTAAACTGTAAAAGCAAGTGACAAATAACACACAATTACAGGATTCAAACTGCCTGTTTGACTATTACTGAAAACTATGTCCTACAAAAATTGAGTTAAGACTTTTCTGAAGTCTAAATAATTACGGATCTCATTAATCCCTAACTAATAACACGGTGTTAACAATAGGTCGAACAAAAAATGTGCGCTTCCCATTTTTCACAACACATATCTCAACCTTTCTAATATTTCCATCAGAACTTGGAAACAATCTGCTCACCCTACCCAATGGCCAATTATTGCGGACAAGATTATTGTCTTTAAGCAATACTACATCATTAACCTTGAGAGATGGGCTTGATTTTTCCCACTTGGCCCTACACTGCAATGATTGAAGGAACTCTTTTCGCCTGCGCAGCCAAAACTGATCAGCAAGGTATTGAACACGTCTCCACTGGTCTTTGTAGAGATTTTTTACTGATTGATCATCAATGGGCTGACAGTCAGTTACTAACTTAATGTTTAATAGGGCGGATGGACTAAGAACTTCAGCACATTCTGGGTCCATGGAAACTGGTATAATGGGGCGTGCATTAATAATGGCACTAACCTCAGCCATAAGGGTAACAAGTACATCATGGGTCAGATTGTGTACTTTAAGGAGCATGGATTCTAATATGCGTCTGGAGATCCCAATAAGCCTTTCCCAAGCCCCGCCCATATGGGAACTGTGAGGAGCATTGAAAATCCACTGACATCCTGACCTGTCAAGAAAACCTTTGACCTGACCATCCTCTACATTAATAACATTTACACCTGTATGATCAGTTGACCCCACAAAATTTGTACCTCTATCCGACCTAATTAACCTTACATGTCCTCTGATAGCAATGAATCGTCTAAGAGCATTAATAAATGCAGACGATGTCATTTCATCGACTACTTCTATGTGCACTGCTCTGATATTTAGACACGTGAAAAGAACAGCCCAACGCTTAGCACTTGCTTGAGAGCTCCGGGTCTTCCTAGAAACAACTTGCCAGGGTCCAAAAACATCCAAGCCTACATTAGAAAAGGCTGGGCCCATTTCCGTTCTATCTTTAGGTAAACTAGACATTTTCTGACACTGAAATTTACCCCTCAATTTCCTACATGTAACACAGTTAAAAATCAGAGACGATATGGCATGTTTTGCCCCTATAATCCAGTAACCTCCCTGTCTAACTGCTCCTTCAGTAAACACACGGCCTTGATGATGTACAGCTTCATGAAAATGCCTAATAAGTAATTTAGCAATATGGTGAGTTTTGTGTAGGATGATGGGATGTTTTTCACTGTAATGCAATGAACTCTGATCTAAGCGACCACCTACTCTTAATAAGCCTGTGGACTCTTCAATGAAAGGGTCTAACTTGTATAGTACACTCCCACGACTTAATGGTGAATTGGACGAAAGAGCCTCTATTTCGTGCTTGAAGCTATCAAACTGTGACTCTCTTAGGATAACTGAAGTTGCACATGATTGCATTCTTCCGGATTGAGAACTACTGCAAATATGCCAACCTCTACAAGGCAACTCTTTCTTAATAGAAAGAACAATATGTATGAGTTTGCTTATAGCAACTACTAATCTATACCATGAGGAATATCGTTCAAAACGACCGGATCCTAACATCGGCATTGTCATTACTTTAGTTGCCATGGATACTACTCTATAACTTCTAACTTCTTCATCTGACTGCGGCTCACACAAGGGGAAATACTCTGGTGTGAACTCTAAATCTCTAGTCAAGAATTCAGGGCCTTTGAGCCATAAACTATCTTTAAGCTGAATTGGACTACAACCTCTAGAACCAATATCTGCAGGATTTTTGTCAGAGCAAACATACCTCCATTGCTTAGGAGAACTTAATTGACGGATCTTAAACACCCTGTTTGTAACATACGTAAAGAATCTACGTGAATAATTGTTAATATAACCTAGTACTACTTTGCTATCAGTGTAGAAGTATACTTGGCTAAATTTTTTACACATATTTTCTTCAACTAGAGCATACAACTCTGTAGCCAGAACTGCGGCACACAATTCTAGCCGAGGAATAGTGTGTCCAGATGATGGTGCTACCTTGCTTTTACCTAATACAAAACTAGCATACTTGCGATCCAAATAACCGACAATGTACACCACCGCGGAAATGGCCTTTTCGGATGCGTCAGAAAATATATGTAGTTCCAGCTTACTCATCTTTGACAATGATGTGTCAAAAAGTTTCCTGGGTACTCTAATACTACTCAATTCTTTCAACCCAATCAGCCAATCATTCCATGTAGCTTCAGACTCAGACTGTACTGGTTCGTCCCAGTCACATCCACTTGATACTACGTCTCTTAGAATTAATCTACCTACTAAGACGACTGGTGACAAGAAACCTAAAGGGTCAAAGACACTATTTACTGTCGACAGAATACCCCTCTTGGTAACTGTGTGATTTTGTACTTGATTAAAAAAGAAACAATCCAGGTTCATATCCCACTCCAAATCGAGACTACGACTAGTGGGAAGAGTATCGAGATCAAAGTCAATACTGCCCGAACATATAGCAACATCCTCTTTTGGAAAGGAGTCTATAACTTCCCTAGAATTAGACAACAGTTTATGCAACCGAATTCCCGATTTGGCCATAGATGCTTGAGTGCGCTTTACCAGGTCAACTGCTGCTGATACAGTGGGGCATGAAGTGAGTCCATCATCAACATAAAAGTCCCTGTTAACAAACTGAACTACATCTGAATCAGAATGTTCTACAGATTTCCTCAATCCATAAGTGGCAATAGCCGGTGAAGGCGAATTACCGAAAACATGTTTACACATCCTATACTCCACTAAAGGCTTACTAGTGTCATTATTGTCATGCCAAAAAAATCTCAAGTAATCTCTATCCTGCTCATGAACACCAAAACAGTAAAACATTTGTTCTACATCAACTGAAACTGCTATTTCCTCATGCCTAAATCTAAGTAGCACACCCAATAGGCTATTTGTCAAGTCAGGTCCCTGTAACAGTACAGAATTCAGTGAAACCCCTTCGTATTTTACTGCAGAATCAAACACGACCCTAATCTTACCAGGCTTTTTTGGATGATACACCCCAAAAATAGGTAAATACCATTGTTCAGTGCTTTCTTGTATTGGGGGCGCAATTTCAGCGTGACCGTTTGCAAATAATTTGTGCATGAAGTCCACAAAATGTTGTCTCTTTTCAGGATTCTTACTCAAACATGTTTCAAGAGATTTTGCTCTATGTAATGCTTGTATTCTATTATTCGGCAACCGAGGACGGGGTGACTTGAAAGGAAGAGGAGCTGACCACCTATTCTCAGAATCTTGTACAAACTGTGTACTCATTTGAGTCAAGAAGGTTTGATCATCAACAGACAGTGATGGTACATTATCACGAACATTAGTAGTGAACACGAAATCGTACATAAACTGTGTTGATGTACGATCAATCTGATTGTCTTTACATGGTTCAAATAAAGTATGCCTACCATTGTCTAATATGTAAACAGAATTACAATTATACCCAGTTAAAACAGCATCATTTTCTGATACATGAAATTTACTTGTACATTTAGGCAATAGTGAAGCTCGCCCGTCACCTACAATATAGGTCTTTTTGACACTCACATTAGGGACAATATGTGCGTTACCGAGGCAAACTTCGCCTACTATGGACCATCCCAAAGGCAGGCGCTGAGCAAATGGGGCACCTTTGGGACCAAAGCGCTGTTCAAGCACATGGTGTACGTCAGGGACATCCCGACCAATCAAAAGCAACATTTGTGCCTTGTCATCTATTTCTGGGATAAAAGGGGCGATATCTGCCAAGTGTAGGTGATTGGCCGCTACACCAGGTGTAGGAATTTCATTCCTATCACTAGGTAAACTTGAACATTCTAGTACAGAAGGTAAATCAAAATGATCACTATTATCGATGCATTCGACAACTAAGTCATTGAGTTTGCGACCCTGATGATATGAAATACCACTGCAAGATGACATTGAGTATTCAATAGGTGTACCAGAAACATTCAATTGTGCAAATAATTCAGGCTTAGCTAAGGTTCTATTGCTTTGGTCATCAACTGTCACATAACAAGTTATACGATTTGCAGGGGCAGATTTAACAAATACATTTACAAGCATAATCTTAGCACATGATTTTCCCTCTGCATTAACATTTTCACAGATTTCAGTGCATTTATTACTAAGTCTATTTTGCAGCTGCTTCTCTGTCTCTTTCTCCCCAACGTGCTGATTCGCGGCTTGGTTGCAGTGACGTGCGACATGATCAGGTGAGTAGCATCTAAAACACAACTTGTTCTCGTACAGGAATTGCTTCTTCTGTTCCTCAGACTTTTCTTGGAACCTTGTACAATCAGCCAGGCGATGAGGCGCTCCATTATGAATTATACACTTTTCACTTGATTCACATTTTTGCATATTTGATACACTAATAACACTATTATCTGTGTTTGATGACACCTTCTCTTTGGGTACTTCGGTTTTGACTGCCTTCACTGTGGTTTGACGGTTTTCACGCTTAGCTGGGGCATCATAACTGAACGTGAAACTGGGATCATTGTAGACACTACTGTATTTCTTCATAAAGCTGACGAAGAATTTGAAAGGTGGAAAAGATACACTGTGGCTTTCCTTGTACGACGATGCGTTGGTTATCCACTTGCTTTGTAGACTGTAGGGTAATTTCTTGATAACTGGATTGATACCGACAGATGAATCGAAATATGCTAACGTTTTCTCATACGCTGGGTTTGATTTCAATCCTTCTATTTCTTGAAGCAAATCTACCAAGTCGTATAATTTAGAGAAGTCTTTATTTGTGATAACCGGAAAGTTTTGAAGTCGTTGAAAAACGGAGGTAAATACTCCCTCTGGTGATCCAAATCTTTCATCCAAACGCTGCCAAATCTGTGAAAGAGCTTGCTCAGAGTCATGTAGATAAGCCGAACGTAGGCTGAGTGCATGCTTCTTGGAATTAGGACCTAAGTATTTAATGAGCAGATCAATTTCTTCATTACTTGATAGTCCCATTTCTGAACTGATAGAGACGAAACTTGCTTTCCAAACTTGGTAACTTGCAGAAGTGTCACTGAAGAATGTGAGTCTTGACAATAACAAGTCCTTTCTCAGAAGATACTGGGTAACACCAGCTGAAGGATCGGATTCAGTGATTTGAGGTTCCTTACTGTTAGGAGTCTTACAATTGTCAATAAATTGCTGTACTTTTTCATGAGGGCTTTGATGAGGTAGTTGCCCAACTATTTCGGAACGATTACTGGAACCGGAACCCCCTAATTCTTCAGCCTCAGCCTTCAGGGCTTCAGCCTCCTTTCGCATTTTCAGAACTTCCAAATCAGCATCCAAAATTGCCTGCTTTTTTTTTATTTCTGCTTCCTGTACAGCGAACAGAGCTCTAACCTCTGCCGCTTTAGCTTTTGCTCGAATACTGCTTGATGTTGATGCATGGCAGCTAGATCTCGACATGGTCTCTATTTTTTCAGATTTTACAGTCTGGACTACTTTAAGATGATTTTCTACCTTATTTTCAATTAGCATGAAGTCATTTTCAAGCCAGTTAAGTTGTGTCTGACTTTCTTCGGTTTTGGTATTATTGAGGAACTTTGAGTAGATGGCAAAGTTCGTCTGTAACACATTGTAAAGTTCTTTACATCTTTGTAAATGCTGATTTAATGATGATAAAGTACTATTGATTGATATGTCGGCAGAATCGATATACTGCACAATGTCTTTCTGGGACTTTATATAATTACTATAACATGTTTGGTCCTCTGCTTGATACAGCTCCATTGCCTTCGGTGTTAATGTCCGATGAGGCCTTGTGTTCATCTCACTTATGGGTGGTAGCTTTTTTACTGTCACGGCATGATACACCGTTAAGTGTAAACCTTCGATGTTGTTGGTAAAAAAGCTATGCGGCCATAAAATTGTGAACAACAGCAAAATAATTGATGAAAACGCCGTCGATGCGGTCATTTTAGAAAACGTGCCAAAAACTCCCGGAAAGGAAGAAAAATTGACCAAAAGTAATTAATTGTAAGAAAGGAACGAAAGGATTTTCGCAAGTTCCAAAGTCGCCAAATGAAGGCGTGACAGCGGTGCATATACGCCCGAGAGGGCTTGTCAGTAAAATTGGCCATTTTTTTCAATTCAAGGGCAGATAATTCAAACATGAATTGTTATCATAATTTTGTTTGCACAACCAGACACCATAAAGATTCATTGTGGCTGGTTTTATTAAATTCTGGTTGAAACTGTAGGAGTTAAGCACACGAGAAAATGGGCATCTTTGACAAAATGGACATTTTCCCTTAAAATTCAAGGGCAGATCATTCAAGAACGAAAACAGTTATTTGAATTCCGTAAGCGGTGTGCACAACTAGACACCATGGAGATTAATTGTGTCAAGTTTGATTAAATTCTGATCAAAACTATTAGGAGGAGTTGCGCACACAAGAAAATGGGCATTTTTAATTCAAGGGCAGATAATTCAAGAACGAAAAGAGTTATCTGAATTCCGTTTGCGGTGTAAAGCGGTCAAAACTGTAGGAGGAGTCGCGCACACAAGAAATTGCTAACGGATGGACGGACGGACAGACGGACGGACGGACAGACAGACGACCGGGGTCATAAGATAACACGACCCTTCGGGCACATAACTAGAAGACCTGAAGGTCTTGAGTCGCTCCACAGGCCTGAATTTCATGTAATTTCTAATCCAAGTTTTTATTAGATTGTTCAATGCTTGTGTTTCATAGAGCAAAAAGAAAGTTACAAAACTAGATTGTTCAAAATGTGTGGTTCTTGAAGTAAAGAAAGTAAAACTATATGTTTGCCATTTGAGAAAGGGTAAAAGGCAATTGGAGAACATTCCAGCTAAGGATGATACTAGCAATTAAAATTTTACTTCTTCCAAACAGATCTAAATTAACAGATCATTGATTACTCCAAAATATTTCATATTTCTAAAAATAAATTTTGAGCTAAAAATAGATTTTGAGCTAAAAATAGATGTTGGGAAATACCCTATTCCAAAATTAATGCAAATGGCAAACCTGAATTTCTTGTAATATCAATTAAGTCCAAGTTTTGATTAGATTTTTCAATATTTGATGCTCTAAATAAATAGAAATAAATAGTAAATAGAAAGCTAAAAATACATTCATATAAGATCTATTGATTACCAAGCTTTGTCTTTGTTAGAGCGAGTTTGGCTGTTAGTGTGTAAACAAAGTCACAATTAGCAATTTTGTCAAATTGAAAGGCATATAACTGAGGATTTTATATTCTTATCTAGCTAAGAATCACACTAATGCAAGATCTTAACTTCACCTACATCTTGTTTAAGTTTTGACATGATTGTTCAATATTTGTGGATATAAATACTATAAAATAGTGTAAAATCAAAGTCGAAAACAGCAATTTGGTCAAATTTAAGGGCAGATAGATCATGACTTAAGATTCCTGTGAAGCTGAAAATTATACTCATGCAAGATCTTATGGCCAGTAAGATAACATGAAAGTTTCATGTTGATTGGTGGATATTTATGGTTGTTTGAGTAAAAATAAGGTCAAAAATGGTAATTTTGCCAATTTCAAGGGCACATAACTCAAGACGCAATATTCAGATCAAGCTGAAATTGATATTATTAGCAACAACATTCTGACCAAGTTTCGTCTTGATTGATCAATATTTGTAGTGGCTAGAGTGAAAACAAAGTCAAAACAGCCATTTTTTTTTAATTCAAGGGCAGATAACTCCAGACTTTCTGGTTCAATCAGAATTAATTGAAGGAATCTGATAGAGGACCACCTAAGGATCATTCCTGTGAAGTTTGATTGAAATCCATCCAGTAGTTTCTGAGGAGAAGATTTTTAAAGAAAAAGTTGACGACCGGACGGACGGACTGACGCACGACGGACACAGCGCCATGACAATAGCCCGCTGGCCTGAAGGCCAGTGGGGCTAAAAATGTAGAAAGCCATCTAAGAAGATTGAGCTACTGGATCGGGAGTTATGGTTCTCCGGCATCCTCGGTTTAATTCGTTTAATCCTCTCTCAAATAAGACACTCCTAACAGTAACGGCTTTGGAAATTATTGAGACAAAGGAAGAAAATGCTGATAACTATCATTTTATCCTTTTGTCTCAATATTTTTGTACTACATTGTACACATTGACAAATCCCATTTTGATCAACATTCATAGTGTGTTTCGCAGAAGTTTTCAAATTGGAACAGTCTAGAATTTTGCTGTTTGGGAAACAACTTTGACTGCTTTTCAACAAAGGATTATTCTCTCCAGTTTTCAAGGATTATGTTCATTGGATTTGGAGGTTTTCTAAAGACTCGGCTTTCTTCCGCATTAGAGGCTCAAGATTGTTGAAATCCAATGATAATCATTTCCCAAAAGGCAAGGTTTTATGGTGGTCCAATGGCAATGAATGTTGTGCTAAAATAGACGGGATTGACCGTTATGATTTGATAAACCGTCGGTGTTGTTACAAAATCTCGCAACTTACGAGATTTTATAACAACACCAACGAAATACTATTGTTTGTCCGAAATTACGTCATGGTTAACCGGAACAAAAGCTGTTGCAGACGACATGGATGTTATTGAATTGTGCTAATAGCTAGAAATGCTACGTCAGGTCATTTATACTAGAGGAAAGAAGAAACACAACAAGTATTTTTTGTTATTTCTCTTAATTCTTTTATGTTGTTGAGTCAGTTGTTACTGATTATTACAGGGTACAATAGTACCGGCCGAAAATGACAGTGACGTGGGCTAATGTTTACTACTTGACAACCAATCAACTCTGTTCGTATTTCTAACGGTGCAAATCAGACGAATTGATTGGTTTTGCAGCAGTAAACATCAGCCTACCATTCGAATATTCTCGGATCTTATCGTTACTCAAGATCCCCTCGAACGGATTACAGTTGCCGGCATGAGCCGATCCTGCCCATATCTCTCCGCAAGCATAACAACGGCAGTCAGGTCAATAACAACGGAAGCAGACCAAACAACCATTTAAATCTACGCCAGAAAAATATTTGAAACAAACAGCGTTCTAAAGTCGACTGTATCCTCATAAATGTGACAAAATTTTACCAGATAAAATAATTGATGTGATTTACCGATTATTGACAGTATATTTCACTTGAATTATAACGTTAGCTAAAGGATTAATTTGTTTTGATGACGTCATTTACGCACGTCTACTTTCACGTTCAATATGGCGGTCACTGTATTACGCTCGAGATCATGTTGCAACCACGTTCCAACGCGGCAAAAGGTTGCAAACAGTCTCGAGGGTCGCGATTGATCAGCCTACGTCACTGTCATTTTCGGCTGGGACTATTGTACTTTATCTTCATGTTGTTCTTTGTTTTTACGTTTGAACCCGTCTTACCTGTGAGATAACGTGAAAATAGACGTTTACACGTTTCTCACGTGCAAACTTTTAAATTTGCAAACTTTACATAAAACTCCTTTAAATTGCGTAGATGCAAGTCGACTCGACAAAAGGCAATGGTTTTCGTTTGAATTTAATCCCTCATATCATTTTGCGACATATTCAAAGACGTCGTCCTGTAGCAATTGTGATGTTTACGAATGGAACATCTCAACCCGCAGTTACTGCTGACTTTGGTGCACATCGGTTGACAAAATATTGCTTGAGATAAGATGTTAGAACCAACGGAACAACTGACGGTCGCCAAAAAAGCGTTTATCAACGTCTAACGTCACGACGTTAAGGCCATAACGTTCGCTTATTTCACCTACCGAAACAAAGTCTCTTATCAAGAAAAACTGTTGACGCTATTTATGGACAGTACAGCAATACAATTTCAGCCAGGAATCGTTAACGTCAGTTTGGATTACGTGCGAGGACGCATTTAACGTTGACGCCAAACCACTCTCATTTAAACGCATATTGGTGACACGTACAACCTGTGACTTTGGTGAAATTCTGGCACTAGAGAGTCAAATGATGAAGTTTTACTATGCATTGAAAAAAAAAAATACTCGAATTAGGGTGATTTGAGAAAAACGAAAAACAAAACGTATGATTAAATTTATTTTTTGTTGCATTTCTTTTTACCTTTAGTATATATTACGCATTATACCAACTTGCAATTACATTTGAAAATAGAGGAAATAGAAGAAATGGTTGTCACCGATATTTCCCACTTTCCTTGAAAGCCGAAGATACTCTCGTCTCTTTCAATGCATCTTCGCTAGCCAAGGTTGAACTCACCTACGTTTGTATTCACCCTTGGCGGATTTAGTCCGATTTTCTTGAAATCGCGAAGCGCCGCCTAGCGGTTGTTCTGCTGGTTGTTTACGTCCATTATTGATGACGTCATTAACGCGCGTTGTCTTTCGCGTCGTACGTCGTGCAGATTATGTAAAAGTTAGCTGTTTTTTCGGTCGAATTGTCGAAAGTATAATAATTCGTCGATTAAAGTTAGAGAATTCCTGTCTATTGCAGTGAAATTCGTAGGAAAAATCGCCCATCTTCGCGTTTTTGAGTTGCAAATGCAATGCTCTTTCCCGCCCGTTGTCATGATTTGGTTACTCATAACAAATGTATCAGTCGACAATCTGATTGGTTCCAGCGAGACCTCGCTGGAACCAATGAAAACGCTTTCCAGGAGACCAAGAAAATCGGACTAAATCCGCCAAGGGTGAATACAGAAACGACGTTACGTCGTAGATGTCACCCTTGGCTTGCGAAGATGCTTTCAATGTAGGCCTAATCATAACCAGAGATTGGACAAGATACAATTTCAGCGGAATTGAGTTTCCAATGATGAGCAGAATTCTACAGAGCATGTTTTCCACCACATCCTCGCTCCCTAGTCCCACTGGTGGTGAACTCGGCCAAAGCGTGGGACGTTTTTTCGCGATCATTGTATTCCGTCGGTGTTGTTATAAAATATCGTAACTACGGCTTCGATAATGCCGTAGTTACGAGATTTTATGACAATACCGACGGTTTGTCAATACATATCGGGTAACCTGGTCTATTTTTAGAACAAATTTATTGTTATTAGAACTAGACAGTCCTGGCGGCCTGGAAGCGCTCCACAGGCCTGATTGTTAGTCTTGTTGAATACAATTTCAAAGGTTCAGGCTGCGCAAACAAGCAAATGCATGACCAAGCTGAAAATTACAAGCAAGTAAGATCGTATGGTCAGTAAGATTTCTGTGAAAATTCTGTATTGATTGGTTAATACTAATTAAATGGTTGTAAAAGTGAAAATAAAGCCGAAAATGGCAATTTTGTCAATAACAAGGGCACATAACTCATATAAAATTCAGATCAAGCTGAAAATCACACCAAGGCAAGATCTTATAGTCACCAACATTCTGTACAAGTTTTGTCTTGATTGGTCAATATTTGTAGTTGCTAGAGTGAAAACAAAGTCAAAATAGAGTCGAAAATGGCAATTTTGTCAATTTCAAGGGCACATGACTCATGATGTAAAATGCAGATCAAGCTGAAAATTGAATCAAGGTAAGATCTTATAGTCACCAACATTCTGCACAAATTTTGTCTTGATTGGTCAATATTTGCAGTTGCTAGAGTGAAAACAAAGTCAAAATAGAGTCGAAAATAGCAATTTTGTCAATTTCAAGGGCTCATAACTCTTGATGTAAAATTCAGATCAAGCTGAAAATTAAACCAAGGCAAGATCTTATAGTCACCAACATTCTGTACAAGTTTTGTCTTGATTGGTCAATATTTGAAGTTGCTAGAGTGAAAGCAATGTCAAAATAGAGCCGAAAAGGGCAATTTTGTCAATTTCACGGGCACATAACTCATAATGTTAAATTCAGATCAAGCTGAAAATCACACCAAGGCAAGATCTTATAATCACCAACATTCTGTACAAGTTTTGTCTTGATTGGTCAATATTTGTATTTGCTAGAATGAAAACAAAGTCAAAATAGAGCCGAAAAGGGCAATTTTGTCAATTTCAAGGGCACATAACTCATGATGTAAAATTCAGATCAAGCTGAAAATTATACCAAGGCCAGATCTTATAGTCACAAACATTCTGTTGTAGTTTTGTCTTGATTGGTTGATATTTGTGGATTTTAGAGTAAATTTAAAGTCAAAACCAGCTATTTTTGACATTCAAGGGCAGATAACTCAGGTTATTCTGATTCAATCCGAATTCTTTGAAGGAATCTGAGAGAGGGTTACCACAGGATCATTCTTGTGAAGTTTGATTGAAATCCATCCAGTAGTTTCTGAGAAGAAGATTTTTAAAGAAAAAGTTTACGGACGGACGGACGCACGGACGCACGCACGGACGCACGCACGACGGACACACCGCCATGACAATAGCCCGCTGGCCTGTCGGCCAGTGGAGCTAAAAACTATCCAATCAGATCTTTGAACTCACATTTCAACGTAAAATATCTGTACCTAGTTGTAGTGAAAAACGTCCCTCGCTTTGGCCGAGTTCACCACCAGTGAGTCCCTTCCTCTAGATAGATCCATACATGTGGAATATTATTCCCAAACTGACAATATAATGGAATGGTACAAATTAAAACAATTTGCCAAACAGAAATGTTATATAAACCATTTAGAGTTTTCATTGATACTAGCAAAGGGATTTTGAGACATTTTAAGTTGATTTAAGCGAGATCTTGAAAATGGTCCTTCTATCGTTTGATACGAGGGTTGGTTGGTAAGTAGTAAGCCTCTCATAGAAGGGGTCAAGCAAGGATGTCTATTTTCAGCCCCTGTATTCTCTGGCTATATAAAGGTGTGCAGCCGAAAACTGGTGTCATTAGGTCAGTTTATGTTGAAGAGGTAGCAGTCTAAAGTAAATCGGGCAAGTGGCTTTAGCAAAATGGACAAGGTTTCTGAAAGAGCAGTGATTCAAAATCTGTATAAAAAGGGTCTAACTTCGAAGGCCATCCATGCAGATATGGTTTCAACACTAGGGGGTGATGCCCCTTCGTATGCTACAGTAAAGAGATGGATAGGGGAGTTCAAGCGTGGTAGGCAGCGCCTTGAGGACGATGTCCGCCCTGGATGGCATGTCCGCGTTGCAACACCAGAAATGGTCAATAAAGTCCATGATATTGTTATGACTGACAGGCGGGTTACAGAGATATATAGCCAGTAAAACTGGTGTTTCACAGGAAAGAGTTCATTCCTTTCTCACGGAAAATCTTGAGATGAAAAAGCTCTCTGCCCGCTGGGTACCAAGGCTTCTGACAGTTTACCAGAAGCACGCTAGGCGCACTTTGTCACGTGCTCATCTGAGTCTTTTAGAGGCAGACCAGATAACTTACTGCAGAGGTTTGTGACTATGGATGTAACTTGGGCCCATCACTTCACCCCAGAGTCAAAACAACAGTCCAAACAATGGAAGCACCCTGGCTCACCCCACCCAAAAAGGCAAAGGCTGTCCGATTAGCAGGAAAGGTTATGGCTTCGGTTTTCTGGGATGCTGATGGCATCTTGATGATGGATTATCTACAAAGGGGCCAAACAATTAATGAACAGTATAATGCATCACTTCAACTGAGAGAAACCATCAAGCTCAAATGCCGTGGAAAACTCAGCAAAGATGTACTGGTTTCACCAGGACAGTGCCCCTGTTCACAAATCTGTCATTGCCATTGCTGCCATCAATGAATGTGGGTTTGAACTAGTAGAACACCCGCCTTATTCACCCGATCTTGCTCCATCAGACTTTCACCTGTTTTCACAATTGAATTGAGCTATTGCTGGTACCCACTTTCAGTCAAATGATGACGTCATACATGCAGTGGAGGCCTTTATGAACGATCAGGAGATGGATTTCTACAAAAGTGGCATTGGGGCCTTAAAACATCGCTGGAAAAAGTGTATCGACAAAGAAAGGGAGTATGTTGAACTAGAAAGACCTGAAGGTCTTTGAACAGTCGCTCCACAGGCCTGAATTTCTTGTGGTTTACTATAAACAAGAGGACCATGATGGTCCTAAATCGCTAACCTGAATCAAGACAACAAGAGTGATAATGGCACTTTTGTCAAATTCAAAGGCATGAAACTAAGGACGTTTTGTTTGGAAACAGTTAAGTAATAATTTTGTTCCAATCAATCCTGTAAAATTGGGTACAAATTAGCACAATGGTTGAAGTGTTTTTTCAATAATTATTTCATGATTTCGCAATATACAACATAGGGGTTATTTTCAAAGCATACTGATCAGATTGATCATTTATCATATACTAACATGATTTGGACCGTGGTTTGAAAGAATATAGCGAAAGACCACCATCTGATAAGCTTATAGGCTAATCCTTTCTTATTTGTTTACATAAGATAAACATTGGGCCAGCCAGAGCAACAGATAAGAGAAATAGATAAGAGAAATAGATAAGAGAAATAGGAAAGGCTTTCAAAATTTATTATTTAAATATCTAAACCCTATGCAGAATGTACTAATCTTTTCAAGCAGATGCTTGAAATGATCACCAACAACATAGGGTTTGATGAACATTGAAACAAAATGTTGCTTTTTGAAAAGCAATTATCTCCCTTTATCTGCAGCTTGTATGATTATAAAATTAAATGCATCAAAATTGCCTTGTAAAATGTAGAACCCACAATGTAGGGCTTAGTTTCCATGTATAGTAATGATTTTTGTATTCTGGAAGCCATTCATGACATGAGGTCTTACACAACATTTTAAGGTTCTAGGCGAAACAGTTTAGAAGAAAACTAAGTTTCTCCGTGACATCCCACAGTAAGGTATAATTTCAAAGCTGCAAATCTCCCCAACCCTGCCACACCAATATACTTTTAAAAAAAATTCAAGATACAATTTTGAAACGAAACACAAGGAACTTTCCAGCCAGGTTTGGTTCAAATTGGCCCAATGATTGATTTTTAAAGAATTTTCTTATGATTTCTATTAGTCCTATAAGCCCCTTTCTCCCTGACACGGCCACATTTTTTGACAAATGTAAAAATTTGATTAAAAATTTTGAAAAGAATGACTCAAGGCACATTCCTGCCAGATTTGGTTCACATTGGCCCAATGGTTGATTTTTAAAGAATTTTCTTATGATTTCTTGAAGTCTGATAAGCCCCTTCCTCCCTGCCACGCCCACTTTTTTGACAAATGTAAAAAAATGTGAATAAATTTTGAAAAGAGAGACTAAAAGAACATTCTTGCAAAGTCTGGTTCAAATTGGCCCAATGGTTGATTTTTAAAGAATTTTCTTATGATTTCTTGTAGTCTGATAAGCCCCTTTCTCCCTGCCACGGCCATATTTTTTGACAAATGTAAAAATTTGTGAACAAATTTTGAAAATATTGACTCAAGGAACATTCCTGCAAAGTCTGGTTCAAATTGGCCCAATGGTTGATTTTTAAAGAATATTCTTATGATTTCTATTAGTCCTATAAGCCCCTTTCTCCCTGCCGCGGCCACATTTTTTTGACAAATGTAACAATTTGTGAATAAATTTTTATAAGAGTGACTCAAGGAACATTCTTGCAAAGTCTGTTTCAAATTGGCCCAATGGTTGATTTTTAAAGAATTTTCTTATGATTTCTCTAAGTCTGATAAGCCCCTTTCTCCCTGCCACGGCCACATTTTTTGATAAATGTAAAAATTTGTAAACATTTTTTAAAAAGAATGACTCAAGGCACATTCCTGCCAAATTTGGTTCAAACTGGCCCAATGGTTGATTTTTACAGAATTTTCTTATGATTTCTCTAAGTCAGATAAGCCCCGCCCTGCCACGCCCACATTTTTTGACGAATCAAAAATTCGCGAACAAGTTTTGAAAAGGGTCACTCAAGGAACATTCCTGCCAAGTTTGGTAAAAATTGGCCCAATGGTATACGAGGAGAAGATGTTTAAAGAAATTGTGAACAGACGGACGGACGGACAGATGGACGGACAGACGGACGGACAAAAAGCGACCACAATAGCTCACCTTGAGCACTTCGTGCTCAGGTGAGCTAAAAAGTTTGACAAATTTATCTAAATGCTTAAACTGATATTTTCTTAAATTCTTGTGATTCTTAGAGCAGAAACAAAGTAAAAAGAAGCAATCATGTGGTCAAAGCGAAAAGAAGGTAAATGATTGACCAATATTTTGGGGATTTTTAGAGTGATGATAAAGTTGAAAACTGTCATTATGCCAAATTCAAGGGCACATAATTCAGTATGTGAGTTAATAATTGTGGTAGACTAAGGGAAGTAACTTTTGATATGAGCAATTTAAAGTTCAGTAAGAGTTGTTTCTTTATGATAATTAGTTCAAGAAGTTGCGATTGTGCATGTAACATGGTGGTCATGAAAATAAATAGACATTCTGATCTAAAACTATGATTTTGACTTGATAATTTATGTCTTGAACACCACAATAATCAAACTGAATATTAAACTCGAGCAAAATCTTATGGTCTTTCCAAATTTTGTCAGTATTAGTCTATATAATGTGGCCACAAAAGTGAAAAAAATGTCGAAAACTGAAATTTTGTCAATTTCTAGGGCACATAACTTGGATTGTAGTAATGCAATCATCCTGAAAATTACACAAAAGCAAGATCTTGTTGTCAACAAGATTCTGTCCAAATATCATCTTGATTGGTTAACAATTATGGTTGTTAGAGTGAAAACAAAGTCGAAAATGGCAATTTTGTCAAATTCAAGGGCACATAACTCATGATGTAACATTCCGATCAAGCTGAAAATTACATCCACGCAGGATATCATGCTGATATATATTCTGTCCAAGTTTTGTCTTGATTGGTTAATATTTGTAGATTTTAGAGTAAAAATAAAGTCAAAACCAGCTTTTTTGACATTCAAGGGCAGATAACTCAAGTTATTCTGGTTCAATCCAAGTTCTTTGAAGGAATCTGAGAGAGGGTCACCCAAGGATCATTCCTGTGAAGTTTGGTTGAAATCCATCCGGTAGTTTCTGAGGAGAAGATTTTTGAAGAAAAAGTTTACGGACGGACAGACGGACGCACGACGGACACACCGCCATGACAATAGCCCGCTGGCCTGAAAGGCCAGTGGAGCTAAAAATAAAATCGTTTGACAGTTACAATTCAAACCTTTCTATGTGAGGCTCACTACTTATCAATCAACACATGTACATATATCCATGGATAATTGAGTCAGAAGAGCCAGTATCATAGAACAGCTTGATCTTAACCCTTTCCCAAACCACAACATTTTTAGGGTGATCCAAACTAAAAAATTTTGCACAAGACCATTTCAAGTGCTTGAAATTTATAATTTAAAATTTGTTGGTCTTTTGGGGTAGAAAACATTGTGGGAAATGAAGAAATTGCTGACAAGCAATTTCTTCATTTTCGGCAATGTTTTCAAAAGTCAATATCTTATAGGGAGTCAAAATTAGTCATTGTGTGATAATGGTTTCATCTTGATCTATGCTGCTGTTTAAGATTTACCAGTAAGCCTACATACAATGAAGAATCTTTTTGAGAACAGCATGGATCTTGATCAGACTGTGCATATGCTGATTAAGATCCATTTTGTTCTTAAATAATATAAGATACCTTTTCCCAGATCCTGGCCCATTTCATTTAGCATGACTTTGATGAGGTATAATAAATAATAAGACACATATCATTCTATCATTTATAATCATTTTACTTCAATAATCATTAAGATACAGATTCCAAGAAAAGAATGTATAATGATATATTTAACATGATGAAATGACATGTCATGTAAACATTTATAACATGGAACACAATGTTTGAGACTTAGTAGAAATATACAGGATTTAACACTTTCTCAAACAACAAAATGTTAGTGTGGTTCAAATTCAAAGGTGTTGCTTATTTATTTTAAGTTGGTAATTCACTGCAAAACAACAAACTATGTATCTCTGGAAACAGAAGTCTAGCCCAATACCAGATGGTATTTTTTCGACTGGTCCAAATTCAAAGATGAAGCAGATGACAATTTCAAGTGAATGGTATTTTACAATTTTGGTCTTCCTGGGTAGAAAACATTGTGGAAAATAAGGATTTTTTTTGTCTCAATCAATTTCTTTATTTTCCACATTTTTTCAAAAGCCTTTATCTTCTTTGCCTTTGTTAACAGAAACATTATGTGGGAAGGTTTTGCTTTCTCCATTTGAGATGTACCAGTAATAGTTTACAGTATAATTTATCTGGGAGTACCATAAAGATTTTAACCTATTTTCTGAGCATCCCTGGTTAAATACTTCCACAACCTTCATAAACACTGGTGAGGAACTCGGCCAAAGCGATGGACGTTTTTCGCTACAACAAGGTACAGATATTTTGCGTTTAAATGTGAGTTTAAAGATCTGATTGGATAGTTTTTCTAATAACAATGAATTTGTTCTAAAAATAGACCGGGTTTACGATATGTATCCAAAAACCGTCGGTGTTGTTATAAAATCTGGTAACTACGGCTTTATCGAAGCCGTAGTTACCATATTTTATAACAACACCGATGGAATACAATGATCGCGAAAAAACGTCCCATGCTTTGGCCGAGTTCACCACCAGTGATAAAAGAAGCTATGAAAACAATTGAAACACATAAAGTAATGCTGATCACCAGACCTTCTATGTTTTAACCCATTACCAGACGGCAATATTTTTGACTGTTCCAATTTGAAAGGTGTTGCAGACGACAAATTTCAAGTTGATGAAATTTTAAAATTCTTTCCATTTTGAATTAGAAAATATTGTGGAAAATGAAGAAATTGCTTGTCACAAGCAATTTCTTCGTTTTCCTCAATGTTTTCCCTAGCATTTCCTAAGAGGGAGTCAAAAGGCGTCACTGTGCAGTAATGGGTTAACATATAATGGCTGTTTTGATTACTTGTTATAATGTTGTCTGCAGCACCTTTGATTATGAATCATTTTACACATTTTCTTGTTTGTGAATGGTTAATACAACTTCAATAACAATAGTTAAATTCACTAACATTAGCTCTATAAACTAAAATCCAAGATCAAATTTTTGATTGAACAAGCTGCTTGCTTTTTTTTTTATATAGTAAGTGTTGTTTTTTAGATTTTTTCTTATTATACTAAGTTACCAACCAAAGAAATATCTGCAATAAAATAAGGAAAATTTATATTTCAAAACTGCATGCGCGGATCCAGAGGGGGGGTCAGGGGGTCATGACCCCCCCTGGAATTGGCTGAAAATTGAATTTTGACTATATAACTTCTTAATAAAAGCCATCATTTTGGGCTTTGACCCCCCCTGGAAAAAAATTCTGGATCCGCCCTTGAAAAGCACACTTTTCCAGTACAAAAGGATCAAATTTTGATTTTGTATACTTGTGTTTGGGAAAGAAAATACACCTAATTGCCTAAAGTAAGCTAAAATGATTGTCTAAAATAACTTGAGTTGAAATTATTCATTTTTGAAATCAAATTAAAAATTGACAGGTTCAAATAAAAGCAAAACAGTTAGAAGTGTTTATCAATTTCTAATAGCAATAAAATTCTTTTTCTCATTTGAATGCTTACCTAAATCTGCTTCCCTAACAAGTTGATTTAAAACACAATTTTACAGAACCAACATTTTGAGTATGGAACTTACATTTACAGTGATTAAAATCATCATAACATGAAGAACACATAAAACATAAATGTTTGGCACAGCCAAAAACAATCGAACAACAATGTTATTAAAGGTTATTTCTATGCAGCAAAAGCTACATAACAAGGAAACAAACCAGTTTTTTTTTGGTAAAAATTTTCCAACTAACAACTCATTTTTCCGGTATGCAACCCTTTCATATTTATCAAATGGATCATCAAATAACTTTTATGTAATCAAGACCTGGGATTTCACTAAATTGGACACTGATGCACCTGGTCATGTTTTCTTTATTTTAAAGATCTAAAAGACCGGGGTTCAAATTCCAAGGTTGCACTACAAACAATTTCAAACTATTAAATATCTTAACAGATTTCTTCTCTATTTGAGAAAGACGTGAACTGAAATAAAAATTTACTTTAAAATGGCACACAAAATAAAATTAAATATTAACATTTTGATCAACCTTGATCTGTTTCATTATGAAAAGGACTTTATAAACACTTACAGGAAAATCTGAGAACAGTAAAATATTTCAAAAACTTTGATATTGGACAATTTTCAGATCATCCATTAGTCAAATACAGTTTAACTGTGATCTCGCCATTCTGTTTATTTACAGTTGCTACAGCTAATGAAGAAGCTATTAGAGAACAATATGGATCTGGATCAGAATGTGCATATGTACAGGCTGCTCTGGATCCATATTGGTTTCAAATGCTACAACTGACCCTTATCAAGATCCCAGCTCAGTTATTGTTACATGTACTTCAATTTCAAAGATGTGTTTAAAGAGAGAGGATAAGAAAAGAAAATCTTAGTCTAGCATTGTACAAGTTTTAAAAACAACATCGCTAAAAATCTAATGAACATGATAATTAATGTTGATGATAATAAGCCCTGAATTATGGTTTACTACGATAATTAGCAAATTCTCGCTTTATTGGAAATATACAATGTATAAAATCACAGTCACATTAGTTTGTCTATATTTACATAATGATACAAAACAAAATATACGCAAAAAGCACAACTCCTCCCGACAACAGCTGTGTTAGTAAAGAGTACACACAATCTAACCAGAGGTGCATTCTTTAGAGCGAGATTTCTTGAGATATCTTGAGATTTCTTAAGGTGTTTTAGCATAAAGCACTCTCTTGAGCAAGATTTTTAAGACGATCATTGCGAGCCGCCATTACTCTATACTTATTTCGGAACCCCTCGGTAAATTCTGTAGAATCTATATGGGAGAGAATTGACCGAGTTATTCCGAATGCTCCATGATTCAAAAACCACGGAGTTCCGAATGCTCCATACTTCATACAAATGACGTCATGATGACGTCATTTGTATGAAGTACGGAACATTCAGAACACCTCGCTTTTAATTTCGGTCTCAAAGACGCTGTATCAAAAACATCTTGAGAAATCTTAAAAAATCTTGCTCTAAAGAACGCACCTCTGGTATTCGAAATTCAACTTACACATGGATGCTTACGCTTCTCAGAAGTGCAAAAGTGTAGACTGCATGAATTTTAGACAACAAAATATCAAGTTTCATGAAATGGAATATACTCTTTCCTAACACAATTGTTAAATGATCTTTGACTAGAAAGCACATATCACTTTTATCTCCTATTCAAAACAAAGCTTTTGAAATTTTGGTAACCAGAATATTGTAACATAAGCTCATTTCAGCCACATTTACAATATTGTGTATTCAAAAAACAGATTTTTTCACGAAATCAACCAACTGAATAGTTTGACACATTGACAAATTGTCCACAAAGCTCATCATCCTTTTTCTACAAAACATCATTTACGAGGTTTTCCTTGAAAAGCAGCATTAAGATCAATTTTTTCTTCAAAATATAGGAACCATGATCTTTTTTCTCTCTAACAAATGTTTTCTTATTTTAACTCAAATAAATTCCTAAAATCATATTAGAATTATTAAATATCTTATTAGCACTATTCTCTATTTACATTCTACAACGCCTAATTCCTCAACGAATCAAAATGAATCTAAGATATTTAAATTCCTAGACAACCAATCAGATTGTATAAAAACATAATGTAACATAATCTAATAGGTTAACTTAGAATTAAAACCTCCAAGTTCACCTTTAAAGGTTCAAGACTAAAAGGCTATGGAATAACCACTAAAAATTTCAGTGCAAGACTAATTTTTCCCTTTCCCAAACAAAACAGCCTGATTTTGATGGCCCAAATAGATAAGGCAATGGAAAGCAACGAGGGAAAAGTCTTCTTTTTCCTCATTTGCTTTCCATTCTATGGTGAAACATTGCTTTTATCTTTAATTCTGCAATCTGTGATACCTTTGAAGTGCAAAATTGTGTTGTTTGGAAAAAGGTTAAAGTGCATATTTACATGATAAATGCACTAACAAGTATTGCACTGGAACCACAACAAATATAAAAGTCATTTTGATTTTCACAAGTTATTACGAAGACGTTAACAAAAACTACAGCAGTTTAGAACTTTGTTATTGTGACACTTTGTACATTTACACAAGTATCAAGCTAAAAAGAACCATCTAACATCAGATCTGTAACTAGCATGAATAATGCTTAACCCTTCCTAAACAACATCTGGTATTGACATCCCAAATGGAGAAGTCTCTGGAAAACATGGGAAAAGAGAAACTGCTTACTACCAGCAATTTCTCCTTTTCCCTCAATATTTTCTATGTTAAATCATCATTTTGATATCAATTTTGTTTTCTGCAACTATTCAAATTGTAGCGGTCAAAGCTTTTATCAATCAGGAAAAGTCCAATAAGGCTCTGTCAAATCTGATAATTTCGGAGCAAGATCAACAAATCATCGCTTTACAACAAAAACCTCGTATCTGCAGCTTATATCGAAGTGCAGATACGAGGTTTTAGTTAAAAAGCAGCAAAATGTTGTCAGATATCAGATGGCCAATCTAAGCTTGATATAAAGTAACAGCGGGAATGATCATGGAAAACTGTCTTGTCTAGTCTTTAACATTATGACTGCAAATATCTGTAATTCTGTCTCTTCTTTCTTAACCCTTTCCCATACAAGACCTGGTATTGACATCCCTATTTTAAAGGTTTGTCCACTGCAGTACCTAGCAGCTTTCAAATGGGTGCAGTCCATTTGGGAGAGGGTTAGTCCATAAATGTCCAAGATCCTATAATGCCAATTTTCATCGAAAACCTCGTATCTGCAGCTTGAAACAAGCTGCAGATACGAGGTTTTTGATGAAAAGCGGAGATATACATAACAATAATAATATATACTATATAGCTCTAAGCTACACTCACAACTATCTTTTCACTTTAATAAATCGCACATTATTACAGTCATCAGCTAATTCCGTATACTCATCTGGATTTCTTACATATTCCACATCGAACCCGTCAGCGTAACCCGACGTCACAATTTCTTGTTTTTCTTGTTCCGTCCAGCTATGATAGCTAGGTAAACTATTTTGTATTAACCACTTTTCACGAGACCATGCTCGCTTTATTGCACGATCCTTCGCGTGATGCAGGATTCTGCGTCTCTCGTGATCGTAGGTGCTACCATAACGAATGTTTATCACTGAATAATTTCCGTGTAATCGTACATCAGTTTCCGAATATGAATGCATTCGATATCCCTCCTGATGCGACAAACGACGGACGGTAAAGTTCATACCGTTCTGATAAGTTTCACTATTGCTCTGAATACCGAGAGTTCTTAACTCTGTATTCACAACAGAAGCATCTGATTTGATGAAATATAAATGGTCTTTTCCATTAATTGTATATCTCAAATCCAACACTTCCGAACTATTTAAAAAAGTACTTAATTTTTTCGCCCAGTTTGGCGTTGTGTCTAAGTATCTAAAGAATGCATCATTGTTTAGTAATGACATCACAACTCCATCGCCGAATATTGACGGTTCTGGAGCAGGTTTGATTTTCACGAAGGTCTGTATGGGGGACACTTTAGACTGAGGAACAGTTGATATGGAGAGCATATTGCTCATATCTCGACGGAATGTACACTCGAACGCGGACGATGTGGGCAGCAGGTTGTAGTCCTCCATGTTTACACGCGGACGGACGTGACCATCGTAACCCACATCAGGCGCCATACTGTCCAGGTCAAATCCAAGTATCTTCAACCATTTTGTGGTGTCTGTACAAATAGAGATATATAAAGATGAATATGTGAGACAAGTGTATCTTTAATGTTATCCCAACCAACAAAATTCTGACCTGTCCAAGTTCACAGGTGCTGCAGACGACAAAATTTATGCCATTTTCTGAACGAAAGGCTCCTTTGATAGGGTAAAGTCAGCATTTTTTTTCAATATTGCCCAAATGCTTTAATACTTGATTGCATTAACAAAATCACTGTCTGGGAAAAGATAACACCTTAATTTTCAAAACATACAATATGAACTCTTATATTGACTTTTGAAGGCAATGTACAAAATACAAGCATGTAATGTAACAACAAAGTCTCATGTGAGTTTATATCCTCATTTCATCTTCGCAAGCCAATGGTGACATCTACGACGTAACGTCGTTTCTGTATTCACCCTTGGCGTATTTAGTCCGATTTTCTTGGTCTCCTGGAAAGCGTTTTCATTGGTTCCATCGAGGACTCGCTGGAACCAATCAGATTGTCGACTGATACATTTGTTATGAGTAACCAAATCATGACAACGGGCGGGAAAGCTACTCAAAAACGCGAAGATGGGCGATTTTTCCTAAGAATTTCACTGCAATAGACAGGAAGTCCCTAACTTTAATCGAATTATTATATTTTTGACAATTCAACCAAAAAGCAGCTAACTTTAACATATTCCGCATGACGTATGACGCGAAAGACAACGCGCGTTAATGACGTCATCAATAATGGACGTAAACAACCAGCAGAACAACCGCTAGGCTACGCTTCGCGATTTCAAGAAAATCGGACTAAATCCGCCAAGGGTGACAACAAACGTAGGTGGGTTCAACCTTGTCTAGCGAAGATGCAACAAAGTCACATGTGAGTTTATATCCTTCTCATTTGGACTTTAAGATTTTTTTCGAAGTTTTTAATCTTTACACATGTATTGCAATGACTAAAATTATTGATACATTCTATGTGGGTAGGTCTCTATAATTATAGTATCTTAACCCATTCCCACAAATTGACTCTTTTTGACTTCCCTAAGAAAAAAAGCTTCAGAAAACATTGAGGTAAATGCAGAAATTGCATGTGACAAGCAATTTCTTCATTTCCCACAATGCTTTCTACCCATAAAGACCAAAGAATGTAAAATTCTATTCACTTGAAATTGTTGTCTGCAACATCTTTAGATTTGGAAAAGTCTATCGTAATGGATTAAAAAGCTAGTCTCAGTATAGTCTCTTATAATGCTATCTAAATTTCATTTTCATATATGAAACCTGTTACATACTATTCAAGATACATGTATATCAATTTACTCACCTAAGATGGGGAATTTTCTGTCTCGTAGATGAATGTTGACAAGGAAACGTTTCTGATAATTGTTCATCATTGTTGGATCTTCCATCAGAAACTGTAGATTCCTCATTATTTTCCTGTAGTTTGGGTTCACATAATGACCGATCATCGTGTCATACACCTGTCTGTCATAATGCACAAGTTTAGTTACAGGGTTATATATACCACCCTGGAACCCGATACTAAACTCATAATTAGGATTTGAGTCTGACACAACTTGACCTAGAGGATCATACGACATCTGTTTGATTATCAGTCCGTTCTCGTCAAACAGAACTATCGGGCTGCCCATTGGATCTACTGCAACATAATTTAATTTGTTTTGTCTCTCAAAGGCTATCAATATTCCGTTGGAGTCATAGTAATACTGAGTGAGTTCAAGCGTAGTATGGTTGTATGTGTGCGTAATTCTTAATGGATTTGAAACGTCTGCATAAAAGTATTGCATAATATCACCAAGGCGATTTCTCTGCACGATTAATCGTCCCTCATGATCGTAATCATATGAGTATTTATATAATCCAGAGTTTGAGACAAACTCCAGCTGACCTCGAGAATTAAACAACAAATCTTCATCATGTCTCTGAATCATGAACCCGTCCTGATCAAACTTGTACCGTCGCTTCCCGAATGTGTTGATCTTATCTCCCGCATCGTAGTCCATGATAAGTGTATCGTCCTGCTCCGTGATTCTGTCAATGTTACCATTGTTGTCATACATGTACTTCCACTTTGTCTCACCATTCTGTATAACATCAATGATATTCCCGTCAATATCGTATCTATACTGACACTGTGAAACATCTGTCAGTCCGATCATTCTGTTCCAACTACTGATTCTGTTTGAATCATCGTAATTTATCATCAATTTAAACCTGATATTGTCTCTGAACATATATTGCACTTTATGTAGACGGCCATACAAGTCCATTTCCCGACTAATGACCACATGTTCGTCCATGATCTTCTCTCTATCAACCAGCGGCCACTGAAACTTGAGATATTTCACATTCTGCAGCAGTCCACTGTTCTCATCATAACTCATGTTCATGGCTGTCGACTGGTTCTGCGAGAAACGTGAACTAATGGCGATCAGTCTGAAGTTTTTATCGTATGTGTAATCATGCTTAACATCCAGTAGCCTGTAATCGTCTGGGAAGTGAGCTCTGTACGAGGACACGAGCGACGAATCATACGTGAACGCCTCGATCAGCCGGTAACCCCTTCTGTTGACCTCTACTAGTGACTTCATTGCGATGTTGCGATCATACTCAAACTTGATCTCCGTCTCTCCGTACAGAATCTTGACTGGTTGTGCAAAATGGTTATATCTATAAACCACCTTTCTGTATTCACTGGGAAACATGATCTGCTGTAGTTTACCATTGCCGTTATAATCTTCTATATACGGCTGATCCAGGGTCGGTATGTTGTAGAAGAACCGCTGTGACTCAAATATCACCAGACGGTAGAAATAATGGCGACCAAGTCCTGGAGTACGGACAAGTTTGAGGTTCCCTTCTTTGTCATATTCTAGGTAGTATTGTAGACCACTCGGTAATACAATGTCATTGGGCTGAAAGAGAAGAAAATATATTCTTGAAATAGATCTATGTGTATGAGAAATCTAGATCTATATTAATACCTTCCCAATCAAAGGAAAATTTTACTATTCCAACTCAAAAGCTGACGCAGAAGACAAATGCATGTTTCTAAAGATAAGATATGTGCATAATATAGCAGCGAAAATATTGAGGCAGAAGAAGAAAATGCTTACAGTCATCATTTTCTTTTTTGCTTCAATGTTTTCAACTAGAGATTTCAAGACTAGGTCTACCTATTTCTGTGTTTGTATCTGTTCTTTAATATGTGCTCTTAAATGAATATCCTTAACCACTTAGCTTAAATGTTGCTTTAAATGTTGCTACTTGTATTGTTTGTTACATGGTCACTTCAAAAGCTTCATAAGCTTATGTTGTACATTATACATTGTATTGTCTTACCCACTTCCAATAAAACCTGTCTTGTGTTAAAACTTTCTTCTAGAATATGAATAATTCAACAAGTACAAGCAAGATTTTGTTGAAACTTATGTGACACATTATTTCTCCCTTTTATGGTGGCCAATTTAAAATTAATTCACTTGAATATCAGAAATTGAATATTCTACCTTTGTTCCAAATTTGTAGTTATATCTATACTGTGCTCCATTATTTCCTTTCTTCTCTTTCAAAAGTCCTTTCTTGTCAAATTCTCTCCTTTCCTCCAGTTGCCCATATTTCCAGTGGATGACCTCCCCTGCAGGGTTATAGGTCACATTGAGGGAGTGGTGATTTCTGGCTGGTATAAAGTGGGTGGGGAGACCTGAACTGTCGAATGCCAGCGTGATTATCTCGTGTAACTCACGATCCAGGATGGTCTCTGTGTGGGTGTCTCTGTCATACTCGATGGTTAGCAAATTCTCACCGTTAACCTGTGGATAGATTCAGAATTTTTTTTTCATGCAGGGTCAAGCTAAGCCATTCATATTATATCCAAATAACAATCCCTTACCATATGTTTGTGAGTCAAACTTCAGTAGCATGACCATTCTAGAAACTTTATAAGCCTACAAAAGTCAGACCTTTGTCCAAATGCCTGTAGCTAGATGTGGTGGCATTGATAAATTCAAATATATAGTCATGCCAATGAAGATTGATAGTTCTCAAGAACATATCATTAATGTTGAGAAAAAGTGAGTTTGAAAACTGGTTAAAAGAAGTGAAGTTAATACGGCTGTATACCTAAGGTTCTAAGAAATTCATCAATGGTCACCTGAGAGGAGATAGCAACCTATCTAGATTCTTTTACAATATAGACTACCAAAAACGCCAGCCAGTGTGTGCGTCTGTATTTGAGAACTTGATTCTTGTTTGATAATAGAGCTACAACCATATTTCTTCAACTTGCTTTTCAATCGCTCTTAGAAGCTTTCAAGCATATTAAAGTGCAGTGCAAGAAACACACTGTGCATTTTTCAGAAAAACTAACATTATTCTAACAAGCTTGGATATGATTAATTAACTGGATCCAGAAAATAAACCTCTTGAACATATAAACAATCTAAACCAAGAAATCTAATCTTTCCAGAACGATTTCTACACATATTGTTCAAATAAGTGCACATACGAGGTATACTGAAGCCTATATACAAATTACAAGGACAAATATAAACCCTGGTGTTTAAAATGTTAGCCACTACAGTCACCTGAGGATCACCATCGTTTGGTTATTGATAGAATTTCAGCAAATCCCATTTCATTTATTTATTTTAGAGGTAAATATCCCTCTTTTCAGTGTAATCAGTTGCGTCAAATAATTTTTAAAAGATTCAATTCTTGCTTCATTAAAAAGACAGTTCTTATAAGATTTCTGAAATTGGCATTAAAAAAGGAGCATAATGAGATAAGAAATAACTGAATAAATTTGGTCAGTGCTGTCGTCTAACTAAAAATACTCATACATCATCTTTCCAACATCACTATTAATCAAAATATTGTTCATTTTAGTAGTTAATTGGAAGCAATGAAAAGCAAGTCTTTGAAATGAAATAAAATAAATGAGCAATCATGCAAAAACAGCTATCTTGAGGCAATAAGCAAAAAAAATCTTTTTATAAAACAAAGAATATCATAACTTGGGTATAAATAAACATGTGCCAGAAAATATAAGTTTAAAGAAAGCATTAACTTCTGTGCAAAACATGGATTTAGGGCATGCCAAAACTTGGCAGTTTTCAAAAGCATAACACATCATGAATCAACGGACACCTAAAATAAATCTTTACTAAATCCCCAAAGCAACATTTTAACTTTATTCTCAGTCAAACAACTTTTCAGAAACATAACTGGTACTTGGCAAATATGCAAGACTTTTAATAAACCAGCATCATTTTATTATTATAAGAATATGAAAGGCAGATCTGGCAGAATTTTGTCCTGTACAGCCTATAGAAATTATGTGATACTAATTAGTTCATTTAGTATATGATAATTAGCTTTTTAGTATGATAGTCCCTTTTATTCTTAAAACATATTTAGCCAGCTACGAATTATTAATTAAATGCATGCATTAAACTGAAATAGCTAGCCCTAACTATAATTACAAATATAAATTAGCTTTTATTATTTAAGATAGTAAAAATTATGAAAATCAGTTTTACCAGGATAAAAAAGCATTAATAAAATAATTACAAGCACACTTTTTTAACCCTTTCCCAAACAAGACCTGGTTTTGACGTCCTTACTAGAAGAGGCTTTGGGAAAATATTGAGGCAAAAGAAGAAAGTGCTGGTAATCAGCACTTTCTCCTTTTGCCTCAATATTTTCTATGTCATTTTTACACAAATTCTGTCTTAAATAACTTGCATTTTGTCATTTGTAGCAGTTTTTGAAGTGGATCATCCTAAAATTTCGCTGTTTGGGAAAGGGTTAAAGAGAAAATTTAAAACTTAGTTGAATATTGATCCACATTAAAATCTTCTTTTGCTTCAGCCTTCTTCAACTAGTTTTTTGTGATGAACAAAATTTTCTATTTTTAACCAACCGTTCTAAATCATTGTCTTATGATCACTTTTCAAAGAACTTGCCATTCATTGCTACAACAATCCTGTACTACAATTCTTTTAAGAATTGACATTTCTAGACATGAAAGGTTTGGTCCTGAAAACTATTGTCATTTCAGTACAACAGTACAGTACAACTTTTGCACTTATCCCATGAAATGGTTAGCAAGTTTCAGCAGTTATACATGTATTTTAGCAAAGTGTGCTTATAAGTTATAAACTTAAACATACCAACAGGGCCTTTTCCTTGTATCCACCCGCATCATGCGAGTCAAGCATGCTATCATGCCTCGTAAACTGCTCCCCTACCCTCATTCTCCGACCTAATTTCTGGATACTCTCCTTCGTACGCCCCTTACGACGTAAATAAAACCGCCATTCTAGTCGGTGAACAAGCTTATTTGGAGCAATGAGTTTACGCTTGAAGTGCATTCTGTGTTGATTCTCGAGGACAGGATTTCCGCCGGACTCCAGGGCAACAGTCAGGTTGCTAGGAAACACCACAACGACAGCGCCATCTGGTAGATAGGTCACCTTCGTCTCTGCAGATCCTAGAATGGAATTTTAGAATTGTCCAAATTCAAAGATGTTGCAAAAGACAATTTCAACGGATTGAAATTTATTTTGGGGGGGCCTTTTTAGCAAATTCTTCATTTTTATCAATGTTTTCCAAAGCTTTTTATTGTGGGGCGTCAAAAGATGTCCATATGCTGGAATGGGTTGAATCAAACTATAATGATTGTTATAATTATAACATACCCTCAAAGGGTGTAATACATGCAAATTTAGAATATCATGTCATAATTATGTACCAGCATTATTATTTTGGCATGTTCTTTAAGAACTTTCCCAAAGATCCTTTTCTTTCATAATGTTATGCATGATGGAATCCTAGTTTCCTACTGACAGCCATCACAAATAGCTAAAGGAAAACTCAATACAAAGTTAGTCTTCTTTGATAAATGTGGACCATCACACTAAAGAGACCTTCTGCATAGTGTGAAAAGTATAGAGTTTGAGTTTATTGGGGTTTTACGCCGTTTTCAACTACCAGGGTCATATCGCGGCGGCTGGAGCACCTAACCGTGGGTTCCTGGTATTTCTTGCACCAGTACAACCACAATATCCAAACCGAGCCTCCAGCTGCTCTCTCACATAGATGATTCACACCCATTAGTGAGAGACAAATGACTTTTGTCAAATGTCAGAATGGATACTGGCCGAGCCGGGGATTCGAACTCGAGACCCCTGGATTGACAGACTCCGACGTAACCGACTGAGCTATCCGGGCTCGGCGTGAAAAGTATAGAACCTAGCACATCTGCATTAACTGACTAAGATCATAACTTTTTACTCTATCGAAAAATTGTGTATCTAGATAGTTAGCTGTATCTTACTGTACGCAGCAGTGTACGCTCATATCCCAGATGCGACATCTGGTTGATACCTTCTCAGAATGATTGATTTCTCACAATTTGTTTTTATTTACTTCCCAAAAGGTCCCATTTAGTGTGACAGGTAGAATAACCTCATAAAACTACATGTATTACATCTAAAATTCTTTTACATTGTCTAGATCCACATATTGAAATGGTTCAATGTTGATGATCATCATAAAATTATTTATGTACTCGGATTAGAGATACACAAAATATGAATAAGTAAATCTATCAGAATACATGGATTTAAAAACTTTTGAAACAATTCGGACAATACTAGATTAGCACTTTCTATTTTCCCCACAATTTCTTAACCTTTTTTCTCGAAAAATTTAAATGTTCAATAAGATTTAAGTTGGAACAGTCTGTAATTTTTTATACCTAGTACATGTAATGCGTAAATGATTCCTGTTAGGACATTATAATCTAAGTAGTTGCTTATAAACGGACAATTAGATGTACTTAATATTGAGTCTGCATGTTATGATTGGACAAATGGATGTGAACATGACATGAAAAATAAACAGAAAGCCTAAAATAAGCTTAAAATACATGCAAGATACAAGACTATTAACCCATAGCTTTTTCCTTTAAATGCAAAACAAAAGTTGTTGTTTATTTTCTTGCTAAAATTACACAATTGAATCAAAAGAAATCCATATTCTTAACATATCATGTTTTATGTCCTTTCCTTTTCTTTAAAGACATGAAAGGTATTCAACATCATCATGTAAATAAAACATTGTTATCATCATTCTAATATTTTTTACAAACAAACAAAATTTGGATAAAAGATGAAATAAAAGATAGATGAAAAACTATACTCATATCTGATTAAAACAAACATATAAAATGCCAGTGGAAGCAGTTTAAGCAAGCAGCATTTTTGTGTAGAAAAACTAACAAAATTTCACCAATACAAAAACTTCGGAGCAGTATTTTTAAAGACTATGCTCAAATGAAGGTGATGAAAAAAAATTCAAGAGTCTTTGTACAGTTAAACTCTGCTATTACTCCGAAAGACAAATGGGGTATGACAAAATTGCTACATCTTTGGAAAAATATTAAGCTAAAATTTGACAAAAATATATACATTATATACAAAATATACATAGATACAAAATATACAAAATATACAGTACTTATTTCGTCAAACTAGAGTGAAGGATAGTGTCTACTTCAATAATTGAGAGCTCTGATTATAATACAATCTACATGTACCAAACATGGTATTATTCCCCAAATAATAGAATCCTTGTACTTGAATTCCAATCTTTGAAAGTATCAACCAAAATAAAGCAATAAACACAAAAGATACTAGACAACAACAAAGTTTTCCATCAACTCTACTCTCAAAGCAGGAAAGGGGCATGTCTAATTCTACATAAGCAAGGTAGAGAACTCCTATGGCAGTGATTAGGAGAGTGACCTCCCTTCAGTGGGTGATCAATATTTGAACAGAATGCAATGCGCCGCATGCCAATATAATGCTTTGCATGAACCTTTGGAGGGGTTGTAGCGGACTAAATAGAATCACATATGAGCCAGGATCTGGGAAAGGGGCCCTTATAGTATTTTAGACGAACATGGTCAAGGAACGTCGTGTGCACAAGCCAAATCAAATCGGGATCAATGCTGCTCTTTTACAGTCGCTACTAGTCATGAAGAAGCTATTTGAGATCAACTTGCTTCTTGATCAGAGTGCATGTTTACGCAAGCTGATCTGTAACCATGTTGGGCTCAAACTTCTTATGGGACCTTTTTCAAGATCCTGGCATATTCATATGCACCTCAAACTTCTTGCTTTAACCTACATATCCAGATATTCCAGTGAACATTCAAACTTTCCAAGCAATACACATTTTTCAACTTAAAAGGAAAATAATCATTTTTACTATTGATTCAAAGTACTCATAATGTGTATAAAATTTGCCATTTCCTTTTCATTTTTTTCCAAAAGAAATGAATGCCTACTTAATGGTAATGATACTGTTGATTGGTAATTATGACAACCTTTTTTTGATAAACTTACAGACAAACAACTGCAAAACAATTTACCCCTGCTCTAGCAGGAGATTCTAAAAACTGCTTCAAAAATAACTGCTTCACAAATACAAATCATGCAAAAATCTTGCAAAATAATATAATTTTTCATCATCATGTCACATCCATATGTCCAAATTATTTTTCACCTAAACTGAGCCATGTTGTCAAATTTGTAACTTTCATAATTGATAATGATATCGTCACTTTTCAACAAAAAACCTTGTAACTGCAGCTTGTTTTAAGCTGCAGTCACAAGGTTTTTGCAGAAAAGCAGCAATATATTATACTAATTCACTTTATATCAAACTATACCAAGACAAATATTAAATGTTGCATACAACATTTACGATCATTCCATTTCAGAAATGCTTCATCCTTTCTATTCAATCAGAACATGGACACATTCTTTTCTAACATAGAAGTTTGAAAGTTGATAAGAGATTTTGCATGGTACCATCTTTCTACCTTACTCTGTTTAATTGATGGAAAAAAAGGAAATTTTTCACACAAAAAAATATGCTTTTTAAGTTTTTGAGCCTAAAAATTTTGTAACCATTGATTGGTGCACTTGCAACAAATCTAATTGACAATGAAACAGATTTTTCATATAAAGAATCGCTGCTTTCTAATAAGGTAGATATATATTTAAACATTGAGAATTGCTTCCTACTGTGTAAGACATTACATTCTATTACCATATAACATACACATATGTATCATTCTGTGTGTATTGTTATCACATAAGTGTGTGGAAGAGAAACAGAACAAAGTGTAAATGTAGGTCAAGGTCAGGAGTATAATGATGGTTATACATATTTCAATGGTTGAACTTACTATCCTTCATTCATACAATTCTATTCACTTATGCATGTCCTTTAGTATCACCAGTACTAGTCCCACTTCTTAATTTTTTTGCACAAAACATGACCATGTTTAGCAGATTCTGAGTTGGAAAAAACTACTCGTATCTGTGAGACACATTCTCCTATGCAGAAATTTGTCTCTAATCCACACTGGCTTATGAGACAAAAAGAAAACATTTCTTTAATTCTCAACAGACCCATTAACAATTATTTACAGATATGGAAGAAATGTCATTCAGCTGCTCACAAGAAATTTTCATATTTGTTCGAAAATTGACCTTTGACCTTCCGTACCTGACCTTGACCTAGGAGCAAAGTGAGAGTGTAAACTAGCAGAGACTTGCCATGCAGAGCAGACTGTACACTGCCATAGGTTGCCATAGCAACAGTATTACTGTTATCCGTGGTGACGTGTACGATGGAGCCGGTGGCGTTCACGTCCGTGTGGAGATGGGTGATCTCCCCTGTAGGTTGTCTGGCACCCAGCAGTCGCCCCATCTCATCGTACGAGTACGTGTACGTCTTCCCATCCGATAACTGCTTACTTTCTAACAGACCTGAGGTAGCATCATAGTAGAATGTATATCCAGTGTTATCTGGAGCGAGAAATTTCCGTAATCGCTGCATGTTGTCCATCTGTAGTTTACTTTTCTCTCCGTCAGGGGAGATAATCTCTTTAGCCTGTCTATCATAGTCTCGCTCGATCTGGATACTCTTACCAGCATTATCTGTGACAGCCACTAGTCTTCCGTAGAATGAGTTGATACTGTATGTAAAGTTATACATGTACTGATCAGTCATGATGTTTACAGTATGTTGATGTTGACCAAAACGGTTAAATATGTAAAGTTCCTTAGTTTCTGTAGAGATCACTTCATATTCACTCATCCAGTTAGGTGTTGGTAGTTCAGATATAACAGAGAATACTCGCAGATTACCAGAATCAGCAAAATGAGCGATACTATCTGGGGTGACGGTGATGGCGGTCAGTTCCTCAAACAACGCCTGGGCTGCGGAGGATTCTGTAGGATCGTAACATCGACATGTACTGCTCTGACAGTCACATTTAGACTTAGTCCCAGCAAAATGATGGATCCTACC
Organism: Fragum sueziense; assembly: GCA_963680895.1. Lineage (NCBI taxonomy): Eukaryota > Metazoa > Mollusca > Bivalvia > Cardiida > Cardiidae > Fragum > Fragum sueziense. The sequence continues at coordinate 4,945,902 of OY804596.1, forward strand.
ATCAGTTGTCACCAGTCTAACTCTGTTGATATGATGTGTGTCACTCTCTATGATAAACAAGTCACCATGTGGACCAAATGCCATACTCTGTGGGCTGACTAGGTTAACATGAGCGGCTATACTGGATGCCTGCTCGTCATCCGCGAGGACACCGGATGGTAGAAAGTTGTTGTCCTTCATGGGACATGTGATTGGCCGTCCAGCTACAACAACAACCTTGGCATCCTTGGTGAGCTTCAACACAATACTATCATCCAGAATATGTAATGTATCATCCAGCGGGTCAATAGCAAGGGACGTGGGCCAATGTAGGCGAATCTGAAATCACAAGAAAGTTTTCTTCAAATTGTGATCAAAATACATTTCCTACTCAGCAATTCATTGAATGATTTTACAATTGGAACACTAAATTGATGTCCTATAGCCAACTTTGTATTTCTGCTTTGTCATATCAGATCAATACATGAAGAGTAGCCAGTGTTTAGTAAAATTCTGTTGTACTTTGAAATATACGTCAATCATTTTGCAACATTATAAAGTATAACATAAGCATAACAGATTTTTTCCACAATAATTATTCCTAATAAAAGGTAAAATTTTCTCGTCAAAACTCAACACGACATTTTGGTTTAAGGCCAGTTGCAAAATCAAGACTAACCTCATCTGCTGGGACACTTTCATCACATGCCATGGGTTTCCATGCTCGTGGTTGATCTTGTGAGCCAATCACAGTAGAGATAACACCATCTGTACCGATCATACGAATGTTAGCCCCGTCAGCGACGTATATAACACCATCCTTGTTTATAGCAATACCTAGAGAAAGAATCATTATTTCATTAACAATTTTTCAATGTAAACTTAATGATGACAATGTACTTTAACAAGACTTTTTTTGTTACAATACCGATTTGCCTTTTCAAAATCAAAGAAAGTGAGTTGAACATTATTTAGCATGTCCCAATAGGGTTGCGACTCAGAAGCACCTATCACTATGAGGCGTCACTTTTTGACAAGATATGCAAAACACCAAAGGAAAACATGTCAAAACTCATTCAGTCTCAACAATATGGAAATTCTGTTGAATTTAAAGATCAGGATAGATCCAAACTTAAATTTGTCCTCTAAATCAAGTCTAGATCTTGTTTCATTTAACCCTTTCCGAAACAACACCTGGTTTTGACGTCCCTAATAGAAAAGGCTTTGGAAAACATTAAAACAAAAGAAGAAACTGCTGATAACCAGCAGTTTCTCCTTTTGTCTCAATATTTTCTGTGCCATATTTTACACAAATTATATCTTTAATAACTTCCATTTCGTCATTTGTGGCAGCTTTTAAAATGAATCACCCTAAAATTTTGCCGTTTGGGAAAGGGTTAAAAGAGTACCAAAGATGCAGCTTTTACAGAACCTTCTTTATCAACATCATACTAAGTACAAATCACAAAACAAAGAAATCTCACCTTTAGGCTGCAGGAACCTTGCCGTCAGCGCCATTTTCCCGTCACCACACAAATCTCTCTCTCCTGGCGTACACTCATCTCCTGTACCAGCAACAACCTCGTAATTCTGCTCGAGATCACGGACTGGTCCCATGGTTTTTACCCGGATAATTCTCTTGTTCATAAAGTCAGAGATGTAGAGTCTGCTGTCTACAGGGCTGATAGTCATGTACGGCTTGTGTGATGTGTATGTACTGAAAGAAGGAACAAATAAGTTGAAACAATTTTATCATTCCTTTTCTTTTTTAGCAGCTTTCTTCTCTACAAATATGTTATTGAAACATAGTCATTAACAATTGATATTTCAGACAAACAAAAACCAGAATCATACTGATAACACATAATCATTATTTATTTTTCATCATTCAATTCAAGTATGTATCGTCCTTGCAATGACTTCACTAGTTCAGGAATATACAAGTTGTTGCCTGCATATTAATCCATTACCAAACAACAAAATTATAGACTTGACCAAATTCAAAGATGTTGCAGACAAAAGTTTAAATTGAATGACATCTTAAAATTTATTGTCTTTTTGCATAGAAAATATTGTGGGAAATGAAGAAATTTCTTTTCACAAGCAATTTCTTCATTTTCCATAATGTTTTCCAAAGCTATGTCCTTGGTTGGAGTCAAAAAGACTTACTGTGTTGTAATGGATTAACATCAAATAATATATTACAAGAGGGCCAAGATGGCCCTATATCGCTCACCTTAGAGATCATCAAGATGATAATTCTTGTCTCATGTTACATACACAACTTCTGGACAACATTCATTAGAGGAAACAATTTAAACAATGCTGGTATTAGAGAGTTATACTACCATGGGAAGTGCAAAATTTACCTTTTGGATCTCTGATAAACAGAATTGGAGAAGATTGTATCATTATGAGACAGTTCTACATACAAAATTTCAAAATCCTTACACCAAACAGTTTAGGAAAACTGGACAAACACAAGTTTCATGAAGATTAGACCAAAATTTTTGCCTCGAGAGTGCTAACAAAGATTTTGTCATCAAGGCCCCTTTTCCATGATATCGACTGGAATATTACCATTTTTTAAAGGGTTTATCCTTGTGACTAAAACAAACATTCTTTTAGTTTCATGAAGATTATGCCAAAACTGTTGCTTCTATAGTGTTAACAAGATTTTGTCATAAAGGCCCCTTTTCCCATGATATCAAAATGGAACATTCGGATTGTTGATAGCTTTATCCTTGAAATTAGAAAAATATTCTGATCAAGTTTCACAAAGATCAGGCCAAAATTATGGCCTCTAAAGTGCTAACACGGATTTTGTCATTATGGCCCCTTTTCCTGTGGTATCCAACGGAATATTCAATATTCCAATTCTCTGTGACTATGCAAACATTCTGATCAATTTCTATGAACATCGGGCCGAAATTGTAGCCTGTACAATGCTAACAAGGATTTTGTCTTTTAGGCCCCTTTTCCCATGATATCAATGAGAAGGTTCCAATCATCAACAGGGTTCACCCCATATAACCCCCAAGAATCAACAACATATGGCCCTATGAAAAAATTCTGATTTGAGATGAAAAGGTTTTCCAAGTCAATTATCAAAATGTTAGAGATAGAACTCTTATCCCCTTTATAGACCCCAAGAATCAACAACATAGGGCCTTCTTTTCATTGCAAAATAATTAATTTTATAATGATTTGGTAAAGTGCTAAAGAGAATATATTAGTTGCAAAATAGAAGCAAGTCTGACAGAGTCTCTGATTATATAACCGAAGACTAGAGATTCAAATAGGTGTGGTTAAGGGATTTCCAAATTGTAATACACCTTTCAATGTTTATCAAACCCTGTGATGTGGGTATTCATTTGAATGATCTAATCAAAGCTATTTAAAATGATTACCAACACCAAAGGATTGCTTAAATAACAAATAGAATATATTTACCCCTTTTTACATGCACCTCCCAATTCTGGTACTGGCATAAATGTAAACAATTCTCGGCTTTGTTTATTTAATAGGATAAGATATTTCCCCAGTGGGGGATCAAAACCTTGTAACTCGAGCATTGTCAAGCTGTAGTTACGAGGTTTTGACTCCCACTAACCATATATTACCTGGATGAAATTTGATACCCACAACATAGGGCCAATTTTCATTGTATCACAATAATTTGAAGTATTTTGGTAGAGGGCCTTGAGATGATTCTACACACAAAATTTCAAGACTCTAGGCCTTATAGATTGTGAGGAGAAGATTTTTTAGTAATTGTGGACGGACAGACGGACGGACGGACGGACGGACTGACGGACAGACGGACGACGGACGGTGAGCGATCACAATAGCTCACCCTCAGCACTTCGTGCTAAGGTGAGCTAAAAACCAGCAGAAGTAGACTATATATTAAGGTTCCAGGTGCCTTTTGTCTTAAGTGTCACAACCACAAGAACAATCACAATATTCCAGTCTAAGCAAGTGTGAAAGAAATACTTTATTGAATATCAACTTACCCAATCTGTAATATACTGGCAATCTCCTCCCTGCTCGGTGACAGTTTACGTATAAAGTTATAATCCCACACATATAGACTCCCATCTCTACTACTAGCCAGGGCCACCGGGGCCAGGAGCCTGTTGTCTTTAGCTGGACCATTACACCCATCACAGTCCGCACGACGACGCTGACCGCTACCCAGAATACTGATCAACTTCTTGGGACGCTCCTTCAGATAAATGTTGGTCCCATCACCCTTGTGTAGAATACCTGCAAGACATTGTCATTCAATTTGACAAGATTTAAAGGATGATTAATATGTCACTGGCTAGCAGCCATTAGAAGTTCAACAAAGATTATTACACAAGTTTACAGAGAATAAATAAGAAGAAAAGAAGTTAAATAGGAAACAAAGTCAGAAAGAAGCCTAAAAATCTACCTATCTTTTTGAAGAAAGCATTACAGATTCATGAATAATATTTTCCTAGCTATAAGTTCAGATAGCAATATTACCTTCTTGAAAGTTGTAAGTATGATGTATATCTAGATTCCAGTGACCAATCTCAGATGAAGTCAGGTCAAACCCGCTCATTGTTGTACTCCTGGCCTCCCAGAATATGTAATCACATCCACTATACTGGTAACCAACCTTCACTGTAAATACAAACAAAGTCATTTGTTTTAGTATCCCTTCAAACAAACTCCATAAACAAAGATGGCTCCTTATTATAATGCAAACTTTCCATCAAACCTTCAACATAAGTATTTTCCAAATGTACATGCAAGCTATAAAACAAAGATTTATTCAAAATGGTTATATTGTTTGATTTGTATAATCCTATTATTTATACAGATTTCCAATCTCATCATAACTTTCAATTTGGAAGTGCAAATTATCCCCTTTTTATCTTTATTAAACAAACTGTATACGTAACATTGTCCCTAAAAATCTTTCTTTTTTAAATATTCAGGGAGACAGACAGTCTCTGCACAAAGAAGAATACAAAACCAAACATCTGACAAAGTCAGTATACCTCTGACAGGCACAATTCCATACACCTTCTGTCTGTACGCATTCCGTCTGTCCCACGCATAAGTATACTTCAGCTCAGGGTCAGCCTCGAAGGTCTTCTCAAACTGTATCCCCTCCACGGACACAAGTAGATGCACCATGGCGAGGGCAGGGGGCATGTGTTTAGGGGTCATCTGGATCATGATGACTGATCTATAACCAGGGGTCTCACTACTGTGATATACAAGATTCACACCTGTGCCAGGTATACCGATACTTTCTTGTAAAACCTGCAAGAAATGCAAAATAAAACTGAAATACAAATCAAGAAATAAGCTGAAAACAGCAAGCTATCATTCAATGAAAATATGAGATTATCTTATTCCATCAACCTCTATTATTGCTTTTGTTTCCTCAACATGAAACTCCCTCAAAGAGTTAAAACATTCTGTTGTTCATTACATTTTCTACCCTTACAATTTATTGTTTCCTAATTTCAGAGCTATATAAAATGCAACAGTCCAATTTGGATTTAAGTTTGAAACAATTAAATTAGAAAGATAGTTTGTTTGTGATACATTATAAATATTTTCCTTAACAATATTTGATACATCTTTGCTTTTCAACAAAAACTTCATAACTGCAGCTTGTTTTAACCCTTTCCCAAACGACAAAAGTTGGGGTTGTCCGAATTGAAAAATCCTGCAGACGACAGTTTCAGGTTGATGAAATTTTAAGAATCTTTCCATTTAAGGCTAGAAAACATTGTGGAAAATGAAGAAATTGCTTGTCACAAGCAATTTCTTCATTTTCCACAATGTTTTCCCAAGCCTTATCTTTTTGAGGAGTCAAAAGGCTTCACTGTGCAGTAATGGGTTAAGCTGCAGTTACAAGGCTTTTGTAGAAAAGCAACGTTACAAGGTGTATTCTATACCTGTGACTCTGGTATAATTGTACTTCTGTCAGGACATGATCCCAGCTGTGTATGTTGCCATGTTGACAGCACCACTGGCTTCAGAGAGTAATGTTCATGACCTATACCACACAGGTCAGGGTCGGGGATGAGACCTTGACCTTTAGACATGACCATGATAACCGTATCCATGGTGATAATCTGGTTCCAGGGTACCAGGGCACTGACTATCTCCGGCTGGAATGGTTCTCGTGTAAACCTCAATGTCACAGAGCCACCTCCATTCACGAGGATGTCAAACCTGCAAGTAAATAGTTGTGTTTGTGAAAAATCTAGATGTAGAAGCATATAAATGCCTTGATATTCCAAAAGACTCAACCTTTTTAAAAGCATCCTCTTGGATATTGGTTTAAGTTATAAAGTTATAGACCTGATAATTAATTGTGGCGATATTCATACTTTCTTACTTTGGTCTCTTCAATTATGACTTTCCCACGCATGTTTATTTCAGTAGACAGATTTCATCATGGAACACCATTTTTTACAGAGGCAAGAGTTGGTTATCTTACAAGGCCATTATTGCTGTGAAATTAACTAAGTATAACTTACAATCCTTCATCCCTGGTTCTGGTATATCCATACAATGGTTGTTGATCAATGTCCACCTTCACACCAATCAGTGGGGTACCATCTTTAGCTCTCACACGACCTCGAATAACAGACGCTTGGCTGAATAATACAAAACATTAACAGTTACAATGGTTGCTGATCAATGTCCACCTTCACACCAATCGGTACCATCTTTAGCTCTCACACGACCACGAATAACAGATGCTTGACTTAATTAATCAAAACATACACAGTTGTAACATCTTAGATGAAAGCTAGTCATAGCTGTATTAGCAGCATTATAGTACACATTATGTGATTTAATGATGTAAATGATGTAAATGAATTGCATTGGTTTCAATAATGCTTTAAATAGAAAATGACAATTTGGAACCTTACAATAAAATTTTAACAGTCAATAATTTTGAAAGAGAAAAGAATCGGAAATTGAATGAAGGCATATTTATAAGTGATGAAGCAAGACTTTTGCCAATGTTTATGCAAGACCTTTTCACTGTCTCTTACCAAATTTACTATAGCAGACATTTTCATGAGAACTATAAATAATATGTCTAGCCAGGTAATTACCTCTCATTGAAGGCATTTTTGGATGTTTCCATCTGTACACTGTTTTCTTCTACCAGAAACTTCATCTTCTCATAGAATGATGCAGTGGTTGAGGGTGGTTGTTTACGGAGGAGAATTTCAGCAGGATCAGGGGAGGCTTTACAATATATACTGTCTTTACATGCATCACTAGAACAACAATCTGGGTCCTTACAGTCTCGTAACCCATCTGCAATAGAGTCGAAACTCATTCAATCAGTATAAGATATATAAGATTTCACCGAATTGGTAGGTTACCACAGTCACAAATTCATATGTAATAACAATCTTATTGAAGAACAACCTTTGTTGCAGGGCAGACCTTTAGAAGAAATCATTTATAGATACAGACACGAATATGGTTTTGGGGCTTGATGTGTATAAAAGCAGTAAAATTGTTAATGCACAGGCTTTAACTTTCACTCCTATTGCATGGGCTAGCCAGTTTGTGTATAACAGACACCTAGAATGCTCAGTACTTCCCCAAGTCTAAACTCTTGATTGGGGCCAAGGTAGATATATCTGGAAGCTCAAGGTAAATGAGTTCAAATGCAGTAAACAAGCATCCATCTAGAATGGAACTTTTAGCCCTAGCTCTCAAAGCAGATGCTCATACCAATAAGTTATATGTTCCTTCTTAAAATGGAACTTAACTTACCTCCATCATTGTCTGTATGATCTTTACACTGTGTTTCCATGGAGATATCACATGCTGCACCCTTCCATTGTGACCTACATTTACACGCCCACCCTGTAGCTGTTGTCATACATATACCATTGTTGTTACAATCCTGGGGACAACCATCTGTAAGGTCAAACAACATTTGGTTAACATGAAGCACTAAAAAGATTCATTCTCCCACTCTGACATACGGATATATCGTCGGTGTAAATACAAAACCTTGAACGTCGATTGTCGCAATTTTCAAAGTTAAATCTTGTGTGCCCAGTTTAGACGATTATTGCAGGTTTTGAGATATCTTTACTAATCAGTATTAATGACACATTATTTGTGAACAATATGTCCAAATTTCAAGTAAAACCTTTCAGTTTGGGAGAAGTTATAACACTTTTTTCCTACCCCTTTAAAATTTTTCGAAAACGAGATACAAGGTTTTGCATTTACAACGACGATATGTATAATCAAGTTTAATTGCACAAGTTTTAACACATGCAAACTATTTATTCATTTGCTCTATTGGTTTACATCTTTGTAGCACTGTGCACTGTATAGAATGTAAACATTCAAAACATGTTATCCTTGTAATATTACAAACAACAACATCACTCTATAACAATGCAAGCACATGATTTCATTTAACCCATTACTGCAGAGAGACGCTTTTTGACTCCCTCTCAAGAAAAGGCTTGGGAAAACATTGTGGAAAATGAAAAAATTGCTTGTGACAAGCAATTTCTTCATTTTCCACAATATTTTCTTACCCAAAATGGATTTTTTAAAAAAATTTCATCAACTTAATATTGTCTTCTGCAACAAAATTTTGTCGTCTGGTAATGGGTTAATGGCTTACCCCATTATTTCATGAAATCATACGGAAATCTTATTTTGAGTTGTTAGAGTAAAACTGTTGCAAAAGCATATGATACCCATACGCACTGCATACAAGTTTTGCACCAACTCAGTGATAACCTATTTTGAGCAGCTGTTATACACTCACCTAGACTGCAATGTTTCCCGTTCCATCCCTTCAAACAGTCACACGTCCCGTTGTTACAATGACCCCTGACCCCGTCACATCGATCGTCACACTTGAGTTGATCACAGAGGGCGCCACTCCAGCCCTCGTCACAGTTACACTTCTGATTCCGGCAGTAACCATGGTAACACTCCAGCCGACAAATTTCTGTAAAATAGTAATGGTGACAATAGTAATATATAGCTTAAATAAAGAGTGTCAAATTTCTAGCACCAGATGTTTAAGAGACAATATTAGTTTTCTAGATTCCATAAAGTCGAAGAAGCACAAGAACAAGACATAAAATACCTATGTTTGTTGAATACTTGAACTGAAACCAGCTTTGAACAAAACCAATTTCAAACCTATTAGGCTATATCTTTAATTTGAAGAAAAATATTTGATATTTATGTTGCAAAGGTAATGATTTATCAAAAAGCTCAGTACTCTATCTGAGCAAAGTATTAGAATTTTGTCAGTGCATTTTACAAAACTAGAAGACCTGAAGGTCTTGAATTGCTCCACAGGCCAGAATTTCTTGGAAATATACAACACAAGTTTTCAATTTTTTAATTGATTCACATATTATCTTGGATAAACTAAAATCAAGACTTTTAAATCTCAATATGGTCAATATCTGTGGTTGTTAGACTGTTAGAATGTAATAAAGTTGGCTTAAATTTCTGACATAAATGAGCCTTACTCTTTGAGCTTTAGACTTAAAACAAGGGAGGTAACTCAATGAGCAAATATCTTTAATTCATATTGGTTAACTCCCTTGAGTCCAATTAAATTATGAGAGAGATCTTCTTCAGTCAAACAAACAGTGATTTTGTAAAATTCAAGTGCAGATAATGCTAAACTTTCCAGTCCAATCAGAAATCTGAGATCTTATGGTCAACAACATTTGGTTCAAGTTTGATCTTTCAGGGTCAATATATGATGTTGTTGGAGTGAGAAAACATAGAAAATGGTAATTTTGTCAAATTTAGGGGCAGATAACTCAGAATTTTCTGGTCCAATCCTGCTGATAATTACACATATGCAAGGTCTTACTATCAGAAAGATTACTTTAAAGTTTTGTGTTGATTGGTTAATGTATATGGTTTTTAGAGTAAAAAATAAGGTTGAAAATGGCTATTTTGTAAATTTCAAGGGCACATAACTCTAGATGAAAATGTCAGATCAAGCTGAAAATTGCACTCTGGCAGGATCTTATAGTCACCAACATTCTGTCCAAGTTTTGTCTTGATTGGTCTATATCTGTAGTTGCTGGAGTGAAAACAAAGCCAAAACGGCCATTTTTAACATTCAAGGGCAGATAACTCCAGACTTTATAGTCCAATCAAAATTCTTTGAAGGAATCTGAGAGAGGGTCACCCAAGGATCATTCATGTGAAGTTTGATTGAAATCCATCCAGTAGTTTCTGAGGAGAAGATTTTTTAAGAAAAAGTTGAGGACCGGACGGACGGACGGACGGACGCACGCACGCACGACAGACACACCGCCATGACAATAGCCCGCTGGCCTGAAAGGCCAGTGGAGCTAATGACATTTTTAAAATTCTTAGCAAGCAAGCATTCATTCATTTTTTTTTTTACCAACTAGCTATTTATCTGTTATTCTAAACCTTATATTCAACAGCCTTCTACTTCATTCAAATATATGTCATATTTGAAAATATTGTTAAACATGCATTCAAAGAAGAAAATTTGTTTTAACAATTTCAAGATGCATTTTAGTAACAATACAGAAAGCTGATAATTTCTAATATGACGATCCTAATAGAAAGCTTAGACTACATTCTACATTTTATCCCATTTTTCCCATCTGTTGCATTCTTATCATCTGTAACATATTGGGAGGGTCTAAATATGTATGATTCTAACAACTTGCTAGCTATCTAAGAAAGAACTATTCTATTATTTTCTACTTAACCCTTTCCCAAACAAGACAAGGTAATGACGTCCCTTATAAGAAAGACTTGGGAAAACATTGAAACAAAAGAAGAAACTGCTGATAACCAGCAGTTTCTCCTTTTGTCTCAATGTTTTCTGTGCTATATTGTATACAAATTCTTACATTTTCAAGATCAATTTTGTTTTCTGCTGCATTTTTCAAATTGGACCACCCTAAAATTTTGTCATTTGGGAAAGGGTTAATAATTGTTACTATAGTTTATCATCATGTTCATATTCACTAAGAATTAAAGATAGATATATATAAAACCAGCAGTTCTTCAAACTTCAGGAATTTTAAATAATCTACGATTTAGACTTTCAATTGCTTTCAAAATTAGATCAGAAAGGTGGCAGTTGTTTTGATAAACCAAAACTAATTTTGAATGCATTATAAACATACCAATAATTGTATTTTACAGATGAAATACAACATTAAGTTCTTGACTATATCTAAGTATGAAATTTCTTTTATTATGAGTGATATGTAATTTGGAATTTCAAAGAAAACATATTTCAATGAAAAATTAATGGGTACTCAACATTTGAAATCAAAAGCATTATTCTCTGATCTGAAATAAAGAATCATACATGTGCAGACCAAGAAGGGTTGTTTAGGGGCCCTAGCCCATTCAAGTTAGCCAAAAAAGAGATTATAAAAGTGTAAATTGAATGAATATTTCATACATCAAGCTTGATTGGACCAGTCCCTTGGGAAAAAAGCCCTTTGGGACCCTCCTTGGTAAAAATATCTGGATCCACATATGTAAAATTCTGCAAGATTACATGAAATCTAAACCAGGAGGGAACTGTAATAAGAAGACATGACATGTTAGTTCTACTGGATTGTTAATCTTTCTCTCCTTACTTCCTCACATATGTCTTGTGATGCTAAACATCTATACTTAGACAAGTAGCATAAGAAAATTCCGTCTGTATAGTTTTCTTAAATCACCATGAGCAGATACGGATCTATCTCGTTTGATAACGATTGTAACTATTGTCTTTGCACATGAAACTCATATTCATTTGATTCCAATGTGACAACATGATTTTGGTAACTTATTGTCATAAGCAGAGAAAGGTTAACATTATTTATAGTAATAGATCTGCTAGCTAATGTTAGTAACAGGCAAATGAGCACAATGGATGTTGGGTAGATTTCTGTTCAAACACACACACTTATTAAACATAGTAAATGCTAGATAACTTTGATGGTATGGCACTTTCTTGACAAAGTATAATATTGTTAATATATAATATAGTGTGTTACTTCAGGGACATTCTGTTATCTCATGGACATTTTATGATAAATACAATAAAGCCAGCAATGCTGTTTATTTAAACATTCAGCAGAACAAACATTGTTTCTCCATTCCACAGGGTTTTGTAACAAGGTCATAACAAGTGGGTGGGGTACTCTCCAACCATCAGTCACCACTTTAACAATGATTCACCACTGCCAATTGAATACAGTGCTTTGATTGGTAGCCATTGTTAAACCAAAAGTACCGAGTAGAATTTCAGTTGGCAGTTATCCTCAATAATGACATGATATTGCTTGTAATCATAGCTTGTAATGTCTGCTTTCATTTTCCAAATGGTTTTGCAGGCAAATGGTGATACAAAAGATTGCTGTTGCTAACTTCATGGCAGTGGTGAAATCAAATGGACCAGGAACTGGAAAAAGGTCCCTTAAGGCATTTGAGCCCAACATGGTTCAGAATCAGCCTGTGTATACACACAGTCTGACCAAGAACCATGTTGTTCTCTAATAGCTTCATCATGACCTGTAGCAACTACAAGAGATCAACATTGATCCCAGCCAGACTACAGTTAGACACATGCTGATCTTGAAACATGGCTTTCTAAAATGGTTTAAGGTATGTTTTTCCAGATCTCAGCTCAATCAATCATGTTCAAGTGTTGACCTCAGTGATGAGAGTATAGGAGAGGACCGTTAACAAGAAGCCATTCTGCATTGTCATCAACAAGGCTGTGGATCTGTTACCTGTCTCGCAATCAGGACCCGTGAACAAACGCTCACATTCACACTTCCCAGTCTGCACATTATATGTGCCGTGTCCTGAACAATCTTTAGCACAGACATGGGTGATATTGATCTTAATAGGGACGCTACAATCAGTACCCTTATAGCCATTGTAACATTTACATTGTCCGTGAATACAAGCACCGTTACCCGAGCAGTTAGGGACCAGACAATCAGCTGTAACATGGAATGGCAGAACATAGTGAGTGAACGGTGAGAAATATGAAGAATTCTAAATAATGTGAGACAGAGAAAGATGAGACATGATAAGAATGATATCTGTGACAATCCTCCATAAAGGACACTAACAAGTACATTTCACACATAAATTGTTCAGATTTTGTAATATCAAAATTAGTTTAGACCTTTTCCTCTAGATCTACAGAGTGTCCCAAAAAAAACGGAACCCTAATTCAAAGTCAAATATTTCAAAGCGTAAGCAAAAAATCTAATTTTTGAATTTGCAGTACTGAAGATACATTAGTTTTGCATTAGTGTTCCAAATTTCACTTAAAAATATGCATCGGTTCAAAAGTTATAAGCAAATTAATAATGACACTAAAAAAACGATCTGACATGATATTGATTTTTGCGTCTTGTTTGTTCGTGAAAGCGCACTAACGGTCAGCTAATGAATTCTGTACCGTTGTACATGTATGTACCGATTTTCTCAAATTTAATATGTACACATTCTGTACGTTCAAATAGAGTCCATAGGGTGGTTGTTTGAATTAATTTCAAATTATTATGTGATTCATTTCACATGGCGCAGTTTTAAGTTTTATTTTCATAAATTACAAGCTTGGTATGCTTCCTAAAATTAGTCCAGCCTTAATTTTCTTGCGTAGTATACATTTCTGTGGACTATGATTTAATTCTTTTTGGAGAATTTTGTGTTATTCGTGTTTTGCATAAAGGTCAGTGTCAGGTTAAATGAAACCCGTAATACTTTAAATTGAGCGGTGACCGGCATGTTGGTCAGAAATAAAATAAGTGCCTATGATTATTATTCATGAGTATGTGATGCACTTGGATATTTTGTTTGTATTCAGTTTAGTTGCATCGCAGCTCGCCGCATCAATAGTTTATTTATTAGCAAAAAAGATGAAATGAAAATGCACCATTGTGAATACAATGTTTCAAAATCATTTTTGTATTGTATTGAATATATTAACCAATTGTATAGCGTCAATGTATTCAATGAATGTAGGCGCGCGCTGCAAAACGAAAAGATCGATATCGTGTTAAAATGGTTTTCCGGGTATGTTCATTTTAATGTCAATATTTTCAAAACTTATCAGTATTTTTCAACCAAATTTTAACTGCTATTAGAAAACTGTCGTTGCTATTGCATATGTAAATTTGGTGGGAAAATATTGCCTGATACATGAGAAATGTACTTTCAACAAGAGGGCCATTGGCCCTGAAGCGCTCACCTGATATAATAACTTTTTGTACACCAATTTTCAGGTTGATTGGGCAAAAAATGTGACCTCTAGAATGCACACATGGTTTAACTAAGATTTGACCTCGTGACCTAGAATTGATCTAGACAATCATTCTGATCAATTTTCAGGTTGATTGGGCAAAATGTGGCCTCTAGAGTGCACACAAGGTTTTACAAAGATTTGACCTCATGACCTAGTTTATGACCCCAGATGACCCAATTCGATCTTGTCCGAGAATTGATCAAGACAATCATTCTGATCAATTTTCAGGTTAATTAGGCAAAAAATGTGGCCTCTAGAGTGCACACAAGGTTTTTCTAAGATTTGACCCCGTGACCTAGTATTTGACCCAAGATGACTTAATTATACACTTGTCCAAGATTTCATCAAGACAATCATTCTGATAAATTTTCAGGTTGATTGGGCAAAAAATGTGGCCTGTAGAGTGCACACAAGGTTTTTCTAAGATTTGACCCCGTGACCTAGTTTTTGACCCAAGATGACTCAATTATACACTTGTCCAAGATATCATCAAGAAAATTATTCTGATCAATTTTCAGATTGATTGGGCAAAAAATGTGGCCTCTAGAGTGCACACAAGGTTTTTCTAAGATTTGACCCTGTGACCTAGTTTTTGACCCAAGATGACTCAATTATAAATTTGTCCAAGATTTCATCAAGACAATCATTCTGATCAATTTTCAGGTTGATTGGGCAAAAAATGTGGCCTCTAGAGTGCACACAAGGTTTTTCTAAGATTTGACCCCGTGACCTAGTTTTTGACCCAAGATGACTCAATTATAAACTTGTCCACGATTTGATCAAGACAATCATTCTGAGCAAATTTCAGGTTGATTGGGCAAAAAAATGTGACCTCTAGAGTGCACACAAGGTTTTTCTAAGATTTGACCTCGTGACCTAGTTTTTGACCCCAGAGGATCCAATTTCAAAGTTGTCTGAGATTTGATCAAGACAATCATTCTGATCAATTTTCAGGTTGATCAGGCAAAAAATGTGACCTCTAGAGTGCACACAAGGTTTTTCTAAGATTTGACCCCGTGACCTAGTTTTTGACCCAAGACAACCAAATTTCGCACTTGTCCAACATTTTACCAAGACAATTATTCTGAGCAAATTTCAGGTTGATTGGGCAAAAAATATGGCCTCTAGAGTGCACACAAGGTATTTCTAAGATTTGACCCTGTGACCTAGTTTTTGACCCCAGATGACCCAATTTCGAACTTGTCCGAGATTTTATCAAGACAATCATTCTGATCAATTTTCAGGTTGATTGGGCAAAAAATGTGGCCTCTAGAGTGCACACAAGGTTTTACTAAGATTTGACCCCGTGACCTAGTTTTTGACCCAAGATGACCCAATTTCGAATTTGTCCAATATTTTATCAAGACAATCATTCTGATCAAATTTCAGGTTGATTGGAAAAAAAATGTGACCTCTAGAGTGCACACAAGGTTTTTCTAAGATTTGACCCCGTGACCTAGTTCTTGACCCCAGATGACCCAATTTCGAACTTGTCCGAGATTTTATCAAGACGATAATTCTGATTAATTTTCAGGTTGATTGGGCAAAAAATGTGGCCTCTAGAGTGCACACAAGGTTTTACTAAGATTTGACCTCGTGACCTAGTTTTTGACCCCAGATGACCCAATTTTGAACTTGTCCGAGATTTGATCAAGACAATCATTCTGAGCAAATTCCAGGTTGATTTGGCAAAAAATGTGGCTTCTAGAGTGCACACAAGGTTTTACTAAGATTTGACCCCGTGACCTAGTTTTTGACCCCAGATGACCCAATTTCGAACTTGTCCGAGATTTGATCAAGACAATCATTCTGAGCAAATTTCAGGTTGATTGGGCAAAAAATGTGGCCTCTAGAGTGCACACAAGGCAAAGTTTGACGGACGACGGACGACGGACACCGGACGCCGGACGACGGACGCCGGACACAGCGGTATCACAATAGCTCACCATGAGCACATTCGTGCTCAGGTGAGCTAAAAATGGGTTCCGTTTTTTTTTGGGGACACTCTGTAGATCTAATTGATAATATTCTATTCAATAACAATGATACCCTGAATGGTTATATTTCTCATGTTAACCCATTACCAAACGACAAATTTTGGACTGTCCAAATTCAAAGATGTTGCAGGCGACAATTTCAAGTTAAGGAAATTTAAAATCTTTTGGTATTTTTTAGGTAGAAAACCTTGTTGGAATTGAAGAAATTGCTTGTCACGAGCAATTTCTTCATTTACCACAATGTTTCCCAAAGTCTTTAACTTTTGGGAAGTCAAAAAGAGTCAACATGTGGTAATGGAATTTACTGCACCTACAACACATCATCAAATTTCAGCATGGGAGACATAAAGAAAGAAAGTATGACATGATGCTTTACATAAACTACATGGCATAACATAACACGCCCAAAAATCTACAGAGATTTCAGAAATGAAAAAATAATGCTTCTTAGTCATTTAAGGAAGATTGTCACAAAAAGTAAATTAATGAAGCATTAAATTTGCACAAAATCTAAAATCTATTACACATAAATCTAATCTTTTGTGAAGCAACAACTAAAATTATGGAAGATAGAGGACATACTTATAAATTAGATCAATAATTCTAGCTAAGAAAGACAGTAAAGTATCTTTTCTAGAAGATGTTTCTGTCGCTTGGTAATACTTTGTTTAACATATGAAATGCAAATGTTTTGTCTGTTTTGCAACTTTCTCTTACTCACAAGTACTACAAAACCAGAACTAACTTTAAACAAATCTTAGACTTCAGTGACAATAAATATTGTCCCGTTTAAGTGCAGTTATTGGTTAGCTTGTCTAATTATTATTGTTTATTCCTCAACCAATCATGCATCTTGCCACCATCATTTTAAACCCTTGTAATGCCTACCCCTAAAATATTCTAGACACTTTGTCAGATAGTGTAAAGTAAGATCAGCCTGCACTGTGCATTGTGACTTTATTCTATACTACATGTTTGTATTCCAAATGATCATCGAAAATCGAAACAAAATCTGATAAGAAGTAACCGAAACATTGAGATAGTCATAAAGCAATGACAAAGCAGGATAAAGGGAATCATCTGTGTTCAGGTTTGTCCGTATATTTTATATTGGGACAGAAATGGTGCAGGAACTTGGGTCACTGATTATTGAGAGTGTTTTCTGGTTGATATTATCCCATTACTAGGTAAAAGTTTTTGAATGATCCAAATTGAAAGATGTAATGCAGATGACAATTTCAAGTACATGAAATATTTCATAATTTGGTCTTTGGGAGTTGTAAACATTGTGGGAAATGAAGAAATTGCTTGTTACAAGCAATTTCTTCATTTCCCACAATGTTTTCCAAAGCCTTTTTCATTTTCCATAAAGTTTTCCAAAGCCTTCATCTTGTAAGGCGTCAAAAAGTATCAGTATGTGGGAATGGGTTGAGTGTGTTCTTGATAATGATTGAGTATTGAGAGAGTGTTCTGGTTGATATATATAGTATCTACCATCTACCCAGATCTAGCTAGGTGTCTATGTTTCTGTGTTATGTCTATACCTTCAGAGTGACGAGGAGCTTTAGAACAAGTAGTGACACATCATATACAAACAGTCACATAGACAGACAGACAGAAGCAACAGTACATGTATATCAAGAGATTCACATCAAGGGGTCTTAATGTGTTTTATTACAATTCTTACCATTGATGTAGTAGAAAATATACATTTGACAATACTTGGATATATACAATTCTATCAAAATATTGTAACAAAGATTTCATTACCCCCAACAAACTCATTAAAGTTAGAGCAGGTTCTTCAAACTTATAAATAGGAGGAAATAGGTTTGATTGAGCTATTCATGTAAAATATTAATTGTTTTTTCCTCCTTTTATTCTGTATGCAATTCCTCAATACTGTAAAAACTGTCAGAAAACATCAAAATCTACGGACACAAACATTAAAGCCCCTTTCTGCTTCATACATTTTATTTGTGAAGGAAGAAATTACAGTCCTAGTGTGTAATACAAAGACAGTGAGGAGTATAAGTCGAAGTTTAAGTAACTAGTGATCTTAAAACAGATGTTTTGTTAATAATAAAATATTCTAGAAAAATATCAAACATTTTGGTAATGTCTTGCAAAATGTAGATCTAGTCTTGCAAAAAGTAAAGATTAATTTGTTGATTAATGGTGAGAAATAAATTGCAAATGTACTGAGTTTTAATCACATCTAATCAATTTGTTACAAAAATCAAAATGGTGTCAATTCTCTAACCTTCTGTTGACTCTAGAAAATGAAAATCAATTTTCTGAAGATTAAAACCTCAAAAAGAAATCCAGACTTTGGATTGAGTTAATGCAGAGATTCGAGATTAATTTCCCCTAAAAAAGCTGCGGCATTTTATTTTATTTTTTTTAGACTGGTGAGTGAGTGCATTTGACATTTCTGAATGCAAACAAGAGGGCCAAGATGGCCCTGTATCGCTCCACTGGCTTTTAGGCATTTAGACTACTAACTTCTTCAAGGAATACAATAGAGATCTATTCAAAGAAGATTCATGCTACACCAGAATGAAATCCAATAAGTGATAAAGGAGCAGAAATTTTTTAAAATTTTCTTAAAATTACACTGTTTCATATAGCGAAAAAAATCCTAGCCCACAACGGCCATGCTTTCATCCGATCGTGAAGGATTTGGAAGAGATTCATGCAAGGAAGATTCCTGTGAAGTTCGGTTGAAATTGGTCCTGTAGTTTCGGAGAAGAAGATTGTTTAACAATTTTTCGAAAATTCAATTTAATTAAATTTATTAAAATTTAAGTTTTTCACAGAAATTATTTTTTTAAGGAATTTAGAGGAGATAAACGCAAGGAAGATTCGTGTGAAGTTTGGTAAATTGGTCCAGTAGTTTTGGAAAAGAAGATTTTTCGAAAATTTAATTTAATTTAATTAATCAAAATTTAAGTTCTACATAGAATTTATTTTTTTAAAGGAATTAAGAAGAGATTAATGCCAGGAACATTTCTGTAAAATTTGGTTGAAATTGATCCAGTAGTTTTGGAGAAAAAGAATTTTTTAAAGATTTTTCGAAAATTTGATTTAATTAAATTAATTAAAATTTAAGTTCAAAATAGAATTTATTTTTTTGCAGGAATTAAGAAGAGATTAATGCAAGGAACATTTCTGTAAAGTTTGGTTGAAATTGATTCAGTTGTTTTGGAGAAGAAATTTTTTAAAAGATTTTTCGAAAATTTAAATCAATTAAATTAATTAAAATTCAAATTCTGCGCGGATTTTATTCTATTGAAGGAATTTGGTAGAGATTCATGCAAGAAAGATTTCTGTGAAGTTTGGTTGAAATTGGTCTAGTAGTTTTGGAGAAGAAGAATTTTTAAAGATTTTTCGAAAATTTAAATCAATTAAATTAATTAAAATTCAAGTTCTGCACGGATTTTATTCTTTTGAAGGAATATGGTAGAGATTCATGCAAGGATGATTTCTGTGAAGTTTGGTTGAAATTGGTCCAGTAGTTTTGGAGAAGAAGAATTTTTAAAGATTTTTCGAAAATTTAAATCAATTAAATTAATTAAAATTCAAGTTCTGCATAGATTTTATTCTTTTGAAGGAATTTGGTAGAGATTCATGCAAGGATGATTCGTGTGGAGTTTGGTTGAAATTGGTCCAGTAGTTTTGGAGAAGAAGATGTTTAAAGAAAAAGTTTACGCACGGACGGATGCACGGACGGACGGACGACGGACACAGGGCCATGACATAAGCCCCGCTGGCCTTCGGCCAGTGGAGCTAAAAAAATCAGGGACTAAAACTACTAACTCCTCTTGTTACAATATTTTCATGAATTACTAAAGCACACAACACATTAGACACAGACAACATTTTATCACCAACATCAACTTCTAATGAATATGCCCTTCAATCTATTTATATGAAATCAAAAATGAAATAATGTATAACTTTCATCTGATAATTCAAATGTTTCATTTCAAACAGAACAGAACTATTTTATATCCGTCTTCATTCATTATATATAGACTAAACAACACCATTTAAATTTGACAACAACAATAACATATAATGCAGAAGACCTACCGATGGCGCAGTCCGGTCCCTGAAAACTTGGATGGCAGACACATTTACCGTTCTCACATCGTCCGTTGCCGTTACAGTTTGGTACCTCACATTCATTCTCGCGGATCTCACACTCGCGACCTTTCCAGCCCGGGTTGCAGTGACAACGACCTCGCATGTAGCTACCGTTACCAGAACACAACACTTGACATGTTCCTGTGAAATAGAAATATTTATAATAATAATATTTACTTAAATACTTTTTGGCATCCAGTCATTTTTCTTAACTTAAATTTATATTTAAATTGATTGCATTCTAAAACATTCAGAAAAACAGTTTTGAGACCATTTCTTGCCTGCTAAATGTATCCTGACAAATTGTTTGGACAATTGAAACACTGCTGTAAGAGCACATGAAATACAAATACACTTAAAACAGTTTTACACTAACCAATAAACAAGAGGGCCATTGGCCCTGAAGCGCTCACCTGATATAATAACTTTTTTTTGTAAACCAATTTTCAGGTTGATTGGACAAAGAATGTGACCTCTAGGGTGCACACAAGGTTTATCTAAGATTTGACCTCGTGACCTAGAATTGATCAAGACAATCATTCTGATCAATTTTCAGGTTGATTGGGCAAAAAATGTGGCCTCTAGAGTGCACACAAGGTTTTACAAAAATTTTACCTCATGACCTAGTTTATGACCCCAGATGACCCAATTTCAATCTTGTCTGAAAATTGATCAAGACAATCATTCTGATCAATTTTCAGGGTGATTGGGTAAAAAATGTGGCCTCTAGAGTGCACACAAGGTTTTTCTAAGATTTGACCCCATGACCTAGTTTTTGACTCCAGATGACCCAATTTCAAACTTGTCCGAGATTTCACCAAGACAATCATTCTGATCAATTTTCAGGTTGATTGGGCAACAAATGTGGCCTATAGAGTGCACACAAGCTTTATCTAAGATTTGACCCCATGACCTAGTTTTTGACCCCGTATGACCCAATTTCAAAATTGTGCGAGATTTTATCAAGCCAATCATTCTGAGCAATTTTCAGGTTGATTGGGCAAAAAATGTGGCCTCTAGAGTGCACACAAGGTTTTTCTAAGATTTGACCCTATGACCTAGTTTTAGACCCCAGATGACCCTATATCAATCTTGTGCGAGATTTTATCAAGTCAATCATTCTGAGCAATTTTCAGGTTGATTGGGCAAAAAATGTGGCCTCTAGAGTGCACACAAGGTTTTTCTAAGATTTGACCCCGTGACCTAGTTTTTGACCCAAGATGACCCAATTTCAAACTTGGCTGAGCTTTCATCAAGACAATCATTCTGAGCAAATTTCAGGTTGATTGGGCAAAAGATGGGGCCTCTAGAGTGCACACACGGTTTTTCTAAGATTTGACCCCGTGACCTAGTTTTTGACCCCAGATGACCCAATTTCGAACTTGTCCGAGATTTTATCCAGACAATAATTTTGATCAATTTTCAGGTTGATTGGGCAAAAAATGTGGCCTCTATAGTGCACACAAGGTTTTTCTAAGATTTGACCCCGTGACCTAGTTTTTGACCCCAGATGACCCAATTTCAAACTTGTACAAGATTTCACCAAAACAATCATTCTGAGCAAATTTCAGGTTGATTGGGCAAAAAATGTGACCTCTATAGTGCACACAAGGTTTTTCTAAGATTTGACCCAGTGACCTAGTTTTTGACCCAAGATGACCCAATTTCGATCTTGTCCGAGATTTTATCAAAACAATTATTCTGAGCAAATTTTAAGTTGATTGGGCAAAAAATGTGGCCTCTAGAGTGCACACAAGGTTTTTCTAAGATTTGACCCCGTGACCTAGTTTTTGACCCCAGATGACCCAATTTCGAACTTGTCCGAGATTTCATCAAGACAATCATTCTGAGCAAATATCAAGTTGATTGGGCAAAAAATGTGACCTCTATAGTGCACACAAGGTTTTTCTAAGATTTGACCCCGTGACCTAGTTTTTGACCCCAGATGACCCAATTTCAAACTTGTCCGAGATTTCATCAAGACAATCATTCTGAGCAAATTTCAGGTTGATTGGGCAAAAAATGTGGCCTCTAGAGTGCACACAAGGCAAAGTTTGACGGACGACGGACGACGGACGACGGACGACGGACGACGGACACCGGACGCCGGACGACGGACGCCGGACACAGCGGTATCACAATAGCTCACCATGAGCACATTCGTGCTCAGGTGAGCTAAAAAGAGGTTGTATGGTAATGGGCCTAATTTGCACAGATAAAACACATCCAAATGGGACCTGCGATTCCACGGCAACAAGTTATTGAATTATTCAAATTTAAACGGTTTAAAATTTTTCCATCTGCAATAAGGCAATGAATCATTTGATCCCATTACTGGATTACTAAGCCTGTGGTTTGTGAATTTTTCTCCTCAATTGTTATCTTGTCACTGTTTTTGACATGAACATGGACCATAAATCAAACAGCTCTCATAGTCAAAGGAGTGTTCTCTCCAGCACAATAAGCTGTATTGGCCCCACTTCATGTGAATAATTTTGGTGTTTTTATGCCAAAGACTTAATAAAGAATGCATTTATTATAATTGTAAATATACAAACATAATGGGAAAAGAAGAAATTGCTCATTTTGAGCAAAATGAGTAAATTCTTCTTTTCTTATTATGTTTTTATTCACAATTATTTGCATATACACTGTGTTTCAAGGTTAATCGATACTTATTTAATTTGCCACTTCAGCTTCAAATTTTTCTGCGGAGAACCATCAATGGACTCGGACAGTGTGTGCCGAGCAATAGTCATGAAGGGTTAAAGGCATTTCTAATTTCTAATCCAAACCCTATGTTGTGGGTACTTATTTCAATAGTCCAAATGAGACAATTCTACTAAGTTCCTTCAAGATAGGGTTTGACAAACATTGAAAAATATTTTGCATTTTGAAAAACCATTACCCCTATTGTCTGCAATTCTGCAGTATGTAATTGGTCATTCATTTTTCTGATACTGTCAAAGTTAAGAATCAGACAAAATTACAGGTATACCTCACGAGAAATTACCTGGCAGAGCAGCCCATGATAATCAAACAGAAAGCTCTGCCAGGTCAATTCTTGTCCGCTATATACTCAGTAATATGTGTGAACTTGTCTGTAAGATGAAATGAAAATTTATTTCATGCTAATTCATTTACAGCAACCACCTTCCTCTTTGTTCTGACTAATTATGTTTTTTCATGTCTATATTTAAGTTATCTTCATGTTCAAATGATTTGTTTGTGATACAACAGTGTCCCTAAAATAATTTTGTTTAAACACAACCTTGATACTTGCCAAATAGAGCTAATGATACCACAGAAATATGATTTGTTGACATGTACTCTACCACTTCATTTTAGTACATGTAGGCTAAATATTCTCAGACAGATAAGGCTTTGGAAAACACTGTGACAACCAATTTCTTCATATCCCACAACATTTTCATTCACTTGATATTGTCGTCTGCAACATTTTTGAATTCGGATCAGTCCAGATTTTTGCCATGTTGTAGTGGGTTAATAACTTACGTTCTAGACAATCCCACCCTCGGTATCCAGGGAAACACAAACATTGACCTTGTACACAGTCTCCATGACCATAACAGTCACCAGGGCAACCAGTATCTGGATCTGAAATTGGAAATACATATAACATATTTTTGCTGGAATGACCATAATTTCAATTTCTTAGTATTTCAAGACAACCAGGTAGTGATGATTAAGGTGTATGCTAATCTATACTACCTTCTATATCAGCATTCATAATTAGAAAGGCAGACAATGATTCTCTGTGTACACTTCCTTCGACAACTACAACCTGAACATTTGCAACATTAAATTTTTTTGTAAAATTAAGCACACAAATGTCTCCAATGATAAATAGATTTATCTTTAAAATTTCTGATTCCTTCAAACCATTAAGTACATAGTCTATATTTAAGGTTAAACGTGAATTACTATAACGATAAAGGCAATTAAACATCATTTATTCAAGAATGGTTCTCTGTGTACACTTTCTGGAACAAAGACAACCTGGACAATGGCAACACTAATCAATTATTTTGTAAATTGTATTCGATTCCTAAAACCCTCTACCATTAAATAGTCTACATAATAAGCTTTACCATAAATTTCATTACCATGACGACTAAGGCAATAACTTCTGTTACAACTTCCCTGTAAAGCAGCTGAGCCAGTGATAAAATACTTACTATAAAAGTTGGTGTTGATGGATATAGATTGTGGTGAAGTTTGGTCATTATATATGGCTATATACCAGACCCCAGCCTCCATGAACTTTGTCAATGCTGTCTCAATCTGCTTATCCTATAAACAGTAGAAATATTCTTAACCCTTTCCCAAACGACAAAGTTTTAGGGTAATCCACTTCAAAAACTGCTACAAATGACAGAATTGAAGTTATTAAAACGATAATTTGTGTAAAATATGGCATAGAAAGTATTGAGGCAAAAGGAGAAACTGCTGGTTATCAGCAGTTTCTTCTTTTGTTTCAAAGTTTTCCAAAGCCTTTTCTATTAGGGACTTCAAAACCAGGTCTTGTTTGGGAAAAGGTTAAAGATGCATTCTCGCCCATTTGGGGGTCAATTATCTTTATCAGCATTTTCTTCTTTTCCCTCATAGTTTTCCAAAGCCTTTCCCTTTGAGGTGTCAAAACCGGGTCTTCTTTGAGAAAGGGTTAAATAACTGTTATCTTGTGAAAGAATATATGAGCCGCGTCATGGAAAAACCTGCCTTAATGACAAAATTTCACATTTTCAGATTTTTACGTTTTTGTAAAGATCATTTATTTAGGATAACAAAATCGAAAACAGTATTGAAAAATATTGATTTTTCACTGAGTTACAGCATTTTATAGGACGTAGGAGTAAAGAGCATAGAGAACGTCATGAAAACAAATTGCGACGTCGGTAAAAACTCGTTGAAATATTTGTGATTTCTCACCAGACTGTTTTCTTATCGCTAATTCAGATATATTGTAGGCCTAATAATGCAGTTGAAATAAAGACATTGATATCTTCATGTAAAGTGCAATTTCTATTTTTGTTGCCTAGCAACCAGTGTTATGGTTATCATATAAATGCATAGCAACCATGGAAACCATGGATACGACGTCTCACCAGAAGCTGTGAACCACAAAAAAAAAAAAAAAAAAAAAAAAAAAAAAAAAAAAACTGGTTACACTTATTCGTTACTTTATTAGTGTGAAAAAATATATGTTGTATTTCTGTTGTAATGATAATGTAATTTTTGTAGAACAGTAAAGTAATCAAAGCAACATAAACAACAAAGCACGAGTCGGTGATTCCTGTAACGTCATTACTTGTACATAAATGTGCAGCTGGCTCTGAACAGAAATCATTTTGGTTGGTTGGTCTGACGTATGGTCTCACAAAACGTTGGAGATATCGCTGCCTTTCAACAGTTAGACCTTGACAACCGACACGATATGGTCTTTCAATGTTCTCAAATGGAAAGGCGGGGTCTTTCAGCAAACACATCTTTTTTTCTTGTCTTTCATAATTTTCCTTTACAGTTACCACTCCAGGCTCGTCTGCTGCGAACCGGAAATACTGAAATTTCCTGAAAATATTGATTACAGTTATTAATCATAATAACACATACCAAAAGAAATATTTCGCAGGTTTAAGTTACACGTTTGATAAAGAATAAGATTTGAAACTCGTGTATGTAACTTCACGCATTTCATATAATTTATGTTGTTTGTTGTGTTGTGTAGTCCAATTTGAAAGCTGCTGCAGATGACAAAATAGATGTTGGTAAAATATTATTTCTGTACAATATAGCATAGAAATTATTGGTACAAAAGGAGAAAATGCTGATTATCAGCATTTTCTTCTTTTGCCTCAATGTTTTCCCAAGCCTTTTCTAATAGGGACGTCAAAACTCGGTTCTTGTTTGGGAAAGGTTTAAACAAAATGAGAACTATAACTCACCTAATTCCAACCAGAGGCTTGAAATATCGGGTAAATTCGACACCCCAAGAATTTGTGTAAGGAAATAATCAGAAAACGATGTTAATATCTCTTATAAACTTCAAATCAGGTGAATATATTGATTATAACGATGCACTTGATTTTTCTTTATTGAGATTTTCATTCTCACCCACGATTCGGAGACAGATCAATTTGCGAAATGTGATTTTTTTTAAATGTTCATCCGCGCAGTCATATCCTAAACCACAAATATTCCCTTAAAGCATCTACGAAATATTCCTTCTTCATTTAAAACACCGCGGTCGCCAAACAACAATGAAAGTTTACTGTTTTCTCGAATGAAATGTAAAAGTAATACCTTGTCGCTGAAATATTCCAATTAATGGTTCAATTAATCCATGACCAAATTAATCTTAACTTACACGCGCAGCCCGAAATTTCAACAACTGTTCCCTTTTAATTACTGTATGGGAATGAGTCTATTTCTATTTTCGGAAACTGTTCAATAACAGGTGTTCCGCGCGTGGCTTCGCGGCTTTGTTTGATGTTTTAAACTCTCCCGTAGACGGTTAGTGGTATGACGATTGTATGACGTCATTTTGTTCCGACAAAGGAATGAGAAATCAGCACGTGGATATCCCTGTCAATCAAGCATATAAATGATCGAATGGGCGGAGACTGACAAACTGTTCCGACCAATCAATCAAACACAATTTACTCAGTAGATTTACAAGGCGGTGCCACGTGAATTAAAAGAACCGCATTCGGGTTTTTTGATTGTCGCTAAATAAGGAATTTGTGCACATTCAAACAAAGGTCAAATCTTTGAGTGATATTTAATTTTTATGCGTTGGATTGTTAACTATTGCGGTGGATTAATAAGGATGTTTCTTACAAAGTAAGACTCGTCATATTTAATATATTCATGTACTACAGTCGAGAACTTTGACTGACCTCAGAATATGAATCTTATGGAACAGTTTTCCGCGTGAAACGTTTCCGATGCAAATTGATGTGGAATTTGTTAATAATGCGTATATTAAGATCAAAATTGCTTTTTGGTTGATGAAAAGGGCATCAGTGCCATTTCTACTGTTCAAAATAAGCGCAACAACCAAACTGTTGTCTGTTTCTGTCGATGTAGGAACATTCAAATTCAAACAATTAATCACGTTTTAGGGCATGTCGAAATTATACGATCTTGAAATATTTTGTCGTATAAATTCGACACCCTTTCTCAAGTTGAAAATAAACGGAGAGATGCTTTTTATCAAATGATTTATGAAAATATATACATTTCCGGCATAGTATTGAAACATTTATCATATTAAAATGATTTTCATAATTTTTCAAATGTCTTTGTTTAGATCCACTTTCTTACGATAATCTGTAACGGTCATTTTTGCTCATCAGAAAATTCGACGACCTTTTTCTTCCGTGATTTTTTCGGGTAAAGGGTGTGTGTTTGGAGGACATGAAATATTTTTATACGTCAGTTATTGCCCCGACATAAGGTGTTGAGTATTAGAATGCTATTATCACGAATTGTGTGTCATATACTGTAAAAATTATAGAAGGGTGCCGAATTTTGACGACTGTCGAATTTACCCGACTTTATTATTATTATAATCTTTAACTTGTGAGTGACTAGAAAACAACATATTTAGGAAAATCAGGAAAACATAATAAAAAAAAAAAATAAAAATAAAAGAATGTTTTGGCGGAGATTCGAACCCATGCTCTCCGGGAGAAAAGTATTGCAAGACCGGAGCTCTACCGACTGCGCTATGTAATCGTCAATCTACGATGATTATTATAAAGTATATGAAATCAATATCGGGTAATAGCGAAATTAATAGAGTAAAGATATTGTCATTTTTCTCACAGAAAATATTGCAAATAAAGGATTTATATAGATCTAAATGGAAAATATATCGTATTAATAATACACATTTCTCAAATTCAAGATAGAAGTGGGTCTTGAAGACTTTTTCAATATGTTCTTTCGGTTTAATGCCATTTCACTAGATCTACGTCATAATATTAGGCTTCGACGATTCGCCGATTTCTATGCGTATGTAAACAAATTTAAATTGCATAGAGCAAAAAATGAAATAAAATAAATAACAGTACTCACCTCTAATTCCTGATCCATAATTCATTCCAAATTAAAAATAAGCACGTAAACGAAATGTGGATTCAAACACAATCTTATGTTTACACTTCCTGGTTTAACTCTATAAAAAAGTGACGTCACTTTTAAAAGTGGATTTCCCGATAACGTCATCAATGTCATTAAGGCAGGTTTTTTCATGACGCAGCTCATATACATTAAAGCATGGAAAGTATTAAGAAAATGTTCTTCCTTTATCTCATTGTCCTTTGAATTAGTGATGGCACGCACAAAAGATATTTGTCACATGCAACCGCAACCAGGATCAGCATAAGGGTTAAAGCTGTAATCTTAGAAATGGACAGGATTTTTCCCAAGAAATGAGACTTGTGTTTCCAGGGAGTCTCCTGCAGCTGTCCGAAAATAATAATTTATCAAAATGATAAATGCTGTTTGTTTTAGAAAGAATCTGCGAAAATTGTCATTCAATGTGTTGTTGCTTTCAACTTTGGACTCCTTATAAAATCTCATATAACCAATACAATTGAGCCTGGATCTGGAAAAAGGTCCCTTAAGGCATTTGTGAACAACATGGATCCGGATCAGCCTGTGCATACGCACAGTCTGATCCAGTTCCATATTGTTCTCCAATAGCTTGTTTATGACCAATAGCAATTGTAAGTTATTAGATTGGATCCATTTTAGACTATATTTGATTGCAGGCTTATCTCGAAACTCAGATTTTCCAAAATGCAATATGGGCCCTTTTTCCTGATCCCGGCTCAATTGTAGAGCTCTTGTAGAGCAAAGTCAGTCCCTATATAAACGTATTGAAACTCTTTAGAATTTGTCAAGAAATTGTACAAATTCTGTTCCAACTGTTAACCCTTTCCCAAATAAGACCTTGTTTTGACGACCCCAATAGAACAGGCTTGCGAAAACATTGAAACAAAAGAAGAAACTGCTGATGAACAGCAGTTTCTCCTTTTGTCTCAATATTTTCTGTGCCATATTTTACACAAATCCTATCTTTCGTAACATCCATTTTGTCATTTGTGGCAGTTTTTGAAGTGGATCGCCCTAAAATTTTGCCGTTTGGGAAAGGGTTAACACTGAATGACATTATGGGCTTGTTAGTAAATTGAGTCTGAGCCCCATTTCATTCCCTAATCCACAATTTGGATTATTTTATGTAATCAACTTTGAGCCCCGTTTTATTTTGTAATCCGCCATTCTGATTCTGTCGTCTGGGAGTAAAAAGGCCATGAGACATAATCCAAATGTGTCTGCATTCCATAAAATCAGATGTAATAAAGTTTTATGACATGATGACGCTTTCTGGTCTGAGCAATGAAACCATTAAATTTTGGTCATGTTGAACCCATTACCAAATGGCAAACCGCAGACAACAAAATGATTGTCCATCGAAAGAGCTTTGGTACAATACTTGCACAGAAAATATTGAGGCAAAAGGAGGTAATGCAAAAAACTAGCATTTTCATCTTTTTGCCTCAATATTATCAAAAGCCTCTTCTATAGGGAGAGTCAAAAAGCATCATTGTATGGTAAAGAATATATCTAAAATGCATGAAACATGAAGAGATTTTTTTTCTCATCAGAATACGGTATATGAACCTGGATTTGTTTGTCATGGACCTGATTCAAAATTGTGAGTTTTACACGATATTCAAAGACATAAGACAGAATACATTGTATGCAAGGACTTTCAAGGCAAATATAAGCAAACATTAGAAAATTTTGAATTCAACATCACAATCACAACTGTATCCAATCATGCATTGACACAAATTGTGGCAAAAATGCCAGAAATTTTAAGATATAGTCGAAATTAAATAATATGTTGTTGATCAAGTTTAAATGCTTTGAATGTGACCAATGATTTGTTACATTACCCATTCCCAAACAATGACGCCTTTTGACCCCCCCCCCCCCCCTTAAAAATAAAGGCTTAGGAAATCATTGTGGAAAACAAAGAAATAGCTTGGGACAAGCAATTTCTTCATTTTCCACAATGCTTTTCACCCAAAATTACCAGGAAATGTAAACTTTCATTCTCTTGAAATTGGTGTCTGCACCACCTTTCGTATTGGAGCAGTCAAAAATTTTGCATTCTGATAATGGGTTAATCTTGCTTATGAATCAATGATATCAGGATTTTTCGGTAAGGGAAGAAATGGAAGTGAATGAAAGTGTGGAATACTGACAGACATGTTTTATGACCTTACTGCACAATGCAATGCAATAATTACATTTTATGTTAGGGAATAGCCAGGGTGAAATCTGCACTCTGCACTCATTAATGCAATGAAAACATCAGACAAGCTCCAGATTCATAAATCATGTCTCTAAAACCCATTTCAACTCTGACTTTTACACCAATTTAACATTCCAGGATTCTAGTTAGTTTGTCATTGAACAACATTCATTATCATCGCCTTTCAACAAAGGCACAAATTGGCACTGGGCTCCAAAAATGATGCAAATAAAGCTTGATCAAGATGTATTTACAACAAATTGTAATTTACAATTCTTGTACTCAAGATATGCATCTCTTGGTCCTTTTAAAGGTTTCCTTTATCAAATCATATCCTTTTGAGTGTTTGCACCTTCTTTCAATATGAATCTCATTTAAATACACCAGCATAATTTACTAAGCGTTTGCAAAGAAAGTTTTTAATAGAATAATCCTTCAGTTACCTTTGTAGATCTTTTGGTCCGTGTGTTGATTGTCCGTCCATCTATCACCTCGAAGAAATCAAACTGCGTAATTGATGGGCTGTCACCACGGCGACCGTATATACCCAGAACTCCGTCTTTTGGCATGGTGAAGTTAAACTTGACAAACTTGGCTTGTTCCTGCGTAAACTGTGATGGCCAGAATGATTTTGGAGGAATTGTCTCGTCTGTTTGGTGGCCAACTTGGAACTGAGCTACAGGAGTATCGGAGGAGGGTAATGTGGAACCTAGACGGAATAACAAAATTAAAATCTTCAAATTTTCATTTTACGAATCAATGCCTCCTTAAGATCCATGTCTACAAAAGCTGTGTGAATTGTTGAGGTAAAAGAGGAGAAGGCTGATTACCATTTTCTCGAACTTTTTTCTAATGTAATTTATTTCTAGTAACATTGAAACACCTTGCATCAGACTTTTTATTGCTGTAGAAAAGGCATTACCATATCTAAGGTCATTAAATATCCAACTTGAAAAACCTGTTGAAAATACAAGCCTTATAAAGAATGGCAATGAGTTTTGTGCTAAAAATAGACTAAGTTTACTGTTATGTTTGATAAACCGTCGGTGTTGTTACAAGATCTCATAACTATTGCTTGATTAAAGCCGTAGTTACAAGATTTTATAACAACAACCACAAAATACCATTTGTTTGTCAGAAATTACATCATGGTTAACTAAATAAAATTGTCCCTATTTATATACAGGTAGGAGAATCCTAAATGAAACATGGAGTCTTTTCAATTATATTTTCAATTTTCTTTCATTTAATTTGTATTAGCAACATTTGAACAAGCTAGCCATTTAAAAAGCTGAAATGGAAATATTTTGTATATGACCATAAATAAATCCTAAGGTCCCCTATATAAATATCTGCAAAATGAGACGTTATTCAGGCAAGAAGACAAATATACATACAATATTCCGGGGAGAGTTTGTGAAAGGCAATCTTGTCAGACGACTGTAATTGGTTTATTCAGCCTTTCTCACATATAATTGTAAGCTTTTTTACCGGAATCAACCTCTACATACTAATATAGTCTAGTCTGTTCAGAGCTTCAGATTGACGGTGCGCCCGCGCCATTCCCGCAAATTTTCAAAAGATGACGCATGATTTAAAGCTCTGATGCGCCAACCTGGCGCACGATTTTAAATAAAGCTATAGACAAAGAAAATCGGATTTTGATAAACTGTCCCTCATTTAATAACAAACCTGTCTTCTTAGACACATCAAGGATCAAGTTGTTCTATTTTTAGATTATTATAATGACCCAATTCTATCAGCTAATCATCCCGTTTTGTAAAAGTAAACAAGCGAACAGCCAATCGTGTGCATTCTCCCTGGGATTCCCCCGAGTCGGTTGGCCAAACTAAACCGAAAATCGATCGATAAAAGATGGTACCCGGTTTTATCTGATATCGGTAACCAGGCCATGTGGTCGATTTGTTTACTTCCGGTAGTCTAGTAATGGAAAATCGCCGGTTGAAATGTTAGAATTAAGCCTTTTTACAGCACTCGAGGCGTAATCCTGAAGGAGATGAGAATGGTAGACGAACCTACGATCGTTATTTGTTCAGGTTTTGATGATTATTAGTCCATAATAATCTAGATCATACAAATAAGACGAAATAATTTAATGTGTAAAGGTTAGCTTGCAGACGCTTCTGAACTCGATATTTACTCGCTCTTTCGGTGTAGTTAATTGTTAAAACATGGTATATTTAGCTCAAACAAACTGAAGTTGGGTGATTTTGATCCAACCATCTAACCTATTTTAGGCTTTATTCGTTTTTAAGCAACTTGCAATTCATAACATCAAAGTGATTGAACTTGAAATGTTTTGTCAAATATTTTATCAAACCAAACAATTGATCTAGCCTATATGGGTGTCTGTCTTTTCACTATTGAGACTTTTCACTGTGGGACATTTCAGACTTTACAAATTGAAAGATATTAAAAACACCAATTTTAGCCTGATTAAATTTTCTAAAAATGTCTTTCTGAGTAACAAGTCTTACACAATAAAGAAATT
Source organism: Fragum sueziense (assembly GCA_963680895.1). Lineage (NCBI taxonomy): Eukaryota > Metazoa > Mollusca > Bivalvia > Cardiida > Cardiidae > Fragum > Fragum sueziense. The sequence continues at coordinate 4,979,225 of OY804596.1, forward strand.
GCTTGCTTCAGGCTTATTCTTCATTTGTCACAACACTTGTTAAAGAAAATAAACACCAATTTCCTTTCAAATATGCCTTTATCCAATCCCTTGATTTTAAAGTTCGCATTTGACAGTTTACCTGTGACCCACTGTTTTGGAAAATGACCCATCAAAATCCTGGTTGAGGGGCCCTGTGGCCCATAGGTCTCTGAAACAATCTGAAGCTCTGGTCTGTTATAGACATCATAGAACGGGACAATGAAATAGAACCCTTATTGTAACTTGTTAATATACATATACTAGGACTTTTCAGAATACTAATTAATGTAGTAGCAGTTAAACTTTTAAATAAATCTTTTGCTGCCAATTTTCCTAGAATTAACGGTTTTCCATTGCCCATTATTTTCTGCAAATTGCACAAGTACTTAGTTGTTTAAAATAATGCATAAACTCATTCTTTTGATAAAGTACCAAAATTAAACTTAAGGAAAGACTGTACATAATAATTAGATGGATAAATACTGAGCCCTGCAAGTGCTTAACTTGAAATAACATATTTTAAGCAGATTATTACTTTCAAAACATATCAATCATAGCATTTAATGGTTCATTCAAAATGTTTTTCTCCCAATAGAAGGTAAGCAGTATTCCGTTAAATTGTGACTTTACACCATTAACTAGAATAAGCAATTTTCCATTGTGGAAAACAATTCTCTGAAGAATAAGTAATGGTTTTTCCTACCAGCAGGATCATTCCCTAATATTGATCCTAATCCAATATCACGTAAAGGCTTTAAGAAAGATTCATCAAGCTTTTAATTAATCTAGATTGCCCGTGAGACCGTATAAATGCTAATACAGCATCTGTAACGGCATGATCGTGATATCGCATTACTGGATTACAGAATGATACTCTCCAGCTTACAGCAAGTTCCACTTACAAATTGTGCTGCATATGACAAAATGGAATGTGATAAAATATTTGTGTATATTATTATAGCATAGAAAATATTGGTGCTTTGCATAACATGCTGATCATTAATATCAAATATATTCTGCATTTTTTTCTTCATAAATTTTAATCTTAAATATCATCCATAATGTTGTCTGCCACAGTTTTCAAATCTATGCAGTTTGAAAAGTGGTTTAGGCAATAAACACATGTAAATGTAACCTTTATTCTAAGTTCGCTTCACAGTACCTGTATATTTTAATTCAGCAGGATAAAGGATAAATATTGATCTAATCTATGAAGCTCATGAAGCAAAGATTAATCATATTTGAAGGTGATTATTATCACAATTCATGTCTGGGACAATTTTTGTCTCATTAATATGGATTGGATTCAAAGCAAGCAGATAACAAAGCCATTAATAGTCATTTTATCAGAAAAAATATTCTCTTACAATATCCAAAAGTACAGTGCTCCATTTAACCCTTTCGTTTGCAGAATTATTTCCCAGAAATGACTTTTTCCCTATTTCCAAGCACTTCGTGTATACACATGCTTAATAAATAGATTTTACTAGCAGAATACCCATAAACCTATATATCATTGGAAAGGTTATTTAATTTCCTTTAACAATATGATAAGTAACTGATAGAAAATTTGCATCTCATCAAAATCTCGACCTCTAGCCCCATGACCCCTGTCAGGCCCCCTGCCACGACCCCCGACCACCCCCACCCCTACGATTTGGGACTGGATTCGGTTTAGGGTTATTGGAATCACTATCGGAGTCACTATTCGAAGTCTCCGAAACATTTCTAATGTTCAAATCACCTTTTTACCACCTAAAAATCAAGGTAATTGCTATCATCATCGTCCGGCACTGACAAGGTGATTCGCCGGACCTCTTCTGCAGAATATTGAACCCTCCTGACCATCGTAACAGCTCATACAAACCCAAAAACTGTGTTTTTCTTCACATTTCACAAGAACATAACACTATTGCGCAATATTTCCGGTGTCATAATAACTTTAATAGTGTAAAAATTGCTTTTAAAAGCCCATACCCCCCTAAACAGTATAGGCGTTCCTGAACCGCGCTTGAAAGCGCGCTTGCAAACGAAAGGGTTAAACAGCAATTTTCAAAAGCATGACAAATTTCATGTACTAGACCTCGGTACATGTAAAACAAGAGGACCATGATGGTCCTATATCGCTCACCTGAACCAAAATGATATAAGCAACACTTTTCTTCAATTCAAAAAATATTTACGACTTTAAGACTGAAAACAAACTTATGGTCAATAACATTGTGAAAATCAAACTCATCCAAGATTTCATTGTGCCCAACATTGTGTCCAAGATTTGTCTTGTTTGATAAATAATTGTAGATTCTGGAGTATAAACAAGGTCGAAAACAGCCAAAAACAGCAATTTTGTCCAATTCAAGGGCACATAACTCTCTACTTTCTAGTCAGATCAGGCTGAAAATCAACCTCATCCGAGATCTTATGATATCCAACATTGTGTCCAAGATTTGTCTTGATTGGTCAATAATTGTAGATTCTAGAGTGTAAACAAGGTCTAAAGCAGCGGAAAACGTCAATTTGATCAAATTCAAGGGCACATAACTCTCCACTTTTTGATCAGATCGGACTGAAAATCAAACTTATCCAAGATCTTATGGTCTCAAACATTGTGTTCAAGTTTTGTCTTAATTGATAAATAATAGTAGATTATAGAGTGTAAACAATGTCAAAAACAGCCGAAATCGACAATTTTATCAAATTCAAGGGCACATAATTCTAATCTTTCTGGTCAGATCAGACTGAAAATCAAACTCATATGAGATCTTATGGTCTCCAACCTTGTGTCCAAGATTTGTCTTGATTGGTCAAAAATTGTAGATTCTAGAGTGTAAATAAGGTCGAAAACAGTCAAAAACAGCAATTTTGTCAAATTCAAGGGCTCATAACTCTCAACTTTCTGATCAGATAAGACTGAAAATCAAACTCATCCCAGATCTTATGATCCCCAATATTGTGTCGAAGTTTTGGATTGATTGATCAATAATTGTAGATTCTAGAGTGTAAACATCGTCGAAAACAGCCAAAAATGACAATTTTGTCAAATTCAAGGGCAAGTAACTCTCGACTTTCTGATCAGATCAGACTGAAAATCAAACTCATCCGAGATCTCATGGTCCCAAACATTGTGTCAAAGTTTTGTCTTGATTGATGAATAATTGTAGATTCTAGAGTGTAAACAAGGTCAAAAACAGCAGAAAATGGCAATTTTGTCAAATTCAAGGGCACATAACTCTCATCTTTCTGGTCAGATCAGACTGAAAATCGAACTCATCCGAGATCTTATGGTCTGCAATCTTATGTCCAAGATTTGTCTTGATTGATCAATAATTGTAGATGCTAGAGTGTAAACAATGTCAAAACTAAGTATTTTTCGCATTCAAGGGCAGATAACTCCCGACTTTCTAGTTCGATCTGACCCATAATCGAACTCATCCGAGATCTTATGGCCATACATGTTTTGACCAAGTTTGGTCAAGATTGGCTTATATTTGTAGATGCTAGAGTGTAAACACCAAATTGTGGACGGACGGACGGACGGACAGACGGACGACGGACAAAAAGTGACCACAATAGCTCACCTTGAGCACTTCGTGCTCAGGTGAGCTAAAAAGAAAGTAATTTTTCAAGAGCAGGGAAGAAAATAAACATGAAAATATGTAAATTGCAAGGACAACACTATGTTTACTATACTATACAATATAAAGAAGCAGTCACACACAACTCTGCTTCTATAATCATACAAGACTATGCTTCATAAATGACATTTTTTGGATGTGCTACAGCAGTGAACAAGCTGTAAAAGTGTTTGTGACTAAGGCTTAACTACTGACTAAACACTAAAACTAGCATGCTTATGCAATCAAAATCAACCTCTCTTAACATGATATGGACTTCAGCAAGACTATGATTTCATCATATAGTGAGTAAGTAAATGAATAAGAATTAGCAAGATAAATTTCAGTAAAAGATATCGTTTCCCAAAGCTCTCACAGAATAAAACCTGAGATATATTTTAGATAAAGAGCTCAGGCAATAAAAGCTCGGGGACACATTGATCAATAATTGTATTTTGGCTTGGTTTGCAGATGTGAATTTGTGGAAGTAAGATTTGATTAGGGAAAATATCCCCAAACAAAAATGTTGTTACGATATATCTTCATGGTATCTGAGTCTGACGGGATTACAGCTTTTGTCCTCAGCAATAATTGTCCCCTATTTTTTCTGCTGTTTTATGCAGACAATAATTCATACTGTTTTTCTCAGTTGCCTTATTTTCATATAACCTTATTGAGAGCAGAATTCTACAGCAAAGACATAAATACTATGTAAGTGTATTATAGAATTATTTAAACAAATGACACTTATTAGTCTATCAGTCTAAAATGGGAGTGACATAGGCACATAATTATTTACCTATCTTAACCAATTAAAATGTTCCCATTTCATGTGAAATATATCAACCATACACATCAAAAAAGAGTTGATTAGTTTTGAAGCAGTAAACAAAGGTCACTCACTCACATTTTAGGCTGGTATTATCCAACAAGATTACCCCGGTACATCTGCATATGTAATGACCCTACCTCGGCAATGTTTTGTTAAGACACTCAACTAACGGACTTTGCACACGAAAATTAATCAGTATCAGTTTAATGTGGTCAAACAATAGACTAATATATATATAGATTGTACAGCACAAAACAAAACAAGTCAAGGATTAATCCATTACCACACAATGACTCTTTTTGTTTTGACTCCTTACATGATAATGGCTATGGAAAACATAGTGGAAAATGAAGAAATTGCTTGTGAAAAGCAATTTCTTCATTTCCCACAATATTTTGTATACAAAAAGACCAAAAAGTGTAACACTTCATTCAATTTAAATAGTCGTCTGCAACATCTTTGAATTTGGACAAGCTTAAAATTTTGTCGTTTGGTAATGGGTTAAAGCAAATCACACAACAAAAGTACAATATCAAGAGCTGTTCAAACAAGAGGGATATTTCTAGGTACTTTCTAGATGTTGAAAATTTGAAATTTGAGAATTTTATCACAATATTTCAAAAGTCAAAGGCATTATCATTCTGTATTTAAATAATTAGTGTTAGACCAAAACTTTTAGAAGTGTGCAATATGACTTTATATTCATTTGCAATGCTTTTGCACTTAACCCTCATTTTGGTATGAAAAAGATCCCTCTTATTGGAAACATAATCAGACAAGAAAGCAGTGTGTTTTTCTGCAAGAACTTTCCATCTATATAAATTTCAGCCAGACAAGAGAACCTTTTTGGCCCTAAGTTGCTCACCTGAGTTATCAGATGTAAGATGTATAAGAAAAAGTGTGAGGTTCAGAGTCAAAGCCTTTCGGGGGCATTTCAAACTGTCACCATAACTGTTATCAAAGACATCATTCAAAGGACGGACATTATCTGACCACAACTGCTCAGAGTGCACATTGTGCCCAGGTGAGCAAAAAGGAGCTGTGAGAAGCGGTATATTTTGACTATTTCAAGTGCCTGATACTGACCAGTTTTAAAAAGTGGAGACAAAATTGAGACCAAAGTATCGGCACTTGGTCAGTAAATCACAAAATATAGAAATTGAAACTTACAGGTACAAACTTCACTAAATTAAAGCCCCAAACGGGACATAATTCTATCAAAATGTTTGTCAGAGCTAATGGACTTGGTCTCTCACACCATGTTTGTTTTAACATTAATTTTTATCATATTTCACAATTTTTGATTGACTGAATGGGGCTTAATGCCATCATAAAACAGTATCTCTGTCATATTGTGGTACTCAGAGCACCTAGTCAAGGGGCCCTGTTTTTTCTCTCACCAGTACTACCACAAAATCTTTTCAGTTGGCAGTTGGTCCTTTCAAATATATTTACTATTTTGTCAGACAGGATACTTCAACTTGCAGTAACATGGGAACACAAGAGTTAAAGTAGAATGTAACATATAAGGCCTCCAATAAAGCATTATGCCAAAGGGCATGCCAACACCCATGTGACTAGGATAGCTCCTCTATTCCATGAACAGTTGAGCTAAAAAGCATGATTTTATGCAGCATCTATGTTTGGTTAGTATTGAGGTGAAGCAAGCGTGTGAGTGTCACACTTGACCCTCTTACCTCCATGCATATTTACGAGCCTGCTTCTACATCCGATTGGACAGTCTACTCTAGACGATACATTCATATATTTTAAACAAGATCGTGAACACACTGAGCTGCCATTACCGTGTACTGGTTTGTCTACAACTTCCAGGTTCCTACTCTCCCGCGCTTCTGAAACAACAAAACAACATAAATAATTATTTTGGCTTCTGTAATGATGCTCTCACATGAGGTCATATTATAAGAGCTCTCAAAGAAGAGCAGTTCCTTTCATAAGTGAGTCTTAAGTTACAAAGTTTCAGTTTAAAGGCTATTTAGTTTGAATGTCAAGTGCAGTGTAGGTCTTGCGCACCAAACTTGAAGAGATCTCTTCTATTTTCAAAACTTCCCTTATTAGGGTATTTTTTTTTACTTTTGCAAGATGGTTTATCATCTTTTTAATCTCCTTCATTGATTTTCTCCTCTTTTATAGTCACACCATTGGTAAATATTTTTTATTTAGACAACTTTCAAATATTCTTATATCCTATACAAATGGGAAATTTTAACCTGGTACTAATTCAAATACATTGCAGACAAAAATTTAGAGTGAATGAAATTTTACATTTTGTGGTCTTTTGGGGTAGAAAACATTGTGGGGAATGAAGGAATTTCTTAATATAATATCACAATATTTTCAAAAGCCTTTTTCTCCTGAAGGCATCAAAAGCATAATGATGTGGGAATGTGTTAAGATAAAGAATTGATTCTTGTCAATAGTTCCCCAATCCAACAGTGTTCTAATTTAAACTGAAAATTGGATTCTTAATTTTTTTCTTAAGTAATTTGATTTCGGAAATTGAATCTGGAATTGGGTATTAAACGAATTTTCATCACTTGAACAGTTCTCAAAATAATCCTTAACAAATAACTGCACAATGCAAACCTACATCATGCTATATTAACCCATTCCCGAACAAGACCTGGTTTTGACGTCCCTAATAGAAAAGGCTTGGGAAAACATAGAGACAAAAGAAGAAACTGCTGATGACCAGCAGTTTCTCCTTTTGTCTCAATATTTTCTATGCCATATTTTACACAAATCACATATTTAATAACATCCATTTTGTCATTTGTAGCAATTTTTGAAGTGGTTCCCTAAAATTTTGGTAAAGGGTTAATCAAAAGATTTTCAGACAGCAAAGTGGATGCTATTGAAGAAGAAATTTGTGTTCAATTTAGCACAGAAAATGAAGCAAAAGGAGAAAATGTTGTATACCCAATGTGCATCATAAGACAAAACTGTTTTGTGACAAAATTGTTTGGGAAATGGATAAACCAAGCAGACAGAGTACAACAAGGTCAAACTGCTTTTGTATGCCTTCTGATCTTGTACTATGCATGCTGATCTTGTTTTATCCTTTAACCATACAAGACCTGGTTTTGACGTTCCTGGAAGAAAAGACTTGGGAAAACATTGAGGCAAAAGAAGAAACTGCTGATAACCAGCAGTTTCTCCTTTTTGTCTCAATATTTTCTGTGCAATATCTTACACAAATTTTATATCTTTAATAACATCCATGTTGTCATTTGTGGCAGTTTTAGAAGTGGATCACCCTTAAATTTTGTTGTTTGGGAAATGATTATTCATGCCTACTAATGTGACCTGAATACTCTAGATCAGGATGACAACTGTCAAAATTCAATGCCAAAATATGAAAATAAATATCTAAAAATTTAATGATAATTTGAAAGAATAAGTATTGTAAAATTGCAAAGATCTACAAATACACCCAAGAGTAAAAAATTTGGATCTTATGGAGCATTACTTTCTCTAGCCTATAAAAGATTTGTCTCAAAAAAAGCCTGTCAAAATTGACAACTTATTGTCACATGGGCTGTCAAGTAATTCTTGACATGTGAAATTAAAATGTAACTCATCTTCAAAAGCAGTTCTACGAATATCAAAATCGTCCTTTAATTTGACATATTCAATTAATTCCAAGCAACAATTCTGATATTCTTAAAATTATATTCAAGATGAATGAAGTATACAATTGAAAATAATTCATTTCCAATAATAAGTATTATCTACCAAGTATTTTTTTCTAAAACTATTGGTTGCAAGGAGCAAATGATGAAATTCTTAACCCTTTCCCAAACGGCAAAAAATTTGGACTGTAAAATTTGAAAGCTGCTGCAAACATCAAAATGAATGTTGAAAAAGAAAGGCTGTGTGTACAATATGGCACTGAAAATATTGTGGCAAAAGGAGAAACTGCTGATCATCAGCAGTTTCTTCTTTTGTCATAATGTTTTCCCAGTTCATTTCTATAAGGGACGTCAAAACAAGGTCTTGTTTGGGAAAGGGTTAATTGAAACCCTATATTGTGGGTATTCAGTAAAATATATTGGATTCAAAATTAAATTGTGTATAGGTGTTTTTATTACTTTTAGTTTTCACAATACAATACTTACTCAGTATCAACAAACAGGCTATACATCCCAGAGCCAGGATCATAAAGACTAGAAGAATGAGAGCAAAACACTTCCAGGAGCACCGACGACCTATTGTCTTCTTCCATTCATGTTTTGACGAGTTATATTTGGTACAATAATCCGCGTCCTGCTGGCCCGTCTGACCCGCCGGGTAAAATGGCGTGGTCGGACTTCCCCATACATGGTGCGGGTGGAGAAACGCTTGCCTGAAATATAGGGAAGAGTGAGGTTTATAATTTCTGAAAATAATCAAGCTAATAATAAATTTCATTAACATACAGGTATATCTTTAGTATACATTTGACTAGGCATTACAAAAATATCAAACAGCCCTCTCCAAAACGAGACCTTGAATTGGTAATGACGTCCAAAGTAGAAGCAGTTCGGAAATCTTGGAGAAAAAAGAAGAAACTGCTAATAATTTGCAATTCATCCTTTTCTCTCAAACTTTTCTAATGTCAAAACATACACATTTGTACTTTTAACATTAATTATTTTGTCATATGCAGCAGCCATCAAAATGGAAAATCTTTAAATTCTTTCCATTTGGGAAAAAGTGCATCCAGAACAAAAGCTGAGAGTTATAAACCCACATGCAATATAAAGACAAGATGGATCCAGATCAGTCAGTTTTTACATGTAAATCTGATCAAGATGCATGTTTGTGTTTCTCTTATAGCATAAAATAACATAATTGTCTACTCTATTATTTACTATTACATAAGGATTTTAATAATTAATTATTGCACCTACTTTGATTCAGATTTCTTCATCCCCACAACTAAACGCACCATCTTTGTTAAAATGTCAATAAAAATGTTTGCAATAACTAATATTTCAACTCTCTTTGCATATCCATATCTAACACAATCATAGAGGACTGTCACTGTGGTCTTTTTGAAGAAATTAAATGTGATTATCAGACTATAATGTCTGCAATAATTATCAACGCAAATCCGCTAAATAGCTCCATATGTTTCACTAATTAATATTCAATCTTAAATGACATCAATAATAGTTATCAAAATCACAAAATGTTTACATGTCACAAAGAATTGGAAAGATAGAATTGCAACATATGCAATAAGAACTTTCAGAAATATTGTCAATAATTTTCGAGAACGACACTACAGATAACGTCGGTGAACTAACATCACATAACAGTTTCTGGGGACACTGTATAAGTGACCTAGCCAGCCACAATTCTGCTCAGATAAATTTCTTCCAATAATTCAGGCAGAGATTATAAATAACTCTTCATGGCCAGATTAATTTTTGCAGATTTTTTTGCAAAAAATTTTTTTTTTTGAGCTGCATCAATTTCAGATGATTGTAGAAAGAGACAATCATTGCATTAGATTATAAGACAGTGCTTTTTTGTATTAACTAGATCTACTATCCACATAATCTACCCCTGTGACAAGCAATTTCTTCATTTCCAATAATGTTTTCTTCCCCAAACAGACAGAAAAATGTAAAAGGGGGTGTCTCACGAATATGAAAAATAACATGGGAGTCTGCCCACGCTCGGAATTTAATGAAATTTGGCGTGAAGTTAGTACACTAAATAACGGTTCATATTCATGAAATGTTTCAAATCGCACATTCCAGAAAACAATTTTCTCGGAATTTTAAGTTTTCACAATGAAAAAAGAGGGTACCCTGATTAAAACAGTGTGCAAGCGTTCTGTTAATTTCATCGCGTAATTTATTCTAAAAATAATGACCAGTAGTCTGTGATCCTGTATGAAACAAAAAAATATATAATTATGTACAAAAAATGTTTTATATCAACTGATGTAAGGGGGTAACCCAAAAATTCATTGTTTTTAAATATTTTAAGCAAATTCTGTTCAAAAATTTTCTTTGTTCCAGTTTTTGTCAAGATTTGAAAATTATGTAAAAGTTGCGCACAAATATACTGATGATTATCGTGAAATATCGAGAAAATATTAAACCGGTAAAATGTTGCTTTTGGAATTTCCCCCTGAATAGTGCACATTTCCAAGAATGGACAAAATTAAGATTTTTTAAAAATGACTTTTTTTTCAAATGTTTTGTTTACTTTCTTGGTTATTTTAGTTTACCTGAGGATAAATCAAGATGCAAGGCATTTTTTCGGTCATATCCTGTCATCTGTCCGTGTGTCTGTCTGTCTGTTGGCATTTTCTCAAAAATTCTTTTTTCTCCCAATCTAATATGTAATTTTTTTTAAACTTGATAAAAAGTATCCTTGGGTTAAAGGAGTACAACTCTGTGTATTAGAATTTCTTTTTGTCATAAACTTTTGTTGCTGTGGCAGCATAAAAGGGGAATCATTTCATATAATAAAAATAAGCTCTTTTTGTAAAGCTTTACACAGCCATGAGGTTTTAAATTTTGTATGTAAGTTTGCTAAGGGGTAGACTTCAAAGTTGGTTACAATATTTTTGTCCAGGGTCACATCAGATCTTGTCCCAGGTGTACCTACTTTACAAAAAAGAGAGGAAATTTTCTATAAAAATCATTTAAAATTATTCAAGTCAGCCGTGATTCATGAAAGCTAACAGCAAGAGTTATTTATAGATCTTTTGAAACATGAGAAAGCAAATAAGATAAAGCACCGATTTCTCTGATGGCATTTGACAATCGTGCCAAAGTGAAAATATTGTTGTGATGCATTAGAAACAGATAATCCAGCTCCCATGTGACTATTAAGGGCTATTGATGGCTAAACAACATGTTAATCATATGACATCATTGAAATGTGTATAAATTGTGTATCAATACAGGTTAAGCTATGGTCAGAAAAATGATTTGAGGAAATAATTGCACCCTGTTTTATCCCAATAGGGCCACGTTTTGAAATAAACAAGCACATTTTCAACTGTGTAACTGAAAAGATATAATGCTGTAACCAGTCTTACATACAACCCCAAAAGCCAACCTCAATTTGAGGATCCTGGTATAATTGGTAGGAGTTAATTATCACAGCAGGAAAAGGTAGATACTGTGTCTACCACTGTGGTCACTAATTCAGACAGCATGGACTCAGGATAAGGAGAAAAGTAAAGATAATGTATGCATGTGTTCAATTAGCATTTATTTTTATCACTTTAAATACATGCCTTTACATATTCGTCCAAAATAAACATCATGCCAAATTGTTCATGTTTGTTCATTCAAATAAGAAAAAAATATTTAAATACATGTAGTTGCAGTCCTGTATGAAAATAATATTAAATTATGTATACATTGATTTATCACCAACTAAAGTTTTGTTTTTTGTCTCAACATTTATTTTACATTATTTCTCCTATTTAAATCAAATACCAAATAGCTGCATTTTAGACTGGTCCAAATTCAAAGATGTTGCACACGACAAATTGAAGCCAACGAAAATATTTTTTGTCTTTTTGGGTAGAAAGAATTGTGGGAAATAAAGAAGTTGTTTGGCACATTTTCCACAATGCTTTCCAAAGCATATAATTTATTTGAGAAGTAAAAAAAGAGTCAACATGTGGGAATGGGTACTATCATTTTCTGGAAAACTCCAAACTTTACCTGTGGAAAATTTTAGACCAAGTTCAATGATATTGTAGAAGACAGTTTCTTGTGAAAGATTTTGTTCATCTGGGTAGAAAACATTGTCCGAACCAAGAAAATGCTTGTCATAAGCATTTTTTGTTTTCCCACGACGTTTTCAATAGTTATTATCCTATCTGAACTCTTTCCTAAATGCAGAAAGCAGAGAGATAGCTCTTTGTTGCAAAAAATAAAGTAACCTCAACAAATACACACCTAATAAGTGTCTGTATTTTCGCAAATTAAGAAACAGGATTATTCTTGATGCATAAAAAAGAGAGGGGTTGTCCTTGGATAGGATTACAAAGTTCGGCATGTAAACATGATGATGATCCGGTATGGTTAAACCCTTTCCCAAATAAGACTTGGTTTTGATCACCTCAAGGGAGAAAGCTTGGGAAAACATTGAAAAAAAAAATAAAATGAAATAAAAAAATGCCGACAATCAATATTTTCACCTTTTATTACTTCAACACTTTCTGTGCTATAATGAATACAAATGATATCTTAATCAATATCCATTACGTCGTCTGCATCAGATGTCAGATTGGATCATTCTACAATCTTGTCACTTAGGAAAGAGTTCAGATAATAATATCAGAAATAGTATCTTGTATATATTTCGAAAACGGCCATTATTGATTTACAAATAATATCCAATTCAAAATTTACCACATTCTCTAGTTAAAAAATGTCTGCTTAAACTTTAACACATTACCAGACAGCATAACTTAAGACTGGTCCAAATTGAAAGATATTGCAGGCGACAAATATAAGAAATTCTATATTCTGCCGTTCAGGGTAGAAAATGTGCAAAATTAGACTAATGCATGTCTTGAGCAATTACTTCATTTTCCACAATGTTTTGCCCAACATATTTTTGTTCACAGGAGTAAAATACATCAATGTGTGCGAATTTATTAACCCATTCCTAAACGACAATATTGTAGGCTACTGTAACTGGAAAGAAGTCGCAGATAGGAGTAGTCAGAAAATATTGAAGGAGAACGAGTAATGCTGATCAGCATTTACTTCTTCTCTGGAAAGCAAAAGGGCTTTAGACCCATGTCTAGTTGGCAAAGAAATTAGAGAGTCATTGTATACTAGGCAATGATGTGAATGGTACATTTTAACTGCAACAATATCAAATTGTTTTCATGCAAACGTTACTTTAAATATAAACAATATAATTATGAAGTCCAGACAGCAAACATGCCAATGAGGACTACCACGAGTCAGAGGGAATATAACTCCCTGACATTTCCCTGACAAAATGAAAATTCACTGACATGTTTAGTCGCTGTATTTACGTGGTAAACCGCGATATTTTGAGACAGTCTCAAAAGGCGATGTCCCAATCATGAAATTCATGACACTGTATCTTATCATTGCAAAATTCTCAGACAATTCTTTGACATTTGCCTGTATTTTCTAATATCTCGGACAGTTCCCAAAATTAACTGACAATTCCTTGACCTTGCAGTAATTTGAATTTTTCTTACTTTTCCCTGACGTACGGCAACCCTGCGCTTATTACATGCATAATAGAGTGTGAAACGGAGTAAAATAATTACACTTAGGTATTCCACCCCTGATAAAAAAACACCATTTTCTAGCCAAATGAAATGCATTAAATTAAACACATTTATAAATATACTTCACATAAGTTGATTCACTGTGCCGGATTTCAAGATATTGCTTCAAGAAGAAAATGATTTGCAAATATATTACTCTATATTCATATGCAAGGGAGGTCATTTTGAACATGTCTGTCCAATATTTCCCTAAGTATGCATTAATTACCGTACGAAATGCTTATGATTATATTTGGATTTGGAAATGTAACAAAGATTAGGAATTACTGGCACTTTTCAAGTTTCGCCGCCGGCTCTTTGGTGCTAACTAGGAGTTGCATACCTTACTACACATTCACGATGGAGATTTTGCATAATGGGATGGATAACGACTACGGACAAAAAATCTCCATTTTGGTCAAATATCTTGCAATAACGTTTTTATTTCTGTGTCAATTTTCAAAAGGTTTGTTGCATGTACCCGCCGTACTGAGCATTTTCCTCGGATATATGGATAATTTGTGGAATCCTTTTACTTTTTTAAAATTTGATCCCAACAGACTAGAGTATGAACTGATAACGACTACGACAAAATTAGCAACGCTTCAGGTAAGAATTTGTGCAATAACCTTCTTACTTATGAGTTATTTTTCAACTTCAAGCGGTTTGTTGCATGTACCCTACCTTACTGAGCTTTTCTCTCAGATGTATGACTTATTTGAAAACATCTCATACTATCTATACATATGTACCATATGGTGGTGACCCCATACTGTTATAAGCAGGCATACTCTAATTATCATATTGCCAGAAAAGAAGTACATGCTGTGATTTTATAGCCAATTGATTATCTTTTATGAACTGCAGGGTCATAATGTCTCCAGTCAAAATCTGGGCTTGTATGTAAGACTGTAACAGTCTTTTACTGAATCATAGGGGGCCTTCCATATCATGTTAGTTCATTAGGGGCGCTTAGAGCAAAAATAATTGGTTATGTATTGATTACCCGGAAGGGAACCTTTTGATGCTTTACCGTACCAGTTCTAAGTGTCTTTTCAATTTCATAACATTTGGCTAGACATTTATTGCATGTCATAGTCTCACTAAAAATGGTGCATAGACAATGTGACCAAATAGTAAAAAAAACTTGCAATGTGTATATGTATGCCTATCTTGGCTTCCATACATGTAATTTTGTAAATAAAAGTAATATTTATATTAATTCTATGTTTTTTTCCAATGAGTTTTTTGGTCATGAATATTGCTGTAGGTTTGCACTGTATGCTACAGTTGATTTTACTGAATATAAAAATGTTTTTAGGAGCACAATCAAATTTTTACTGAATACAAGTTTTGGACCAAAACATCACCTTCATCAATAATATGTATTATTTGACATTGTCACCGTTTTTGGATTTCTATATAATTTGGCTCAAAGTAAGAGCAAATATGTAGCATGTTTTTGTGATGATATGGAATCTTGACAAAGACTCCAACATACTTAACTTTGGAATTCAGTTTTACTCTTTTCCAAAATTTTGCTGAAAAATATGCATTTTTTCATGATTAATTCAATAAAAAACATTCATAATAATTTCCTCAAATACCTTTTCTGGTATGAATGTAATGCCTTATGTGTCTCGGATCAAATTCAATTGACAGATCTTGAAAATACACAAAACTTAAGTTTTGGGACACATGAAAAAGGGGCCATGTTTCATGTCATAGTGGGAATAAGTCAAGGTGGCTTTTTGGAATCCAGTTTGGATTATCCAAGAAACTAAATGCATTTTCATAGCTTGTATATGGTCCTTTATCACCATGCAGAATTAAAAGAAAATTCATGCGTGGGCAGATTTGAGACACCCCCTTTCCTTCAATTAAAATTGTTGACTGCAATATCATTGAAATTAGGACCAGCTGGAACATGAAGCTTTTTAGCAACTTTGCATGTAGACCGATACAGATCAGTACGGCAATGAAGTGGAATAGGGAGTGATTTTATCTAGTAAACAGTGACATAATTTCGGACAAACAAATAGTATTTTGTGGGTGTTGTTGTAAAATCTTGTTACTACTGCTTGATTTAAGCCGTAGTTTCGAGACTTTATAACAGCATCGACGGTTTATCAAAACACAACGGTAAACCAAATCTATCTTTACCACAAAATTTATTGCTATTTACAATCACAAAGATCACGGTGGATAATCATGTGATATAATATTTTCAGAAAATCTTCAATAATTTTGTTTATATGCGACCGATTCGAATTCAGTTTAAAGCAGAGAATGTGGACAGACGTCACACATTAGATGGACGTGGTTGATTTTTGAAAAATCAACTGATAAAAAAGTTATTGAAGATAAACCAAAATTTTGGTTTATCTTCAATAACTTTTTTATCAGTTGATTTTTCAAAAATCCAACACATCCAGCTTATTCCTGGCATTTTCCCACTTTCTCTGCTTCAAACCGAATTCAAATTGGTCAAGTATTAAAAAAGATATTGAAGATTATCGGAATTTCTGAGTCGTGTGATTATACACCGTGAAGTTATAGATATGTATTTTAGAATCGATAAGGAACTATTGAGAACCAAGAAAACCCCATCCACTATATTGTTGTATAGGGTAACAATATAGACATTGACCTAACTTGACTGACCAGCGTCCACTTGGCGGTCATTATTGTAGTGGTCATCATTGATTTCTTACAGACCAATATTACAGGGATAAATCGACAAAATGTAACTACAATAACAGCTAGCCATTGATTACAGGCCAGGGAGTTTTGTTACTACCATAGATGTTGTCATATATCATCACTGAATGGGACAAAATGCTTGAATCTTTGGTTTTAACCCTTTCCCAAACAAGACCTGGTTTTGACTTCCTAGTAAAAAAAGCTTGGGAAAACATTGAAACAAAAGAAGAAACTGCTGAAAACCAGCAGTTTCTCCTTTTGTCTCAATATTTTCTATGCCATATTTTACACAAATTTTAACTTTAATAACTTCCATTTTGTCATTTGTGGCAGTTTTTGAAGAGGATCACCTTAAAATTTTGCCGTTTGGGAAAGGGGTAAGGGAAGTGTAAAACTGGCCTTCTAACTTTGTCATTAGAGGGCAGATTATCTATGTAGGATAGAGAGTAAAAATATGGCAATTCTCCACAAAAAAACCCACCTTTTTTATCAGTTCAAACATCAGAACATGCACAGTTAGTCATATTGGCATTTGCTGAGAGACAGACAGACGATATGATAAGCTATATATAACTTGTTCCGTAAAGGATTAAGCATAACAAATATTGTGTTTATTCAGCTTTTAACAGTAAAATACAAGACCGAAAGAAGGAAATTGGTTTATAGTTGTTATATAGATACAAAATTCTATCTCCTAAAACATTTTCACCTCAAATTCTGAGAGGAGGCACAAATACAAAATTTCACAGCTCAAGAAATAACTTGATTCATGTGCCAAAGAAAAATAATTGCAGTCGGAGTGGGGAAAAAACTGGGAAAATCCCTGGAAATTCTAGCCTTTCAGAGCATTAAATTGAATAGCAAGGATTTTAAGCAAATCAAGAAATTATGATTTACGCCAATTTTCAACTGAAATGACGAAGATGAATTTTGGAAAATCAATGAAACTGTTGAATTTCTCGCTTTTTGCAAATTGCTTGACCTTGAATTCTAACAAAAGTTCAGGAAAACATTTTCCAATAGGATTATTTTGCACTTTGTTCTGTTCTTCCAAATACAGAGAATGTTTTGAAATTCTTTGTAGGAAAGCAGCAATGTTCCAAAGCTGAATTTATTCAACCTTCTTAATCAGAGTTCTCTCTGTATGTTAGTACATATCTAACGCAACATTTACTGTATATTAAGTTCTCATAGGACTACATAATTATTAGCTTTTGATATTCATAATAATCTTTCTCTATCACAAAACCAAAGAAACAGACGCTCAATTTTGACTTGATCAGATTTGGAAACATTTGACTTATTTCAAGTTGAGAAGTACGAAAAATGCCTAACACATACTATACAGCAAAATTTTAGACTCATCCAAATTCATAGATGCTGCAAAAGACAATTTCAACTAAATCAAATTTTACATTTTATTTTTCTTTGGGGTACAAAACATTGCTGGAAATGTAGAAATTGCTTGTCACAAGCAATTTCTCCTTTTTCCAGAATGTTTTCAAAAGCCTTTATCTTGTGGGTCAATGTGTGGTTATGGGTTAAAAGTACAGAATATAATAAATGGTTATAAAAACTTGTAAAGGTTAAAACAACAATGTGAAGCCATTTCTATGGGTATCTAATACCAGAACAATAATGGATGATCGCCAGGCGAGTTTTAATCGAAATATGCTCAGTTGAACAAAGCCACCCTAGCGTTAGGGTTATTGAAAGTTACGGTTAATTCCCGTTCAAATCATTTCTTGTCCACTAAGCACATCAATTTTATGATATAAATTGCTCTGTCAGCATTATATCAAAGATTTGAAGCAAAACAATTGTAATAACATAAATAATAAATGCACTTACAGTAGTTTTGCATCAACTGCCTTGATATATTAACCTGTAACTTTAATGTAACAAGAACAGCATGCCAAAGTATTATTTCCAAACTAAAATAAGTGCATATGTGACCTGTCACGCAATAAGGAACCATCTGGATAGTGTGAAATTCTATTGACCAGAGTCAGTCTGCAGGAAGCCCATGCACTTTCTGACTAAAGTAGCAAATTTTCCTTCATCATCATCATCATCATCATCCTGTTTAGTTTATCCAGGCCGTGGATTAGTCCTCTTCGGAGGGTGGGGCCTGGCTGCCCAGTCTAGAACGAGGTCTCCCTCTCCATTTCTGTCGATCGAAGGGATTAGTATTTGTTAGTCCTACGTCCTCGCGGTCTCTTCTTACTATCTCTTCCCATGTCAGCTTAGGTCTTCCTCGCGATCTGTTCTCTTGTACGTTGATGGTTCGAACCTTTGACACCCAACCAGTGCTGCGTTCAACGTGGCCAAGCCATCTTAGTCGGTTGGCCCTCAGGATACTGGACAGGTCTCTAATGTGTAGCTGCGAGATCAGAGTTTCAAGTGTTACCTTGTCTTCTGGTTTGATGCCGCAGATCCATCTTATCATGGACTTTTCATTCCTGTGCAGTTTCTTGAGGGTGCTGGAGGATACAGCCCATGTCTCAGATCCATACAGCAGCACTGGACGTATGTAAATGGAATAAAGTCTGCCTCTTGTTGTGATAGGGAGGTTCCTGCTTGTAAGGATGGGGAGTAGCTCCCTAAACTTCTTCCAAGCCGACTTACATCGTGTTGTTGCGGCAAGCTCGCATCCACCACTGGCTGACAGTGTGTCACCTAGGTAACAGAAGCTTGGTACAAATTCCAGTTTGTCCTGTCCAATGGTAATTTCTGTTGGGGTGCTGCTTACATTTGGTGTGATGGTTCCAGTGCATCTAGGGCATTTGTAACCCGGATCAGGTTTAAGTGGGCCCTTGATACTGCTACATTTCTT
This sequence comes from Fragum sueziense, assembly GCA_963680895.1. Classification (NCBI taxonomy): domain Eukaryota; kingdom Metazoa; phylum Mollusca; class Bivalvia; order Cardiida; family Cardiidae; genus Fragum; species Fragum sueziense. The sequence continues at coordinate 4,998,529 of OY804596.1, forward strand.
ATGAACCCAATGTGAGCAGCTGCTGCAGTAGATAGAGTTTTGTCCTGTTCCAGTGAGGCACACAGCACATGGGAACTTTCCTGACTCTCTCACAGGAGCTTGACTGGGGTCCTTACACAATGAATTTCTGAATGATTCTTCTACCATTCTACAGGTTCATTTAATCTTCTGCTAATGTCTATCTATTTTCATATATTGGTTTTACCGATTTCCTGAATAATCCCATTTTGCATGATGCGCCACAATTTCCAACAGTCTAGAATTGTGCCATTTCTGAAATAGTTAAAATGGTAGATAGGAAGACAGAGGTGAGAGCATATAGATCTAAATGTGCGACTTACGTGTCCCATGCTTCCTGGTACTCGTGATTCTGGGGATTGCTACTGTTACTACCGTTCTGTTTTCTACATGCAAAAATACAAAACAACATACAAATCATTAATACAGCAGGGACACTAGCAACTTGGGATAACTGGGGATGATGTGTAAAAGATAAAAGGGGGTGTTTGTCTTAACCCATTACCAAACGACAAAATTTTAGGGCGGTCCAAATTGAAAGATTCTGCAGAGGACAATTTCAAGTGAAAGGAATTTTTAAATTTTAGATCTTTTTGGATGGAAAACAATGAATGTAGAAATGAAGAAATTGCTTGTCACAAGCAATTTCTTAATTTTCCACAATGTTTTCCAAAGCCTTTTTCTTGAAGGGCTTCAAAAAGCGTCAATGTTTGGGAATGGCTTAACCCTTTCCCAAACATCCAAAATTTGGACTGTTCCAATTTTAAAGCATCTGCAGACCACAAAAGGGATGTTAATGAAGATAGAATTTGTATATCAGATTGCACAGAAAATATTGAGACACAAAGGAGAAACTGCTGATTATCAGCAGTTTCTTCTTTTGTCTCAATGTTTTCTGAAGCCTTTTCAATTAGGGACGTCAAAAACAGGTCTTGTTTGGGAAAGGGTTAATGCAATATTTGATTTATTCTTAGGTCTTTATTTATTGTTTATAAAAGCCCATAATGTGGGCACTCATTGAATTCACCTCAATGAGTTTGGACTTGACATACAAATTTAGAACGCATTTATCCCCTCTTACATCATTCTGTTGCTCTGAGGTTTGCTTCATTTTAACCAAAATATTTCATTTGGAAATTAAAGTAACTCTGATGCTTTACTTTAATTTCAAAACTTTCACGTGGAATCTAACTTTGTGTAAATTGGGTGAGTTTCTTGCGGTGACTCTTTAAACACAAGGCAATAATAATGATGTGCTCATTCAGTGCAGTATATGTAGTGATTCAATGAAGAAAGACTTTGAAAAATTTCTATAATCGTTAGAGAAATTAAATAATTTTGAGAAGCTCTGAAGAAAGAGAACAAAAAGCCAATTAACATGATTTGAAAGAACTACAATTATCTGGACCAACAATCATTTATACCTCACGAGAAATGACCTGGCAGAGCATCCCAGCCTATTGGATAGGGCTGCATGCTCTGCCAGTTCGATTATCGTGAGGTATTGATGTCAGCAAAGTTATTGTCTTACATATGAAAACAATGACCTCTTGATTAACATTTGACATTAAAATTCTATTCTAATTTGAATAAGAAACAGTTAAATTATTAGGTTTTGTTGTGGATTTGTGAGAGGTAATTCTAGTGAGAAACATGCTTTGTTGTGTGCCATTCAAAGTGCAAATATCATGCAATGAAAGTTCTAACAAACAAGTCTGACTGAACAAGAAAATCAGCACTGGAAGATTATCTGTGTTAACCCTTCATTAACAACTAATTTCTACATGACAATAGAAAGCTGATGCAGACGAAAAGACGACTGAACGGGGTAAATAGAATTGGAAATAGAGAGCACATTGTGATGTAGAAACTATTGAAGCAAACTGTGAAAACGCTAAAAACCATCATTTCCTTCTTTTTCCTCAAATGTTTCACAAGCTTTCTCAATCAGGTAAGCCCAAATAAGGCATCCTTAGTTGAGGACAAGGTTAAGGAATTGATTATTGGAGAAGATGGGCAACAGAATTTTGAAAGGGAAATAACTCGTCATTGTCTTTAATTTCTAACAAGAGAAGTTATCTCCCTTGAATAACAGGCTGCAATGCTAGAAAGGGAAAAGGATAAGAGCTTTCTTTTTTGCAACATATTTCAAATTCAAGAAAGGTTTCATATTGCAAATAGATGTTTTATTCCATTACCAGACAGCAAAATTTTGGAATGTTCCATTATAGAAAGTTTTGCAATTATATGACAATTTCAAGTTGATTACATTTGAAAATCTCTGCATTTTGGGTTAGAAAACATTAAGGATAACTAGAAATCTATCACTGAAGGTGATAAAAATACCCCCGCCACCACCTTTGTTCAGACAAGCATTTTTGTTGAATCAGGAGCCAAACTCAGAAATTGTCAATCCGATTTTCTTGAAATTTGGTCAAATCAAGGGCCATAACTCATAAAGTATCGGTCGGATTTCCGTGAAATTTGTCTCTTGCACATCTACAGGTCCTAATGCACACCTGTGCCAAGTCTGAAGCAAATCGGACAGTAACTGCAGGAGGAGTTGTCTGGACAAGCATTTTTACGTCAAATCAGGGGCCATAACTCAGAAAGTGTCAGTGTGATTTCCGTGAAATTTGCGTCTTGCTCATCTACAGGTCCTAATGCACACCTGTGCCAAGTATGAAGCAAATCGGACAGTAACTGTAGGAGGAGTTGTCCGGACAAGCATTTTTTGGGCAAATCAGGGGCCATAACTCAAATAGTAATGGTCGGATTTTCGTGAAATTTGCGTCTTGCACATCTACAGGTCCTAATGCACACCTGTGCCAAGTATGAAGCAAATCAGACAGTAACTGTAGGAGGAGTTGTCCGGACAAGCATTTTTACGTGAAATCAGGGGCCATAACTCAAAAAATATTGGTCGGATTTTCGTGAGATTTGCGTCTTGCACATCTACAGGTCCTAATGCTCACCTGTGCCAAGTATGAAGCAAATCGGACAGTAACTGTAGGAGGAGTTGTCCGGACAAGCATTTTTTGGTCAAATCAGGGGCCATAACTCAAAAAGTAGATTTCGGATTTTCGTGAAATTTTTCGTCTTGCACATCTACAGGTCCTAATGCACACCTGTGCCAAGTATGAAACAAATCGGACAGTAACTGTAGGAGGAGTTGTCTGGACAAGCATTTTTACGTCAAATCAGGGGCCATAACTCAAAAAGTAATGGTCGGATTTTCGTGAAATTTGCGTCTTGCACATCTACACGACCTAATGCACACCTGTGCCAAGTATGAAGCATATCGGACAGTAACTGTAGGAGGAGTTGTCCGGACAAGCATTTTTGGGTCAAATCAGGGGCCATAACTCAAAAAGTATACGTCCGATTTTCATGAAATTTGCGTCTTGCACATCTACAGGTCACAATGATCACTTGTGCCATGTATGAACTAAATCGGTCCACAAGTGTAGGAGGAGTTGTCCGGACAAAGTTTTGGAGACAGACCAACCATCCAACCATCCAACCTTCCAACCATCCAACCATCCAACCTTCCAACCATCCAACCAACCACTGGACCGACAGGTTGATTCCAGTATACCCCCTCCAAACTTCGTTTGCGGGGGTATAATGAAGAAATTGCTTGGTACAAGCAATTTCTGCATTTGTCACAAAATAATTTTCCTGACCGTTTCATCGAGGGGCATCAAAAAGTGTCACTATGTGAGAATGGGTTAATGCCTAAATGTACATTCAGCTGGAAAACTCTTTAACCCTTTCCCAAACAAGACCTGGTTTTTACGTCCCTGATAAAATAGGCTTGGGAAAACATTGCGGCAAAAGAAGAAACTGCTGATAATCAGCAGTTTCTCCTTTAATCTCAATATTTTCTGTGTTATAATGTACACAAATACCTTCCTTTTTAACATCAATTTTGTCATCTACAGCAGCTTTCGTATAGGAAAAATCCAAATTTTGGTTGTTTGGGAAAGGGTTAATTATCCAAATCATTTTCGTTCTCCTTTTTCATGCTTTCAAAAACCAATGTAACTGTAGCAGTATGAAAACCAAACAATTACATCCTTACCTGTCATTTAGCACTTGTGTTTGGTCTACAGTTTGGTATTGTCTCTGCATGGAGTTGGGGTCAAGTGTTCGAGCCCCGCTGTGTTGAGTGTGGAGATCGGAGGCTCGTATAACTGGAATTGACCCAGAACGTGGAACTGAACTACGGTAACGCCCATCTGGTGGCACTACTATAATACAGAGAAATATTGGTTAATTGTTTCTCAAACAAGATATGTCCTAAGGAGAAAGGGCTTGGGAAAACATTGAGGCAAAAGAAGAAAATGCTGGTGAGTAGCATTTCTCCTTTTGCCTCATTACTTTTTGTTCAATATTGAATACAAATTTCATCTTTAATACCATTTTTTGTCATCTGTTAGAAGCTTTTGAATTAACAAAGTCTGATGTTTTACTTGGTTTGGTGGTAATGGCTTTTTAATACATAATTATGAATTCAAGTAACTTGAAATCTAGCATAATATTATAACTTGCAAAATTAACTTAAATTCTCAAACCGTCCCTGGTTTTGACATATTGAGATAAAAGAAAATGCACAACATTTTCATTTTTCTCTTTTCCCACACTGATGTCCAAAGTTTGTTTGAGAAAGGATAAATTTCTTGATTGATCTGCTGATGGATAAAATTGTGCCCGGAGTTTAGTTTATCTAAGGGAAACAAATCCTACAATTACTGAACAAGATTGATAAACAGAATTGCTTCCCTTTGTCTAATTTCTTCTTTAGACAGTGAAAAGGGCATCATTTTAGAGGAACAAAGACAATAACTTTGAACATGTAAAAGACATTTTGTTAATGAAGATAAAGTAGATATTTGATCATTTATGATTGATTAACCCATGTTTTGAGGCTCTTTATCTATAATCTACATACACGGAGAGAAATTTAACTAGAGTCTGCGAGTCTGAGCTATTTGTCAACATTATTGATATTTCAATCAAATTCGAATTACGTTTTCATCTAATAAACTCAGTTACACCCTTACTTTAATGGGGGCAAAACCATGTTGCTTCCACAAAAGGTTTAAACATAGCAGTTGGAAAGCTATATATGCATATTTTAAACACTCAGTTTCACACTTCAGTTTTTGAACAGAAAAATAGCTAAATAAAGTTTTTGGAATTTCAAAAATATTACTTGGCAAAATACTGATACAATTTTCACGAAGAAAGTTCTAGTAAATTTTAAGAATTGTAAAGAGTTAACCCTTTCCCAAACAGCCAAATTTGGGACTGCATGCTTTTGAAAGGAGTTTCAGACGGCAAAATAAGTGTTTTCTGAGAAAGGAAGTTGTACATTATAGCATGGAAAATATTGAGGCAAAGGGAGAAAATGCTGAGTATAAGCATTTTCTTCTTTTGCCTCAATGTTTTCACAAGCTTTTTCTAATAAGGACATCAAAACACGGTCTTGTTTGGGAAAGGGTTAAATTACCACTCTTCAGTTGTGTTATGAGGGAAGCTGGGTTCCCTAATTGATGAGTTAATGAGTCAAAACTTGAGATATTGGATTCTATCAATTGATTTGTTTTATAAAATCAATACCAACTACAAGGAATCTCCCCATATTATTAACCCATTACCAGATGGCAACATTTTAGACTAACCTAAATTCAAAGATGATGCAGACAACATTGACAAGTGAAAACAATTGGAACAGTCTAAAATTTTCTTGTCTGGAAATGGGTTAAGTGGATAACATGATATCAGTAGAGTAACCACTGGAACATAAGAATTTGCCCTCAAGAGACTGTTGCTAAGTTGTACCTTACTCTAAAGATTACATCATCCATATTTCTCAGTTTTCAAGAAATTTGTCAAATACTTTTCAAATATCAAACCATCAGATACAGTGCTTCTGAAACAGGGTTTTTTAACTTTTTATTTAAATTTTCTACTTTTTAGTTTATAACCTTACTCCTTACTTCTAATTTGATCAGGCCTTGTCTATTATGAAAGAATAAACCTAATAATCCTTTAACTTGCATTTTTTTTACTAGCGGTTAAAATTACATCAGCAAGAAAAAAATTATATTTTTTCCTCAAAGATATAACAACTTCATCAATAAGATTGCATTTTACAGGAATTCAAACAAATAAACATCAATAAATGCCCATATTTGGTAAATTTGGTTGTTACGGTGCAACATTTTAATCAAAATTGCGACATTGATGGATTGATTTCATTTCCTGCAATCTCGGGGTAGCCAAGTTTACACGTAGCGTTACACAGCAAATGGATGGAGGTCTTGTCTCAATTTGTCTCCAGTCGCAATCTGTCTCTGTTTCTAACATCATGTCTTGTTGTTGGAGTTCTTTTTTTTTCTTACTGAATCATCATAAGAGGCGGTATTGGCTTTTCATCGAACTAGATATCATTCATTTAACCCATAACCAGACAGCAAAATTGTAGACTAACCCAAACTCTAAGATGTTGCAGATAACAATTTCAAGTGAATGGAATTCTAAATCTTTTGGTGTTTTTGGGCAGAAAACATTTATGGACATGAAGATATTGCTTGGCATGCAGTTATCAAAGTAATTTTTAATTTTCTGCCATGTTTTCCAAAGCTTTTTTATTGCCGGCCGTCGAAAAGCATCATTATGTGGTAATGGTTTGATACACATTGTGTGTATTTTGTGATTGACATTGACCACAATACAATGACCAAGCTGACATCATTGTCCAGCTATTTGATCCAAGGTGATATAACCTGGTGAGACCAACACATACAGTTAGATCATTAATGTTGATACACATTGTCTCCATTCTTCTGTAGGTCGGGTCAGTGTCAGTATCAGGTCATGGTAAACTTAATATGTCTGACATCAATGAACACAGCAGTAGGTTATTTAGCCTTAGCTGCATTCTATCTCAACTTTCAATCATTAGTTCGAAATCTATCTTTCTCAAAGACACTGAAGATGAACGGCAATGAATTTTGTGTTGAAAATAGACTGGGTTTACATGTATATATTGATAAACCTCCAGTGTTGTTATAAAATCTCATAACTACGGCTTGAATCAAGCCGTAGTTACGAGATCTTATAACAACAACTACGAAATTACTATTGTTTGTACGAAATTACGTCACGGTTAACTGGATAAAATCATTCCCTGTATGACAAGATTTGACCTACCTTGTGATTGTGGAACAAATATATTTCCAGTGGGTGTTTGCACTATATAATGAGGTTCTATATCACTAATATCTCCGTCTGAAAAATTATTTCCACCACACAAACACGTTTCTGGGTCCGAATACTGTCTTCTAACATTCTCATGATCAGAGTAATTTCCCCTGCGTAGATTGTCCACATCGGAGTAGTTTCCCCTGGTTTGTGGACCAAACTGTAGGTGTCTCTGTTGTTGTAGGAATTGTTGTTGTTTTAAGAGTTGTTGTTGTTGCTGTAATTGTTGTTGTCTCTGTGGAATGTCTTCTATAGGAGGTGGGGGAGGGGGTGGGGCGGAGGGCGGTGGTAATGGCATCGTACCTGAAAATACACACAGAATTTATTTATATTTCCCTATACCAAATTTTGGACTGTTCCAATATCATGGAAGGTGTTGCAGACGACGATTTCAAGTTAAAAATCTTACATAGACATTCAATATTAACTGATGTAAAGTTTTACCAAGTATTTTTGATAACACTTTCATAACTATTAAATGTCGGTCATAGATAGAAACAATTTTTAAAATTTATATGGACATAATTAATATATATTCATCTGAAATGCTTTCAATATGGGCCACTTTTGCATGTTGGTTTTTTTTTCCTTGTTAATTTGTATTATGGCTCAGCCTCTTCAACTGGAAGTTCAAAGCAATAGGTGGGTCCACATGGCAATGAATTTTGTGCTAAATAGAGAATGGATTATGTTTTGATAAACTGTCAGTGTCCTTATAAACAACGGCTTGATTCAAGCCTTAGTTACGAGATTTCATAATAACAACTACAAAAATATTTATTATTTGTCCGAAATTATGTCATGGTTAATTGGATAAAATCGTTCCTTATTGAAGGTGAAGTAAATCACTCTAACACAATTTTATGACGGCAAATTCATGTCCTTCTTGGCCAAGTATACTCTCTTAAGAACAGAGCACATTCTCTCTTCATTCCATTATGATATAATGATGCTCTGTTCCCGCGGGGTCATTTCACGCCTAATCTCGGGGCCTTGGCGAGATTTCGGTATCCAATCGTTGGCTTTACACAACAAAACAATTTAAAAAGCTGATACAAACTTTCATTGGCTGACGCTTCAAATTACCTGCTTCAGCCAAAAATAGAAGCGACGTAATGTATACGTAATCAAACAAGATAAAACTGAACGATTTTGATTCGATAATTCAAAAGTAACCGGCTTCAGCCAAAAATAGAAGCGACGTAATGTATACGTAATGATCATGCAAGATAAAACTGAATGATTTTGATTCGATAATTCAAATGATGTGCTATAATTAGATTATGACGACTAAATAGGCTGTTTGTGTACCAAAAACGGCAGAGGTCATATTTGATTGTTAATCAATAGACCTCGGCTTTGGAGAGTAGGCCAAGTAGGGATGATCCTGGTTAATTCAGGAAAGTCTTGGCGATTTATTACATCACAGACCTATAAATCACGATATGACATACAGGCTAATTTACAAGTTGGACATAAATATACAGTTATCCTGTCACCATAACCACATTTTCCCACATACACAAATTATCGATAATCAACCAATTCCCTACGCTTGTCATTTTACCCTGTGAGTTTCAATTACAGTTTCGCAAACTTTCGCTGACGGCAAGAATTTAGACTATTCCATTTTGAAAGCTGCTACAGACTTCTAAATGGATGTTAAATAATTAAGAGATTTGAATACAATGTAGATCAGAAAATATTGACAAAAAAAAAAGAAGAAAAATTAATGCTGATTATCAGCATTTTCTTTTTTTATGGTATTTTTTCAAGCGTGATCTATAAAGGACATAAAATTTAAGCCAGGTGTTGTTTAGTCTTTGAGACTAAGAGAATGCTAGCTTAAAGCTCATTTATACTGGAAGAGCTGCATTCAACAAGTTCACGTTTATGACCTAAACCTTTTTTAATCCAGGATCAGCCATTACATTGTTTGGCTATAGACAAGTTTCAAAAGACTTTGAATCATTGGCATTACAATTTCTAATTTCAAGCTCTGAATGAACCAATCATCATTTGTCATGCCAAAGCCAGGGAACAGAAGGTACTAATTGTTAGTACAAACAACAAATTAATGCCCTAAAAAGTGATACCAACTACCAAGTTGAGGAAAGAAAATGAGAAGTTTTCCTGCATGAAACAAACTCCTGTCAAAATATTACAAGTTATAATATTTTCTCAGCGGGAATAATGTCCCTAAACAATGCAGACAATAATACATCAACAATAAATTACAGGTTTTTTACAGAACCATTTGACATGCTAGTGATTGTAACAAAGGGTACATGAAGACATTGATGGATTAACACTGGGTAAAAAAGGGAGATAATTATAGCTCTTCCTTCATCGCTACATGGCTGCCATATTGGAATCCTGTCAACACAATTTGGTACAAATTCTCAGAACATTCCTATAAACAAATAAACAACATCAGAAATATGCACAAACAAAACTGAATAAAAGAAACAGGTGCATCAAATAATTACATGCATTTTAGATTATTACAAGTCAATCAGCTAAACCCATTATCTGATAAATAGTCAAATTTGAATCCATTTTTTCGTTCTAAAACATTTTTAAAAGTCGCTTTTCAGTTAGGAAGGATAGTATTCATTTCAAGAAAGCTTAGAATAACAAATATAGTTATTGCTGTAGTAACAAGGAAAGCTGAATCTGTTAAAATCTCATTATATAGTACAATATTAGCAAGTTTTCTGAGAACATCAAATCAATTCAAGCCTTGGAAGGTAGAGTTGATGCACTTTATGAGTGTAGAACATTCTCATTACAACAATGTAAGAAGGCATAAAGGAATGAGCAGACAAAACAACAAGAACAATAAGTAATGTTTCTAAAACATTGCACCTACAGCTAACTCAAGAATAAGTTACAATGTCTTTGTAATCCATTTTGTAGTACACAGTGGTATGCTAGGTATTATAGCGAACGAGAATTGACCTGGCAGAGAAGCCCATGCTAATCGAATGGAATGCTCTGCCAGGTCAATTCTCGTCCGCTATACAGGCAGTAAACTGAGCTAGGTTCTGTTGTTTTGAAGTTCATTCACAAATTGCATGACAGTGTTCTCCCCAGCTCAAAAGCTGTGTCAGCCCCACTACAGCTTCATGTAAATCAGTGTTATGACACTATACAGCTTCAAAAGTACCCCACAGTTTAATTTCTGAAAATGGTCATCAAATAGTGTCATTTTGAGGTTTTTGGATGTCAAAAACTGATAAATAATTCATTCTTATACATTAAAATGTGATAATTCTGTATAAAACCATAATGGGAAAAGAAGAAATTGCTCAAATTGAGCAATTTCTTCTTTTCCCATTATGTTTTTATTCACATTAATTATTTGCATGAACACAATTCTAATGTGCCACTTCAGCCTCAAATTATTCTGGGAGAACCCTGAGTCAGGTATGCTAGGTATTATAGGCTGTAAACTGAGCTAGGTTCTCTTGTTTTTGAAGTTCATTCACAAATTTCATGGCATGACATAACAGACTCTGGGTTGTTCCAATCACTGACAATCTTTATTCGTCTGTTTTTGTAGTGAACTTCGGAGAACATTTAAATTTACTTAGTGAGATAGTAAGAAGAAACCTAACAATGTGAAGCTTCTACCATGTAATCCATTACCATGCTGTACAATCATGAGTTTTAGTGAATGTGAGAAGACAAAAATTCAGAAACTTTGTTTCAAACATGAAAGAAAATAATTCTTTGTACCCTACTTTCAGTAAGATTTTCCTCTAATCAGACAAGTATTGTAATAAGTTGATCATCATTTTGGGGCTGGTTTGATAATATATCATGATCCATGTTGTTCAGTAATTCAGAAGCAGACAGACCTGGTGAGAAACCCAACACCAGACAACACCCTCTACCGGCTGTAACATTATTCTGTCTGATAGCAACTTCAGGAGCACATGGTGGGGTGTTCATAAACTCTCTGCCTTTCTTAACCCTTCAACCTTGTGTGGTATCAACATACATGATCATATGAATAGCATTTTATCATTCCTGCTAATTTACAAAGCTATCCAATGACAAAAATGCAACTCCAGACAATATCTTTTTGTCAAAAAGGCTTTCATACAAACCCTGATCATGCCATACATGCTTACTTATTCACTTCTATATTGGTACATCTCAACAACATATAATTCTTCCTCTATAAAAACCCCAACTCATTCTTTGGTATAATTACAAGTTTATTTTCCAGTTCCAATACCCAGCATCAATATAACAGACAGACCACAACTACAACATACAATTTCATGATGAGAAGAAGCCAACCACATGTTAACTGCTCCTGATGTTGTACATCATACCATGGACACTGCTAATGATGATAACTCATCCAACATATTAATTACCAATTACCACAAGCATGTTACAGGCTCTGCATGAAAACCATAACTAAAACTTTCCAGTAGTTTTCCTAACAACCACACTATAAACCTCATACCATGAATGAATTAGCATGAGACCACAAGCCACAAGTTAAGCTGATTATGTGTGGCATGATGTTATATGGACACTGCTAATGATAATAATCATCCAATATATTAATTACCAATTATACCAGTATGTTATCTATACTGGTTAACCAGCACCGCCAATAACCCTTCCTACTGGCAAAATTCTGTAAGATATAATAAGGACAGCCATGGCCATTAGGTTTGCCTCCAAGTTTTTTTTAAAAGTATTTTTCAGCACAGATTGATCCAAACAGAGAAACTTATCTCCTTATTTGCCCTAACCCTCACAAATTATATAAATATGGGGACAGTTTCATGTAAGTTTCCAAATCATTGTAGGGACCAGAGGAGTATTTTTACAACCATCTTCCGTCTAACTGAATGTTATTTTAATTAAATTATTTGGTACACTAGAATGTGGGGACCAAGAATGCATCATTATCATTTCATAGGAAATGTTCCTCAATATGAATCTGAAAATGCATCAAGTATTTATTTCATTGACCACACAGACAGCCATCTTGTTTAACCCATTTCCACACAGTGACTCTTTTTGATAAGATAAGATAAAGGCTTTGGAAAACAAAGTGGAAAATGAAGAAATTGCTTGTGACAAGCAATTTCTTCATTTCCCACAATGTTTTCTATCCAAAGGGACCAAAAAATGCAGATTTCCATGCACTTGGTATTGTCGTCTGCAACATCTTTGAATTCGGACCAGTTTAAAACTTTGTCGTTTGGGAAAGGGTTAATGTGAAGGATGAACTCAATTAGATCATGTCAAACATTACAAATTGGTGGCTAACCAGAACTACAGTAGGATTAGTGGGCAAGTCTGCATGTATGGTTCTATGACTTTTCTCTCAACTTTGATGATTACCATTTCGGAAGAAAAAAGAAAATGCTGAATGTTAGAATCAGCCGAAAGAGACTGGGTAGACATTCGGAGAATGGTATTAAGGTCATCAGAACAAGGTCTTTTATGGGAAAGGCCGTTTCTGTTAGCAACATTAGATGTGAAAGGGTAAAGCAGAACTCCTGCAGGTTCGGTGTGGGAGTCTGGTTTTATCTTGCAATGGCCATTAAATTGCCTTTTGTATGTTGCAGGCGATAATTTTGAAATCTCTGGAAAGATTTTATGGCTTTGATAATGAAAGAGATTCAATTTTGGTCTGCCATTAACTTTCCTCCATTTTATTCTTCATTCATTGTGGTTCTATAATAAATGTTCCCAAAGTTTCTCTATTGAAACATTTCTTCTAACCATGTTCTTTCATTTATTCGGCAACTTATATCAAAGCTGTGTTGTTGTTGTGTTTTTTTATCCTTTTTCCATGGCAGTCTATTGAAAGGTTTTAGCTTATCAATTATGATAGTTTACTCCAATTTATTTTTTTATTTTCTAATAAATAAATTATCTTTTCTTTCAAAATATTTGCATGAAATATGATCCATATCATGCTTCTTGTTTAGCTCAATAATATTATGATGCTAAAATAATTATGGACCGATACTTCTGTGACATTTTGCACTAAATATTTCTAGGTATAATGCTGATAAAACACAAACTTGAAAGTTTAATTCAGAATCATGCAATCAAGAACAAAGTATAAAATTAATCAAGCACACCTTACCTTGTGAAGAATCTGATCCTATTTGATAATATATTCCAGATAATACCCGATCACCACATAGGCTCCCCATATCTACCATATCATCACCACATAGACACTTGGACATAATCCACCAACTACAAAACTTGCTATATCCTCCTTACAAGTTCTGCAACCAGTAATCCAATGTTACATGTCACTTGTATTGTATTGCTCCTCATCGAAAGGTTATATCAAAGGTAGGAAAAGCATTGTTCTCGGTCAGTGTTCATTTTCAGAACTGTATAAATTAAAGACTAAAGCATGGTGTATAATCATGTGACTCATTTTGGGGCAAAAACATTGTGGGAAATGAAGAAATTGCATGTCACAAGCAATTTCATCATTTCTCACGATGTTTTTTAAAGCCTTTATCATGTAGCCCTGCATCAAAAGGTGTCATCATAATGATTATGTGACAGTGGGAATGGATTAATGGCTTTCTATTATTTTCTTCCAACTTACACTAACATTATTTTTTTTTTCAAATGTTTCTTTTCATCGTTAAAATTATTGTTCTCACACTTTTAAGTGTTTAATTAGATCTCAAAATGCCAGCATTTCCACATAAACCTGACAAAATATCCAATTTACAGACTTTCCAGAGATGGAATTAAGATCATAATAATCAATCATAACCTAGTGCAAGCGAACAGACAGATACCAGTAATATGTGTTTTTGCATCTCGAACAATTGATTGAGAGCTGAATACTTTGGGGGTTTAATCCCATTTCGTCTACTCCCAATTCGTCTACTCCCAATTCGTCTACTATTTTTGACAAAAGTCCCATTTCGTCTACTCTTCTATACTTTGTATATCAATATGATATTATATGATTTTTATCAAAATGTTTGCATTTTTATTTCATTTTTTAATATATTGACTTAAATTCATATCTTAAAACAAAAATTGATGTTGTTAATTGATGATTTGACATGAAAGTAGACGAGTTGGGACAGTAGACGAATTGGGACTCAAGGCACTAAAAAGACAGCGGACGAAATGGCAGTAGACCAATTGGGATGTTACCACTTTGGGAACCTAGTGTGCTGCATGATCTAAGTATCTTCATTGCACAATTATTTCTTATTCAAAATTCATATATCATTTTTGTCAGCAGCAGTTTTCAAATTGGAGCAATCCAAAGTTTCATGGTTTGGAAAAGAATTTAATTTTGATTTACAGTCCTAAACTGTAAAGATGAAACCTGATGATTGGATACGGTTACTTATGGTATGAGAATTTTATCCCACAAAACTTCTTCACTGTACTTCAACGAAGAATACGCGATATTCATATTCAAGATTGGAACGCCGCTATCAATTCTTCACCCAAGCTTCAATACTACTGTAAATTTAAAACAGATTATATCTATGAACCATATTTGAGTAATATTCGAAATGAAAAATTGAGAAAACAATTAACGCGTTTTCGTATTTCCTCCCACAATTTAGCGATAGAAACTGGTAGATATCATAACATTCAAAGAGAAAATAGAATTTGTCAATGTTGCTCACAAAATGTCGTCGAATCTGAATATCATTTTCTACTCGTTTGTCCATACTATAGTATTATCCGACGCAGATTTTTGTCAACTAACTGGCCTTCTATTAAAGTGACATTTCAGAATTTTTTTGTCATAAATTTTACTTTTATTTTTATCTGAAAGAGCATATTTCCTTATGAAAATTCTGAAAATTTCAAGCCAAAATATTGCGCCGTTTACGAGAAATCTATATTTTTTTGTTAAAATTGAACAAATTGTTGTGGACAACAGTTTGGATTTATATGCAATTTATCGATTATGTCTCAACTTTAAATGCGTGTTTCTCGCTTATTGGCAACAACTTAAAAAAACTAATAGTATTTATACTCATTAGAATAACCAATCTTGGCATCAAGACATACTTTAAAAAATTGAAATTGGAATGAAATGTCCCTTTAATAAGTTTAATAAAATACTCAGCTCTAGTAACAAAACTTTACAACTCAAATTATCAAAATACATAAATGAAGCATTTGAACTACGAAAAATAACAATCAACCAAAATGTAAATACCTAAGTAATACATTATATTATTTATCAACTTGTATCTATGTATAATCAAATTACTTCCAAAATTGCGAAAACAATTTGCACGATATGCGTTTGTTTCGTAATTTTTGAAATAAACAGAATTATACTTTGAATGTATTTTTTTTTTTTCTTTTTTGTAATTATTATATTATATGCACCATTGCGCCATATTTTTTCATTATTGTACATGGCCAATGGCAATTTATATTGCCGACTTGCCAATTAAAGAAATTGAAGAAATTGAAGATGATCAGCCGAGACACAGTGTACAAATCTATTACCATGCTGATGACCATACAAAATTAAAGAACCTTTAGATTAAATAGGGAAAGGATTCATATCGAATTCACTTCGTTACATTTGAAAAGCTTTCCTCTAATTGATGGTTTTACAAATGAAAAATCCAAGTCAATCATTTAAATCCCCTAGTTTAAGTCCTTTTAAAAACATTTTACTCTTGACAAAATTACTTAATTGATCCCTTATGACCTCTATTTCTCTTTAACTTTCACTGAAACTTTTTGAAATTACAATCAACATAGGATTTTTAAATGATTGTTTACCTCATATAAAAGGAGAAGGTATTACGTAGTAATTGCAAAAGTTCCAACAAAGTCCTTAATCAATGTAGGAATATAATAGATTTGAAGTTCAATAGTTAGGATACTTCATTTTTAAAGCTTCTCAAACTGCATTAATCAGTTCTTCTTAATATGTATTTTCTTAAAATTTGAATATTTTCAGGTAAAGATAATATCGTCGGTGCTATGACAAAATGGCGTAACAAATTAGTTACGCAATTTTGTCAATTTTTTTTTTATAAATGCTTTATACATAGTTTGTAGGAGCGCATATCCTGTCAAAACGGCGTTTCTCTACGCCTTTTAGAACCCTTTCAATTATCATGTGACAAAATTGCGTAACTCGATTTAGCTGACAAAAATGTGTTGTACATAGAAAAATTATTTAGAGTAATAAAAGGCTGAGAAATGGCATTCTCCTCTGTTTTTCTTCTACTTTGACCAATAAATGAACCGTAAGTTATGTTCAATTACCTTATTTTACCTTAAAGAAGCTGAATTGTTCAAGTAGTTATTGAGTTACACAATTTTGTCGGCACATTTTGTAAAGCGGTAAAAACGTTTTTGGCTCTCCTGAAAAAAATGGTTTTCGAGCAAAATTTTTATTACGCCATTTTGTCATAGCACCGACGATATTTGTTTTCATGTTCCTCTTATGCTTTCAGTTTTGTTTACTGATTGTAACCTGGTGTGATACGGTGTAGAGATGGTTTTAAGATCAAGATTTATCTGATCTTGATCTGGGATCAGAGAAAGGAGGTACATATTTACATGAATACATTGAAGATAACAAGTATTGCAGCTATCTGTCATTGTATCAATGTTATCTGGGTGATGATCAGATCGCTCTAACACAAACACATGTGGACCAAAGGCAATGCTTCATGAATCAAACACAAATATTTGACAATCATGGTGCTTCTTCACATTGATGTGCTGAACATCCAGCATTTAAAGTGATTACCATAGCATTCTCATGTCTATATCATCATGACTGGTTTACCGCAAAACTGATTTTATTGTCTATAAATTTATTTGCACCTGACACATTTTTGCACTATATCTTTAACCATGTCTGTGACTTGCATTCACTCATGGTGAAACCAAATACTGGTATGAGAATTGACAGGAATCCTTGGTTAGATGCATCAGCCCCTGCTATATGACCCTAGAAGTCGAAACCCAAATTAATCAATCAATCATGATGAAGCCAACCGAGAGTATTTGATAAACAAATGCCTTGCAACACTTTTGTCAATATTAAATCATGAAATATAAATTTACCTAAACTATTTCAAATGCACAAACATTTTGTATCTGTTCGTTTCTAAAATCAGAAATAAACCATATCATTCTGCAAAGAGCTGTTCTTAATTAAAGAAGCATCATTGGAAATAAGGAACTTGTTACGTATGATAAAGGGATATAACAAGCTTCTGTTCTGATAAGCCCTGTCTGTCAGTCAACTACTTACCAATTATGACATCATTGACATGGTTACCAAGGAGATTATAATTTCACAAGAATTAAGCAATTTACTAAATGGACAAGGTAGCTACTTTATATATATCAAAATTGATGTTTGATTGACAGCTGTTGAGAACACATACTATCTCTAACTTGAGAACATTTCATAAAAACTTTTTTGTAGCAAACCACCGGACCCGCAAACCACACATATAAATTTAGAGCATTGAAGAAAAGCAGAACAGTCTAGTGTAAAACCTTCATTCTACATCTCTTGATAAGTTGATATGCATTTTTATTATGCCCCCGTATCGAGAGATCGGGGGCATATTGTTTTACTCGTGTCCGTCCGTCTGTCTGTCTGTCCGTCTGTCTGTCCGTCTGTCCGTCCGTCTGTCCGAAAACTTAACCTTGGCCTTTTCTCCAAAAGTATTTGACATACAAAGCTCAAATTTGGTATGCAACTTCCTTTCAATGATATCTATCTGTTCCATGCAATTTGACCGTCCTCAAGGTCATCCGTTAACTCTTATCAACCCTTTACTCTACAAAAACTTAACCTTCTACTCCGAAAACTTAACCTTGGCATTTTCTCCAAAAGTATTTAACATACAAAGCTCAAATTTGGTATGCAACTTCCTTTCAATGATATCTATCTGTTTCATGCAATTTGACCTTCCTCAAGGTCATCCTTTAACCCTTATCAACCCTTAACTCTACGAAAACTTAACCTTTTACTCCGAAAACTTAACCTTTGCCTTTTCTCCAAAAGTATTTGACATACAAAGCTCAAATTGGGTATGCAACTTCCTTTCAATGATATCTATCTGTTTCAAGCAATTTGACCTTCCTCAAGGTCATCCCTTAACCCTTAATAACCCTTTACTCCACGAAAATTTAACACTTTAGAAAAATGGCCGTTTCAGGGGCATTTGTGTTTCACAAACACATCTTGTTTTTTCTTTTTTGCAATGTATGTTTTTTCGAGTTCAATTTCAAAGATTTATGTATATATCTTTTGTTTTAATTTTCACATAACTAGATCTACAGAACTTTAATTTTAGAGTGCCGACACCTATAGAATCAAAATGTAAGTAAAATCCAAAATGTGAGTACGAAAGGACCCATGAAAACATTAAACACTAGCATCCAAACAATTTCCCTTGAAATACTTTCTCTGTCAAATTAATTCTTTGAATCAAGCAGGACTCACTACAATAAACCAATCCAAGACAATAATACACTATCTATTTTCCCTGGAAAACTGTAGAGCACATTATTCACATTATTAGTCTAAAACACTTAGAGTAAATCCATCTATCCTGGGATATTCATGAATACCAGAACGGAGTATCAAGTTTCCATGTTCATTACCATCCCACACAACGGTCAACTGTACACTGAACAAGCTATCAGAAACAGAAACCTATCATTGGGGCCCAACAAAAACCCTTAACTCCTTCACTAACAAGCAGGCATCATTAGAAATCCCCTCCTCTTTTCCCTTAACCCCTACCATGCACATAAGTTATCTTTCAAAATTTATGTTCTAAAAAGTTTTTGGTAGAATAAGATTAAGACTTCATGCCATACTTTGTACTTATGCTTGCAATTCTAAACAATTGTTCAAAAGTTTAATCAACCATTTCTCTTTTACTTCCACTTTTTAAAAAGTTAAATAATTATTGTGAATGGGGAACGATTTTATTGAGTTAACCATGACAAACAAATTGTATTCAGAGAGTGTTGTTATAAATTCTCGTAACTACGGCTTGAATCAAGCGGTAGTTACGAGTTTTTATAACGACATCGACGATTTATCAATACATAATGATGCACCCAGTCTATTTTTAACACAAATTCCATTGCCATTTCTTTGTGTTTAATGCTCGCTAGTTTCACATTGTTTAAAAGCACAAAAAATAACCTAACAGTGTGAGGAGAGTGGTTTCAGTCCATTATCACTATATTTCAATCGAGAGCATGATAATGTTGTAACCTGTGAAAATCATCAAATTTGGTCAGCAGCTATTTTCACAGCATGTGCTACTGGGGACCAATATTAACCACTGGTCATTCAATAGCTGACCTCAAGTCACAAGTTCTGTGCATCATGTGGGGCCAGTCTCGAGACCCTCAAGACCCTTTACCACAGACACCTTCCATTAACTCCTACAGTATCCCTAGCATATCAACCCGGAGTTATGATGTGGAAACTCAACTAAATTGGCTTAGAGTTTATTTCTTTACTTTTATAGGAACATGAAATACTTTACATGATTTCTTTCACAACAAATTCTCTTATTTTCATTACATGATCATACAAATACCAATCATACATAGATCTATTACAATGCAACATTGCATGTTGCTTTTTCTTTGGGTAGAGCCAACTTTTCCTCTGTTTGAATGGACTACGTTTTAAGTTCTCTTAACAATTATTTTAATGTAGATACATATTTTGTCCATATTTAGCTATGTTGAGGGTTAATCCCTTGTTTGTAAGATGACATGATGCAGTGTCCAATGGTTGTAACCCTTTATAATCACTGATAATAAAACTGGTCTTGGTGCGCACCCTTGTCTTATCACCCACATCTAGATCAAAGAGTGGCTCAATGGGACCCCCTGTAGCACCTGGCAATTTTATTTTTATAGTCCGACTTTTATCTTTCAGTGACACAAGTGACACAATACTTTTATTTCCCTTCAAGGTAATCTTAAGATTTTATAAAGTTTGAATCAACAAGATGTATTTGTGAAACACAAATGCCCCAGAAATTGTCATTGTTAAGTTTTCTAACGGACAGAATGACATGAGTAAAACAACATGCCCCCAATCTTTAGATATGGGGGCATATATAACCCCCTATCTTTAGATATGGGGGCATAAAAAAAATACTTGTATTTCAAATAAAAAAAAGTTATGTTTCAATTGAAGACATTTCTAAAATTCTTTCTTTCCATGTGAAGTTTGTGGATCTATATCCTACACAAATCCTTTCTGTATCAACATCCATTTTGTCATCTTCAGCATCCTTCAACAGAAATCAGTCTACTTTTTTGTCATTTAGAAAAGGGTTAAGAGGTTCCAGGTGCATCAAATATAGAGGTTATCCCTACTATTTGTTCATTTAGCACTAAATATTGACATTATCTGGATACAATAAATAAATGACCTTTGGCTATTTATGTCCACTTTACAATCAGAAGTGGTTGAAGAGCTCTGATGGGGATGTAAATAGAACTTATGTAATGTCAAACAACTCTAAATATGACAATTTCTACATAAATGTCTTCCAAAATCAACAAATTATCAAAATGAGATCATGCAGACAAATGTCCTTCAAAGTTTGATATTTTAGAGTAGCAAACAAAAGTGTCATTTCCTTCTTTTAATTGCAAAAGAAATAAAATACAGAAGGATTCTAATCATAAGTTGTTCTCTTTCACAAGTTCAAATACAATTGTTTTATAATTAACATCTGAAATTAAATTTGATATAATTCTTATCAAGTCAATTTAAGGCAGATCAAAGTATGGCGCAAAACAATCAATAAATATGTCATATTCTGTCTTACAATATTAACAAAGAGGAATGCTATCTAAGAAAGGAATTAGTGCCAAATCTTATTAGGATATAACACTACAACGGTGGACGGACGTTTTGGCCTCGGACGTTTTGGCCCGGACGTTTTGGCCTGGACGTTTTGGCCCCGGACGTTTTGGCCCCAAAAAAGGGCAGAGTAGGACGTTTTGGCCTGACTATCAGATACTTTTTTTCAAACCAACGACAAAAACCGAAGTTTTCTTTTGTCAATGTATTTGATAAACTTTATTTCATTTTCTGCTTTAAAAGTTTTGTGCATTTTCCTAAAAATTATTTTCTTCTTATTATAATTTTTGTACTTGAGTTAGAGATTATTACATAGAAATGTAAATCATGTTTGACATATCACAAAATTGTCCTTTTTTAATTCTATTTAACAAACATATTTTTTGTGTGATTATATCAAAGGCAAAGAAGATAATCTACCTACTGTAGAATGTCTTCTTTCATTTCAATGATTTATTTGCTAGCCTTATATTTAATTTCACACAATTCCTATCTTTATTAACATTATATCTGTTGTGGTGATAATAATGATAATAATAGTAATAAAGGCTTTACTTGAACCTGTAGAATATTTACATTTACAACAATACAAAGAAAACACATTTTATATACAACAACAAAGATAAACAAATAGAAAATACAGTTTGGGTAAGGGATTATCCTGTATCCTGCTAAATGGTGAAAAGAATATGATGAACTCTTTCCAAACAAGACTGATCATGCTTTAAAAAAATACATTGCGTTTTTAAACATATTCTTCTCAGAAACCACTGGGTCTATTGAAATTAAATTTCTTAGGGAAAGTCTGTGGATTAGGGTATAATAAATGTAAGAAATATTGCACAATGTCATAGAAATCAGGTAGAAAATTAGGTTAAAATAATGCCAGGGCCAAAACGTCCGGAGGCCAAAACGTCCGGGGCCAAAATGTCCAAGGCCGAAACGTCCGGGCCAAAACGTCCGGGCCAAAACGTCCGGGGCCAAAACGTCCTACATTCCACTACAACATACTTAACTTTGATCAACTGTTTACTCTAGATAGCACAGATAAAACTGTTGATGTAATCATCTGCTTAATCAGTCTCTTTTGCAACAACATGTAATATGGAATTATTGTGGTTTAGTGTACAACTATTGTAAGTGCCCATAAAATTCATTTGTTATATATTTATTTTGCTTCAAGTCTGTCATTGCCTTGCAGCTAATGTTTACCCGTCCTAATGTTTCATGACCCTGAGGTTAACAGCCCTTCTGTAGCAATTCAAATGCATGAGATGCAGAACGTTTTCTATTTTATGATATTTTTTTTTCAACACTGTAAAAGAATTTGGTTAAAGATGAGAAGGATAGAAGGTTTGTGGGGAAAGAAGAAAAGGCTGGTAAAAAGAGATTACTCCAGTAAGGGCTAATAAAAGTTTAAGCAACATCACATAACAATGATCAGATAATTATGAGATCCAGCCTGTATAGTGGGTGTTTTATTGTTATCCATTGTTGTATAGATTATTATCATTATCTAAGCTTTAAAACTTGTTACATCTTCTTACATCAAATATTTCACTTTATACTGCAATGATATACAATAACATAGTATCCGAGTTAGGTCATTTTCACACATTTAAACTTTTGATATATTTAGGGTGGCATTTTAACTTTCTTTTAATAATATATTGGTATTTCAAAAACTTGCCGCAGACAATAATAGCCCAGTAAAACAATTAAGAAAATATGTTTCAATAACGATAAGTAAAGTTTCATTGAGAAATTGTGTGACAAAACGGATCAGTATGCATGTCATTTGCTAAAATATAACTTAATATAAAGCCAAAATAATATAAATTGTTACTTTCTTTCCTGTTTCTTTTTTACCTAGCCAACATTGTGACTTTTTTTCCTGGATGTTATTAAAGATATGATTTATGTAAAATATGGCACAGAAAATATTGAGACAAAAGGAGAAACTGCTGGTTATCAGCAGTTTCTCCTTTTGTTTCAATGTTTTCCCAAGCATTTCTTATTAGGGACGTCGAAACCAAGTCTTGTTTGGGAGAGGGTTAAGTCATCTTCTGTGATGAGCAGACAATTGTACAAGCGCTTGGACAAGCCACCAGAAAAAAATGCTGTAGCGCTTACTCTACCTTATCTACCTTTGTCTGAGTTCAAGATTTAATTCATTGGAAATACTGAAAACTGTAGAAGTCTAAAAAGACTGAGTATCACAATTTCTTATAAGGGGCTAACAGAAGTCAAAACTGATAAAATCAGAATAGAAATTGTCTTTGTCTAAGGAGGAAACATAATTGATGCCACTAGGGATTGTTTCAGCAGTTTTCTGCAAAACTTATTTATGTTTTTGTTTAAAAGATAGCAGATTATTTAAAAGACCAGACAATAGAATTATCAATGAAAGTACTTTAAAAGCCCTGTGAGATTAGCTGTTTGATTGGAAAGCGATGCTTGCGGATATTTTGAACTCCCAGTAGATATTGTTCAGACAAACTTTTTTGTAATATTACCAGTCTTTATGAGGATAATTGAGTAAAAGTTAAATATAATCTTTACAGAACAGTAATTACAATAGTGCAAGATCCTATAGCAGTACTTTTGCAACATTGTCAACCATCAATCCAAACATATTTGATTTTTTGCAAATTTTGTCAACATTTACTTCTTTTTCTTCTCCTTCTTCCATCTTGTTGTTTTTTTTATTTCTTCTATTAAAGGATTAAATGCAGCTTATGCAATTTTTTGCTTAGCCATATTGAACATTCTGCTGCGGATCCAGGATTTCCGTGAGGGGGTTTCGAATATACAGATAAGGGGGGTTCGTTTTTCCAGTACGGTATCACACATTTTGACTGAATTTCTGCATGAAAATGAAAGATTCGGGCTGCAGAGGGGGGTTCGTTTGAACCCCCCGACCCCCCCCCCCTGGATCCGCCGCTGACATTAATAGGACAATATTGTATTAATTCTAGCAAAGCAAAGAAGCAACAACATTAAATTAGAAAGCAATATGTTACTAAAAGCGTCAGCGAAAGCAAAGCATATATAAAGCATGTTGATGCTTTTCAACACAAACCTTGTAACTGCAGCTTGTTTCAAGCTGCAGTTACAAGATTTTTGTTAAAGCTAAGATGTGTTGCCAGCCCTACCTGCTCTTGAGTATCGCAGCGGGACATCTTCACGATCGGAATCAGAGAGTGACAACTGTGAAACATGTTCATTTCTTAACCGACAGTTCTCTAACTCATTTGATGATGACACCGTACTGCGTGAACCTTTCCTCCAATCTCTGCGCTGTTTCCGATTACTTGACGACGATGTATCATTGTCATCATCGTCTCCATCAGAACCACTGACGTAACTATAGAGACGACCTTTGGATGTTGTTGATGATGTAGAAGGTGCTCGTCCGTTATTTTTCCGATGAGTGTGCGTGTGCGCGGAGGATTTCTCCATGAGTGGTGTGATGGGGGAGCTCATATACTCGGTGCCAGCTTGCAGACCTGTACAACATAAATACAGCACAACATTAAAGGTGCACAACAAACAGTGAAACTAGTAGTGATCTCTGAAAAATGGTTAACTAGAATAAGTGGTGACTTTGTGTGCTACATTTAAGGAAGATCATACAATGAATTAGAGAAACAGGTAAGAAGGGGTTAATTTAAGATAATAATTTGGCCAATATCTTTTCTGACATTTGACAAAAGTATTTTTTCCGTCACCAATGGATTTGCAACGTGACTCAGCTGCTCTAGGCTCAGATTGAATATTGTGGTAGTCCTGTCAGAAATATACCAGGAATCCATGATGGAGTCACATTGCAAATCCTAGAAGTGCCATTTAACGTTCTAGAATGTTCTAGAACAGTTCTTGAACTTAAATGAACTTTTTCGCAGGGGTACTTATGGCACTATGTCCAGTACTTATAAATTGAAATCATTAGCAATAATTACCAACAATATAGGGTTGGATTCTGAAGGACTATTTGTGTACATCCTATCATGATAATCAATCTCAAAATGTGATTTAATCAAATCCAATTCATAAATATATCTTCCTCAAATGTTGACTCATCTAAGAAGAAACTCTACACAGACACATTGTGAGCTATTCAAATCACATACGAGGGGCGTTCATTAAATAATGAAAACATAATATCTGCCAGTCTTTTCATACGCAACATAATTAAGAAATACTTATACATTTACAAAGAACTGCTTTTAAGCTTTCATTGTGAAAATCCAGACCGAACGTTCCGTGTGTTACTATGGAAACGCATGACGTCACATTCTCAATGGGTATGATGTCTGACGTTTTTTCGCGTTATTTTCGCTAAAACAGACTTGCATCATGGTATTTATTTAGAATTTGCGCACAGAAAAAAATGTTTATTCAGCATTATTTTCTGATGGTGTTATGTTTTTACTTCAAAACTACATATAAGGTTCTTGTAAGTGGCAATACTGAATTCTTCGGCATTGAGATCAAGGGAATTAGGTAAATACAATTATATGAACGGAGGTGTTTACATGCTTTTTAACCATATATTCCTCTGTGATATGTACTATATGCTAATTTCAAACATTGATTTGAACGGGAACTTGTGATTGATTGTGCCATGCCCCAACATTAAATTTCTTTTATTTAAAGTGTCATGACGTCACATTGTTGACTCCCCCACACTTTGGATCAGGGGAAAACGTCAAGATTTTCCAGATACAAAGTATTTGATAATGATTTTTTTTCTATTTTTAGAGAGCAAAGTGACTTTTACTGCTATTTTATGTTTGTACATGAGACACAAAATTAATTAGTTCAAGGTCAGAATGATTCCATTTTGTTTTCTTGGTTTTTGAGAGGAAAAAATGATGGAAATAGCTGGAATTTCAGAGTTGAAACCTTTGCAACATTGTGACAGTGTTGCCATGGCAACGGTTGTCATGCACGGTTCTTGTTACTTTGAAAAAAGTTCACATACTTGTTATTAAACATTAACTATATAATTACACATTCTTAACATTGAGCCGATAGTGTATTTTCATTATTTAATGAACACCCCTCGTATTTTCAAAATCCAAAAACTTTTTTTTTTAATTTAAATAAGAACTATCTCCAAGCAGTAAAATACTACCCTTAGCAGCCTCCTTGTGCCTACAAAGTCAAATTGTGACCTTGGCCTTTGATTTATATCACCTAAAACAATATCATACCTTCTAGGGTCTAGGGCAACTATTGTGTAGTTCATCAAATAGTTTTTTTGAGGTAGAACACTCAAACTAATTTTAAACAAAGTCAAATTTCAAATGTGATTCAAACACACAAAAAAATCTCCTATGGTTAGGGCAACAATGGTGTTATCGTGAGCTATAACATGATCCTACAGGTCAAAAGATTCTTGAAGTAGAGAACAATCGAAAACAGTCTACAGAGAGATGGATGGATGGACAGACAGACATGGCGAAACCAATATACTACCCCTCTACTTTGTAGATGTGTGTGTTTGCAGGCTGGGTATAATCATGTGAGTTGACTTTAGCTACAAGGCAAGCTGTGAGTTCATCTTTACAAAGGAATCCATTTGTTTAACCCCTTCGCTGCCAGAGATATATTTCAAAATTGCTCCGTAGTTGCCAGGCCATTTCTAGGAAATTTGAAAAAAAATGGTGTTTTCGTTAAAAATAAGCATGAAATATATATAATTCTTTATAAAAACAATATTAAACTTACCAAAGTATTGTTTTCAATCTTTTAATCCACCATTTTAGTCTCATTTTCAGATATTGTTGCAAAAAGCCTATTTGACGAAAAACGGGTATACCCGTCCCGGGGTACTTTGACGACATTTTCGCAGGACGGGTATACCCGTCTCGGGGCAGCGAAAGGGTTAAATTTGATGAATGCTTCATGTATTGCTTTGTAAAGTTTCTTGATTCTAAAGTTTCTGGTTTAGTATCTATTCTATATCAAGTGGTTCCAACAACAAAATGTGATTACCGGTAGATTATGACACCAGTAGCTTTCTATTGAGTATCTTAAACCTCTAGTTATAAGGCACAAGGGCGGATCTAGGGGTGGGGTCAGGGGGTCATGACCCCTCCATGGAATTGACCGAAAATTTGACAATATAATTTTATATATTTAACACATTTTAAGCCATCATTTGGGCTTTACCACCCCCCACCCCCCCACCCCCCTGGAAAAAACCTCTGGATCCACCACTGAGCCTTAGAAAACCATGTTTCATTTAGACAAGTATGTCCCATCTTAGTTCTTGAGCCTGACATATGTGTCATGATAAGAGTACATCATAAGGTGCACATGGTAATAAACACAACTGTACCAACCATTGTTGGTCATCCTTGCTTCCTCTCTTAAAAGTGGTAACTGCCATACATGTTCTGAGATTTAATAAATTATTTTTTCCTCAAGGCTGGACCACTTTATTTTTATAAGTAATGGTCTGCCTTTCATAATATTGTGTTAAAAGATTAAAACTAAACTAAAAGCTAAACATCTGTCTATTAGAAACCTTAAAGTTTAAGATAAACTTTAACTATATTTATCATCAATTTTCAAAAGCAAAGTGTTTGCACCTAAAAAACTAGCAAGTTGCTTATCATAAAGTTGAAATTGCATCTGAAAAGAAAGGCTATTACTTTGTTAGTGTTTCCATTTTCAGCCTTATATAAGCCTATGAATGCTACCACAGAGAACAGTAATGAAGACAGAAAAACAAAGTATTATTCAATATTGAAGCACTATCAAAATGTTCTCCTAAAGTTGTGGCTAGAAAAGACAGTACTGCTCATCAAAATGAGATTCAATGTTATCATGTAAGTGCCATAATTAAATCAGTAACTTGTACAAAATGCCTACAAAACATGTTTGAATATGGAGATTTATGTATTTTTACAGAAAACTTGTCATTTTATGGATCTTGTATGAATCTAGTATGGTAACACAATAGTTTATGAGGAGATATATTACAGAATTGTGGAGGAATCACTTTATAAGTCACTACGTTAAATAAGTCATTACATTAGTTTAGGTTGAGTCACTGCCCTTAGTATATATTTCAGAATTTTGTTCAAAGTTATTTTGTTGTCTGCTACTGATCCTTGCAAGCGAACAAGTTAAGTTTCATTGTTTGCTAAAGGTTTAAGAAACATTCTCACAATCAAACATTCCTTAGAAGCCAATCTGGTTTTGATGTCCCTTAAAAAGACTAGGCATTGGAAAGTATTGAAGCAAAATGAGAGCCATTTGCCTCAATGTTTTTCTTGCTATTATTTACTTTCCTAACTTTATCAACATCCATTATGTTGTCTACTGCAGATTTTAAATCAAAATGGTATAATTATTTGCAATTTGGGATAAAAAGGCATCATTTTCCAGAACTTAACATAGTTAACAGCACCAGATGTATATGTTAAGAATTGACAGATAGCAGAATGGAATCAAATCAATTCCATCCATAACTTTATATCATATGACACGCAATTAAAACAACATTTTTCATTCCGTAATTTATATCTATTGCCCTGGAGCGAGACACTTCCATAAACATCCTCTCGCAATCACGTTGCTGTAACAGGAAAATCAAATTTGCCGCAGCTTGAATGATATAGATGAGTGGCGATCAGCAATTCTCCCAAATTTAATAAACAGACCTTTTCCAAAGTAACGAAAATTCTGATGGATACAAATAGGATGTACTGTGGGCAAAGAAATGAGTGTTGCTAAATGTGGAAAAGCTGTATGTTATAGTTGAGAAAACATCAAGACTTTGTAAACAGAAAAATTGCTGCTTATCAGCATTTCTTCATTTCATTCTGTGTTCTCAAATGCTTCTCAAGTAAGAGCACAAAACCTAGTACCGCAAAGGAAAGGGTTAATAAAGAAGTTGATTATCAGGTCCCATATTTTATTCTGTATCCTTCTTTCAATCTTTTTCCCATTTTTACAGTGACATGAAATTACAATTTTGTTAAAAAAGTATCAAAAATAAAGTTGTTCCATCTTTTAAATGTTTGTAATTTGAAAAACATTAGAACCCATGCCATTAATTCTTTATCCTTTAGGTTCTAGGTTCAAAGTTTGTATTTCAGACTGGTTCTATACTTGGCTTCTGAAGGAAAGGATTTCCCTGTAACAGACATCTATCACAGTCTGTTTTTGTAGAGAATTACTCAACCAATCATTTCATTGCCATGTAGCATGAACTCTCATACATACTTCTACCTTTCTAAAACGTTAAATACAAAGTATAGAGGAATATATTTTCCCCTGACAGATTCCTTGTTTCAAATAAGCATATATACTTCCAAATAAAATGATGATTGTTTAACTTTTATATCTTAACCCTTTCCCAAACAAGACCTGGTTTTGACGTCCCTAATGGAAAAGGCTTGGGAAAACATTGAAACAAAAGAAGAAACTGTTGATAACCAGCAGTTTCTCCTTTTGTCTCAATATTTTCTATGACATATTTTACACAAATCCTACCTGTAATAACTTCCATTTTGTCATTTGTGGCAGTTTTTGAAGTGGATCACCCTAAACTTTTGCTGTTTGGGAAAGGGTAAAAACAATTACAAACAAATGTACAATATATACTGTCATTTCACTGCTTCTCTTCTTCTCTTGTATTTCGTAATCTGGATTCTATCAGACCTAAGTGTTTCTTGGGTTTCCACGAGAGAACGGAGTGTGAAGGTCAAGGTCATTACGGTCACGTGTTTGGAATGGTCAAATTTTGGAGGAATAAGTTCAAAGGAAAATAATTAAAAATTAGTGGAATTAAAGTTAAAAGTGATTATCAAATATATCCTGCATACGTGCGAAAGTAGGCCTACACTGCAGATTTTCTCATCGATAATTTGAGGAAAAGAATTCGGAATTCTTGATAAATTTAGTTTTAATTTGACGATTTATTGTGTTCGCCATTTTCTTTTGGCATACGAACAAAGAACTGGACAAAGCCGAAATGGCTGATAAGGCACAAAGTTCGTCTTATTTACAGGATGTTCTGAAATGGACACGAGAAATCGGCCGAATTTCGGGAAAGGTCAGCGAAAGCTCGGGAAATCCGGAAAAAAGGCCTAGATTAGGAAATAATGCGGATGGTCAGGGGGAAATCCCGGAGCATCCAGTTTCAGGACCCGCCATAAGCGCGATTATCACGCAGGGGCCGAATGATGCGCAAAGCGCTTACGGCGAAAGTCGTTCTGCGCAAGGGGAAAACCCCGGAAGTATAAGCGCATTGTGGGATAGAATTTCCAAAATTGAGGATGACAAGCGACAACAAACGGATTTGCTGTCGAGTTTGGTATTGAATGTTGCGAAATTGCAACAATCATTGGAAAATAATGAGAAATCATTACATTCACAGGTAACTTTAACTATTTCCGATCATAAATCCGACGATGGAATTAGCGAATTGCTAGAAAACGAGCCGGAAATTGAAATTGACGAATCGGCTGCTAGTGATTCGTTCCTTCGAGATTTCGAGCTTTTATACGCCGAAAAGCAAAATTTTGGTCCCAATATTGACGAACAAATGTCTGATCTATTGCATCGTGCTATTGATAAAAGCATTTCCGAGGATCAATTTAAGCAACTGAAGATCGTTACCCCGTGCCTGGTAACTGCAGCAGGTTGAATGTTCCTATGGTAAATAGGGAACTGTGGACTGCAATCAAGGACAAAAGAGAATCGGATTTGGCATTGCAATCAATGCAAAAGCATTTCAAATTGGCAATGATCCCTACTTTAAAGGCTCTTGAAGTAATGGAAAATAAAGGGGATCACACACAATTTCAACAAATTTTTAAGGATTTATTCAAAATCTTAGCTAATGGGATTTTTAATTGTAATAAAAAGAGAAAGTCTTTGATCAAACTTGCCCTTCCCCACAAATACAGAAAAGTGTGTGATATTGATGCACCAGTTACTTCAAATCTTTTTGGGGACGATTTAGAAAAGAAGGTGGAGGAAATAGAAAAGGAGGAGAAACGGTCCCAGAAATTCAAGTCGGATCATTTTTTATCCCAAACACCTGCCCGAAAGGGCAGGGGATACCAGTGGAACAAGGACAACCAGATGAAGGGTGCCAATTACTCCAATCAATATTGGAAAGGAAAAGGCCAGAGTTCTCGGGGGAAACCTCAGTCTCGGCAAGCCAACAGGAAATAACAACATTACAAGTAAGTAGGGGCATATCAATTAAAAATACTCCAGATTCATTTCAAGGTGGTCAGTTGAAAATTTTTCAATCTGAATGGAACAAATTGACTACGGATAAATGGATTCCTAACACTATTGGGAAAGGTTATAAATTGGAACTCGACACTGTACCATGGCAACCCTTCACCCCAAAATGCATAGACTTTGGCAATGCTGAGGCTATAAAAATTGATGGAGAAATTTCCATATTTTAGAAAAGGGGATAATAGAGGAGGTTCTTACTAAAGACAGTAGTGAATTTTACTCCAATATTTTCATACGACCTAAAAAAAAAAAAAAAAAAAAAAAAAAAAGATGGGTTTGTGCAATCTTGAATCTAAAGCGTTTTAATGATTATATGGACAAGATCCAATTTAAAATGCAAACATTAAAAGCTGCTGTAAGCCACATACCTCCAGGGGATTATTTCAGGTCAATTAACTTAAAAGATGCCTATTTCAGTGTACCAATTGACCCATCTGATAGGAAATAATTAAGATTTCAATGGGGAGAAACTGCACCTTGCCGCAAGGTTTTTCATCAAGTCCTCAAATTTTTACAAAAATTCTTAAGCCTGTTTATGCTAACCTTAGGGAATTGGGACATTTCAACGCCCCATATATTGATGATAGTTTGTTAAAGGGACCAACATATCAGGAATGTCTTGATAATATCAGAGACACTGTTGAATTAGTGGATAAATTGGGATTTACAGTTCATCCAGACAAGTCTGTGTTTATCCCAACTCAAAAATAATAATTTTACTATATAAATTAGGGTTAGTATTAAATTCCCTTAATACGATTGACACCAGAGAGGGTAGATGACTTGGTGCAATTATGCATATCTTTATCTCGGAAAGTCAAAGTAACAATAAGGGTATTTGCGAAATTGATTGGCAAAATGGTAGCTAGCGAACCTTGTATACAATATGCTCCATTATATTACAGAGATTTAGAAAATGTTAAAGATCAATACTTGAAAAAGTGTTGTAGATCGATAGTTATGATAATAATAGAAGACATTAGATACATGTTACAATGGTGGATAAAGAATACTCATTTCAGTTACAAAGTAATTGAAATGACAGAACCCTCAGTTTTTATTCATAGCGATTCTAGTAAAACTTGATATGGGGGAATAAATAATTCAGCAGGGATCACAATAGAAGGAAAATGGAGTAAGAATGAACAACAGGAACATATAAATTATTTGGCATTGAAAGGAGCAATACTAGTCCTAAAAGGATTAAATGCTCAAACTTCCAATACTCATGTGAGAATTTATTTGGATAATACAGTAGCTATTTCCTAACAATTTTGGTGGGAAAATAGAAAATCTACATTCACTTAGTAAAGAATTAAGATTATGGGAGATTCCAAAGAAAATTTGGATAAATGCTGCTCATGTTCCTGGCTCAGATAATTTCGAAGCCGATAGGTTATCTCGAAATATAAATGACGATGCAGAATGGATGTTGAAACCACAAATATTCAGACAAATTGACATGTTTTATGGGAAATTTCAATTGGATGTGTTTGCATCTATGTCTAACAAAGAAATAAAAGACTATGTCTCGTTTAAACAGGATAGAAATGCTGTCGCAATTGATGCTTTCTCCTTGCAATGGAATTGTGATAAAAAATTTATCTTTTTCCACCTTTCTGTGTAATTGACAGGGTCCTACAGAAGATTTCCAGCAAAAAAGTGTGGCAGATATTATTAATTGGAACTGGTCAAATCTTGAAAAATTGTCAATTTGGAATTTAATTACAACGCAAAGTTCATTGTTACTAATAAAATTTTATGTCATTATATGTGCGAAAGTACAACTGACATTGCTGGACAAAAATTTGTGTGGACATTAATTGGATTAACTGTGAAAATTGATATTTTCTGCACAGTCCTTTGTTCGGAAATTAGAACAAAGACAAAAAGCCGAAATGGCTCATAAGGGCGAAAGTTCTTATGCTGAACGAGTACTGAAATGGACTCTAGAATTTGCTCGGGTTAAAGGTGGGAAAGCCAGCGAAGCTTTGGGAAATCCGGAAAAACGCCAACGGACCGAGCTCGAGGGAGAAAATCTTGAGGGAAATCCTCAAGCCTCGGCATTTGAGCCCGCCATTATTGTGGGAAATCCACAAGGCGCGGCCAGGACCAGCGATGCGCGGAACTCGCAAATTCAAGACTGTGTTGCGCAGGGGGATTCCCCCGGAAACTCCAAAATGGAGTCCGACAAACAAGTTTTCGAAAGACAACAAATTGGATTAATATCTAGCTTAGTGTTGAATATGGCTAAAATACAACAACAAATCGCGAGGCAGGACAAATCCTCCGATCAGACTTTGAATCTGATCTGTACTGACACTCCCATGGAGATAGGATCTATGAATAATAAATTTCTAATTTCAACAGTACCTCCGCATAAGGGAGTTACTAAAAGTACGGTAAGTCGATGGTTTAAAAAATATAATGACTAAAGCCGGAATTGATACAAGTGTCTTCCAACCTCACAGCTGTAGAGGTGCATCGACTTCAAAAGCGCAAACTACAGGGCTGCAAATAGGAACTATTCTTAAAGCGGCTGGTTGGAGTTCGGCGAAGACTTCCCATCATTACTACAGTAGATGCATAGAAGAAAGTGGATATAGCAAAGCTATATTTCAACCATCAACCACAGACTAGTAGGTGTGTATGTTCCTTCGTAGACATTTAAGGAACTTAAAGGTATGTTACTATCTATTACAGAATAGTTTAAATTTATGCACACTTTGTACTAGGTGGTTGTTATGAATAATGACTGTGTTTAGCTCTAAAGTCTCGTGGAAACCCAAGAAACACTTAGGTCTGATAGAATTGATAAATTAATCGAAATTTATTGAAGATTGATTAAGATTCTATCAGACCAGTGTTTCTTGGAGTTTACACGCCCACCCTAGCATTGAGCTAATTCTTGTTACCCTCCCTAAGTGGGAAACACAGTCATTATTCCTCTAAAGAATGACCTTGACCTTCACGCTCCGTTCTCTCGTGTAAACTCCAAGAAACACTGGTCTGATAGAATCTTAATCAATCTTCAATAAATTTCGATTAATTTATCAATTACCTCATAGAATAAACTCATTTGACAATGCATTTCTAAACTAAAATTGAGACAAACAAAATAGAATCAACATACTTTGAGACAAGACATTTGAACAAAGACAACATACAAAACTTCTATGAATCTAAAAATATCCACCAATGATATCTTAGCTATCAACAATACAATAGCCAATCAAGATGAAGATAATCAAACCTTCACTGTATGGTATAAGCAGGAGATGTTTTGGATATCCATACACCGGGTCCTGATCAGGGCCCTGGAACCAGGATAATGGCTGGCCCTTCCCACAATGCTCCTCTGAGTCTACAAACAACAAGCAGCATAAATAAAACACTGACCTCATCCTCTTCAAGCAAAATAATAATTTTTCAAATACTTAAGCATGAATTAAAAATTTGTTTGCTTGCCTACATGCACATTCTTCTATCAATATTAATATTATCATTCAATTTTCACAACTTCAATGCAACTGTGCAGCCAAAAAATTCAGCAAGAAGCATAATATTTATAAAAGAGCTCTCAAGAGAACGAAATTGATGTCGATAAAGGACAGATTTATGTACAATGTAGCATAGAAAATATTGAGGCAAAAGGAGAAAATGCTGGTCAACGGCATTTTCTTCCTTTGCTTCAATGTTTTCTCAAAAATTTCTGCAATAGTATGTCAAAACTAGGTCTTATTTGGGAAAAACTAAATATTCAAATATTTCATCATTATTTTTTTTTTTTTTTGCTTAAAAATATAGTGACAGGAAACTCTATAGAATATCACGCCATAAGTTTTCTATTCTCTGGAAATGAAATTTGTCATACAGTGCATTGAATGCATGCAAATTCAAATTGATATATCAAAGCTGTAAGCATAATTCAAAGCAAAATTCAATAAGATCCGTGTCTTTTATTGCATTGGCCATGCAGAAAATAACATGATGATGAATAGCTCAAACCAGTTAGGTTAGCTTTATATAGCTGAGTATGCAAAAACCATGCATTTTTAAATAAGGCATAATGCTTTCTTATAATGTTACCTATATGCATTTTCTTGAGTTGTTAGTACAAAATTATTGAACAGAATATAACTTTCCATAGAATTTGATAGACTACGAGGGGTGATCCAGAATTAGCGGTACTGATGCTCTAAAATTAATATTTGTGAGTTTTTCTTGATGCAGTTTGGCATAATACAGGTACTATTTATATTTGACATGATACAGAAATATTGACATTGTCTTCTAATTACGTCTATGTTGGACGTGTGTCCATAGCAACCAAGGTACGGTTAGGCGGGGCAGGGGTAAAGATTCTTAGCCTTTTCATGTTCTACATGTTTTCTCAACCCGTTCTAACGCACCAATTTTACTGAGACGTTGTGGATATCAAAAATAATTTCATGCTATTCTATGACCAAAATTTCAACGTTTTTTCTGGCTAAATGGGAAAACTATGGACCAGACTTCTTTGGCGATAAAAGTCAACTATGACGTTGGCAGAGTATTCGATTGTGCGTAATTTTTAAGTTTTGCGCAAAACATGGATATTTCCCATTCGATACGTACGAAATACTGTAGAAAAACTCATAAAACATTCTTTATTTGAAACTTTCACAATTGTTTGGTACCGAATGTTAAAAAAGGAAAGAACATTGCTGCAGGAAAAGAAAGGGAGTAGTGGCTAGAGGAGCAGTCTGGACGCGACGTCAACTAAAGTTGCTACGGGCGTCAACTCTTATGATGGCCACATCACCATCAAAATTTTTGTTACAAGGCGAACTTAAGTTATGGTAGTGAGTTTGAATACTGGCAGATCATTGAAACATGAATAGGCTCAACTGTCAGTTGATTCCACTGAATACGGATGAGAAAATGTGTTCGGACTTTGAAGAAATTCTGGACCAAAGTATTTCGTTTAGAAGCAAATTGCTTGATAATATCATAACAACAAATGCACTTAGACGCACTTGTATGACACAGAAAGCAAGGAACAATCACGGTAACGGACGTCACCTGGTCTCATTCCCCAATCAAAAAAGCTAAAATTGTTCATTCTCATCAGACTAAGCTCCTGTGGAATTTCGGGTATTTCCCTGTATGAAATCGGTACTGAAATGTCACAATTTCAAGGACTTCGGTGAATAAACTCTAGACATTCAACAGATATTTTCTACATTCGACTAGCCATGGTTCAGGGATATATTAAGTGGATGAATTGAACGTCACAGTAAATGAATTGCAACTCTAGGTGATTATTTGGAGGAGTAACGTCATTATTTTAACGTTGCGAACTTGTGACGTTGTTACGTTAGTTGCCTACCTGCCCCGCCCTTGCGTTATATACAAAACTAATTTTATTGTAACTTTGTTGTTTTAGGTTCGATTTTGATGATATTTGGTGAACTGATCAGTGATAAATTACATTTCATGCTGTAAAAATGCGTTCAACTTAGATGGATTTATATTAAAGTTATAGAGTCAGTACCGCTAATTCTGGATCACCCCTCGTATATATCGTAAAAGCCTTTGTACTAGCGAAGATACAAAAAGTTTGTCAGTATGTCAGTATTCTTTGATTGAAAGGACAATTTACTTTAATTAACACAATAATTGAACATCACCTAATTTTTCTTCAAACAGAAATAAGTTTACAAGAACTTTGAAATCTGATAACAGACTTAGAATGTCATGGTATGAATAATTATCAATTATTTATTCTGATTTCCATACATAATTGTTCTAACCTCAGTTTTTAATACAGCTTTTTGTATGCAGACTTGCATTTCACATTGTTCTTTTATAAGCCCTTTAAACTTTGTCTTTGGTGCCAACTTCAAAATTGCATGTCATCATAGTGTTGTGGAAATACAATAATGACAAACTGGATGTCATGTTGAACCACAATACATACACAGCTTAAATCGGGTAAAAGATGTTTTTGAATGAAACCAAAACATACAATCACACATATAAATGTTTAACAATGTATTCAGAGTTTCCCAACAACAGAATTTAAGACTTGTCCATGGACAGACCTTTTGACTCCTTTAACTAAGCCCTTGTTACAATTACAAAACCACATTCAACTCGAAGTAACATACCAATATCAAAATATTTTCCCTGCCTGTCAGACAGACAAATGAGCTGACAGCCCGGGGGTGAGTCAGTAACAATCAACATGCTATCACACATATCATCACTTAACAATGATTTCCTTATAAATATAACCATATTGTTCAATACCCCCAGGTGCCATGAACTTGTTGACAACCTAGTGGGTGGGGTACATAGACACTAATCCAATATCTACAAAGGCAATGAATTTTGTGCAAAAATAGACTGGTTTTACCTTTAGGTATTCATAAACCGTCTGTGTTGTTATATAATCTTGTAACTACGGCTTGAATCAAGCCGTAGTTACAAGATTTTATAACAATACCCACTATTGTATGTACGAAATTATATCCCATTCAACTAGATAAAACTGTTCCCTATTGAAGTTCCGGCAGCAGAAATCTAAGAATACCAGCACTTTCTGCCTTTTTCTTGATGCTTTCTATGTTATACTGTAACTGATCCCCTTTTTGAAAACTGATAGAAGTAGAATTAGGTACTACATATTGGACTTGCTGAAAATTTACTGGGTGGGTAGATAATGCTTTATGATAGATAGTACTTGGATAACTGTAAGTCAAAATACTATCGAGGGCTTGGTGCAAAACTATTGTAACTCCATTTTATAAAACTTAACAGGAGAGAGAAAAAACTTATTGACTTTCTCAAAGCTAAAGAGGAAAAATGATTTTAAAATTCTAAATATTTAAATATTATTTGAAGTATACAGAATTGAAGCCTAGTATTTGAAAACATGATGCATTCCTTCCTAAAGATTCTGAAAATGCAAAAAAGTGAATTTTTGAAAAATATGCAGTTACAATAGTTTTGCACTGAGCCCTCGATATGACATTGTATATTTCAAAATGAAGCAGAACTAACTTGAGACACCTACAATATTATGAACCTATCAGGTCTCTGACAAAAGTGGCACCAAAAGAGAATGACAAGAGTTTCATTCACAGATACATGTATATCAATGAACAACCACCATTTTTCTGTATTTCTGGAACAAAAAAACATCTTTCACCTACCTAGAGCTAAAAACTTGGTATGATAATCCAACTCTGGAATCCCATATGTATCATAGTTACATGAACAAAGCATTGCTTTCAGTTTTTCATATAAACATTATCTCATGTTTAAAATGATGCCACAATGTATTCGTTTTATCCAGACAAAAAATTAATAGTAAATAATTGTAAATCCATCACTATTTAAAATTTCATGGCTAATTCCCCTAGCTACAAATTAGCTAAATGTGACTTTAATACCACAGGGTAATGTTAGTGACCATATTATGGTAATAAAAGCAAATAAAAGTGACCTTTGGTCATTCTGGTCTGGCCTAACTGGACAATAAATCAGTATTGACAGAATGACACACTTCATATTGACAATAACTAGACAGGTTATTAAAATATTTAACCACATCATAGAGCTCTAACCCCCACCGGCTATTCTGGGTAATTATACTTAGTAGACAATGTCTACCAGTATATGATGTAGGTGGTAAAATAATGACTAAGCATAAAAGTCATCTGTTCTTGTCACAATGGCTTGATCTTTGGTATAAGTTAATGATTCGTACAGGGAGCAAAGATATTCTTTCTCTGCTGCGGATCCAGGATTTGTTGTGAGGGGTGTTTGAAAGTACAAATAGTGGGTTAGTTTTCAGAGGGGGTTCATTTGACCCACAGAGGGGTTCATTTGAACCCCCTCTGGATACTCCACTGAAATTCTGTGGCAACTCCATATATGTAAACAGTAAAGCTACTATTGTTCCATTATGGCCTTCAGTTGATCAAGAGACATATGTGTTGGATGTCTGTCATGTCACCACTGCATAAAATTTCTATTGTACCAATTTGAAAGGAGTTGCACAGGGAATAACTATTTGATATCAAAAGTAAAGTATATGTATGTTAGAGTAATGAAAATATTGAGGCAAATGATTATCAGCATTTTCCTCTTTTGCCTTGGTGTTTTCCCAAGCGTTTTTCTGTTTGGACATCAAAACCAAAATGTTCAGCCAACAAGTTTCCAGCCTGATATTTCTCCCGATAACTTTCTCCAGATAAATGCATGGCGCCATGCATAACCATCATATGTTTCTGCTGTGTTAAAATTGTGGGAATAATTATTTTTATTGGCTCCTTATTCAGTGATTCATGGGCTTCAAACACTTTACCATAAAACTTTACAGAAATATTCACTATATGTGTTTGTTCTATTATCTGTTAGACCAGTAAATAATCCAGTCATCTTATTATCTTTTTTTAATTTGAAA
Organism: Fragum sueziense; assembly: GCA_963680895.1. Lineage (NCBI taxonomy): Eukaryota > Metazoa > Mollusca > Bivalvia > Cardiida > Cardiidae > Fragum > Fragum sueziense. The sequence continues at coordinate 5,038,443 of OY804596.1, forward strand.
ATGTGCTATATAGGAAAACAATATTACAACTCAATTTTAAACAGTTATTTGTAATTAAGAATAGGCACAATAACTTATATTTGAAAATACTAACATACATTTTCAGATTTGACTAAAATTAAGTATCCAGCTTTCTTGGCCAAAAAATCTTATCAATCATTAAAAAAATTCTAATTAATTCTTACAGCAATTAGTGAATGGTCTCAACCATTTAATGATCATATGGTCGCATTCTTAGTTACCATCACTAAATTATTACATAACAAATGGCAAGCAATTAACATTTATATTATATGTGATATTGACTTGGGAGAGAAAAAAATGTTGGGCTAGGCTGGGTCTGGACATCCACTACAGTGTAATAATCCAACATTCTATCTGCAATATTTAACCCTTTCCCAAATGACAAAATTTTAGGGTGATCCAATTTGAAAGCTGCTGCTGATGACAAAAATGGTGATAATAAAGACATGACTTGTGTAAAATATTGCACAGAAAATATTGAGACAAAAGGAGAAACTGCTGGTTATCAGCAGTTTCTTCTTTTGTTTCAATGTTTTCCCAAGCCTGTTCTATTAAGGACGTCAAAACCAGGTCTTGTTTGGCAAAGGGTTAAGGAAACTCTAGATTCTGTGAAGTAAAGGACTACATACACTTGCCATCGTTCCCTGCCTTTTTATGGCACAGAAAACATCAACACATGTTTATTGCCGACATAAATATGGAAATATGGGCCATTTCTACCAATCAGAATTCATTATTTCCAGAGATCTGAATCTGTAATAGACTGGAGAAAGAAGTTGACACTCTCTCAAAGAAGAAAAATTAAAGTGAATGAACTTTCACATTTTTTCTATATCTTTCTGTAGAAAACATGGGAAATGGAGAAATTGCTTGTCAAAAGCAATTATTAATTTATAAAAATATTTTCCAAAGCCTCTAGATCATCTAGTACGGGGTCAAAGAGTGTCATTATGTAGGAATAAGTTAAATTACAGAGAAGAGGGGGCAACAGCTTTTCAAAATTCACTTTTTTATTTGTTGCTATTCAAATCCTAAGTCGTTGGTACTCATTTGAGAATCGTCTCTTCGAGATGATTCAAATAAGTACCTACAACATAAGGCTTGGATTTGAACTTACAAATTCAGAGTCCTTAATTACCCCCTCTTATCTGTAAACCTAGCTTATTTGATTTAAGGGACCTTCTGGGAAGTGTGAAAAGTATAGTCCCTTAAGTCAGTCTGCCTAGCCTGACTAAGATGGAAACTTTTTACTCTTATACAGTTTTTGCTGAATGTAGAATTTTCCCCTATCTTGCTTTATGTTCCAAATAAGACATCTGGTTCACCTCTGCCCAGTCAGATCCATTTCTACACTTTGTCGGTTGTATGGGATTCCCATAAGGTCCCTTTAGCGTGATTGGTCACATAATTTTAAGTGAATGATCTTACCTAAACTGTTGAGATTTTTGTCATTATGAGCCATCTTGACTTCTTCATACGGCCTCAGATTATCGTCTGAGTGAAAATCATCTTCGGAAGAACTGTACGATTTGCTGCCATGTTTGTCTCGACCCCCAACCCGACTGGTGCCCATGGGTCGATTCTGGGGCTTAAAGTTAGGAGATGTTGTCATTTCCATGTTTTCCGCGGAAACAACTCTCATGAAGATATTCTTTGTAATGTTGTCATGGCAATGATGTTATACCAATGTACCTGAAAATAGAAATTATAAACGATTAAGAGAAGAAAAGATAGGGATTTTTCAAATATGATTAGATCACCCAGGCGGTATTTATTTCCATTGTACCATCATTGTAATAATGTCTTCACACTTTCCCAAAAACAAAATTTGAGGCAGCTCCAATTTGAATACAGATGACAAAATGGAGGTTGACAAATATGAATTTTTTGTAAGATATAGCTCAGAAAAGTTTCATTGACAAGTGGAAAATGCATTGATCACTGTTTTCTCTATATTCTCTAAAATGTTCAAGACTACATAACAATGTATCACAATAGGTATGGCAACTTGATTTATTATTACTGTAGAGAAAAATGTTCATCTGAAACCCTAGTCATTTTGGCTGCAGAATATTGGCAACACTTTAAGAGTTTTATAGAATTGAGATATTTGTGTAATAAAATACCAATATCTCACTTCATTTACATGTTTCATGTTTGTTATATGATGGGGTTCACTTTATACTGAATTAAAAACCTGAAATCATGATTGTGTAGCTTTTACTCTGTCCATAACAATGCCTGTTTTTATCCCTTTCCTGAACAATACCTGCTTTTTGAAGTCCATTATGGAATGCTGTTGGGAAAACATTGAGGCAAAGGAAGAAATTGCTGATGATCAGCAATTTCTTCCTTTACCTCAATATTTTCCATGTTATCAAATACACTTGCTTTAAGTTTGACATCAGTTGTTTAGTTGCCTACAAAAGCTTTCAAGTCAGAGCAGTCTAAAAATATCTCCATTTAGGAAGGGTTACATTTAGGAAGGGTTAATGTAACCATTACAAAGAACAGGCTTTGAACAGATTTTTTGTCCAAAATTAAGTCAACCGATTATTAAAACCCCAAGTTTAATTCACTGTATTGGAATCCATGAAATCTGTACTGCTGTCAGAAATCTGACAAAGTTTAATAGAATTTTGTCAAACTTGACACATTTGGATCTTCAATATCAGCAGAAATACTCTCTCTCATGCCCAGCAATATGAAATACAGACATATTCAGAACTCATTCTCTGAGCAATATGAAATATAGACATATTGAGAACACATTCTCTGTCTTCCCATTTGTTTTTTACCACCATTATTCAACTATGATCATCTTGAAAAGCAAGCTGTAGTGAACAGAACTTTGCCTAACCAAAAAGCATGAAAGGCTTCAGTAACATTTTGGTAATCCAACAAAAAGATGTCTACAGATATATTTGAAAATGTCCTTCCTGCAGCTTCTATTTGAAATTGTCGCAACTACAGCTTAATCAAGCAGTAGTTACACCATTTTCAAACATTACCAAGGATCTAGAATCCATGAAAGATTGAATGCTACAGTGATTTGATCTATCTCTGTATGTCAAGACACATTAGCAGCCTGTGTCCATTTCTAGTCCAGACTACAACACTTGCCAGTCCCATGATGAACGTCTCTGTAGGAATTCCCATGCAAAATTAATCAAAACCACCCATACAATTCAGTGTGAATTCTCGCCTTTCACAAATAATTATGTTCCAAAGAGTGCAAGGTCACTAAAGCAGACCCTTCCAATAAAGAAATTGTCCATCTGATGCAAAGAAATCTTACATTTTGTATCTATATTTTAGGTTTATTTCAATTATTTGTTACATAGTCTTCAATTTTTTTTTTTAAATTCCCATCATCATTTTGTCTCCATAAACGATGGATATTCCAGTGCTGGCCCTTTAATCTGGACATCCAACCACACTGTGATCAGGTGGCCCTCTACTTTACGGACAGATGGATGGACACATAATGGACACATGATGGACATGACAGTGAAACTGAAATCAGAGAACAAGTTCTAGAAGAGTATGACTGTCTGAAAGTATAAAGTGATAGTCTTCTTCTATCAATTATGACCAGTCACACCAAGTAGCTATAGAAGTGTGAAATATGTCATAAATGATGGATAGTCCAAACCTATAACACCTTGGCCCTTTAACCCTATTGCACTCAGACCGGCCAAAACCGTACCTTTTATAATTTCCTCAGACCGGCCAAAACCGGCCGTTTTATAGGTGCTCCATTTATGTTGTTTTACAAGTTGATTTTCAATTCAATTGCAAATTTTTCAACGCCGGCAGAATAAGTACAAATTAAAGTATCTTCTAGTGAAAAAAAATTAAGAAAATTTTCATTATTAGCGGAGATATTGCAGTTTAAAAAGCGAGGACGTAATTTCCCCCACGCATCTATTTGATTCGAACAGTCGATATTAATCCCCGAAATTCCGGTATACAAACCTAACATTTCAACACATATTGATTAATAAACATCCTTTGATTCACTAGAATTTAAATTATCCATCAAAAATATCGGCGATATTTCCGATTGAAATGCGTATCTTGTGCAATACTGCATTTCTCGGAAAATTCCTTTGTTTACAAAAGGCCTAGATAAGGTCTGTCAAGATCGCCGAATTTCCGGGACTGGCCATGCATTGTAAGCCACACATCAGAATGAATTCAAAATATGCACTTGATTATGAAATAATTACAAGATTAAATTAGAATTATTGCAAACTGTCAAAAAGATTTGCCATAAATCAAGCAAGTTCACGGTCTAAACGTGATAATTACACTATAATTATCGGTACCCTTATGGTGAACAAAAAATATGAAATATAAAAAAAGACTGACCGATTTTCTCTATAATTCCATATGTAATTATTTCTGTGCACATATAAATTGACTTGTGAAAGGGTAAAAAAGCCGGAAACTTTATGGAATGTGACCTTGTGTCGGGTCAACCGCGTGCCTTACTTCTTTGATGTAGGGGTCGGTGTCTCGGTGACGTATGCTTTGATTACGTAACCCTGCTCGAGATTTATTGTCAATTCCCGAGACAGGTGTGATTTACCCTTCGCGTAAGAGCAATATTATCAAAGTGCCAAAACAATCATTGTTGAATTTTATATGTTTGGTAATCTCGTATTTTAAAATAATAAGGGAAAGATTTGCATTTTCTATGCTTGTCTAGAACAAGATTTTCCTTTATTTCTGCTGGATGTACAATATTTCTAGTCTTCGGCAGTTTGCAATTTCTACATCAAGTTCATTTCTCTTCTTTTTGTTTTGTTATTGTTGTGTTGATTATGCAAATTGAAATTGTTCAATACAGTAAAATACAGCAGATACGATTAA